>JANAVB010024000.1:15083733-15327327 GCA_029216955.1 Iris pallida | reverse complement strand
TGCGCCACTGTGGATGGCACGTCCTGGCTGCCTGCGCATACGCGCGCGCCACTAGCTCTGGCACGTCTTCCTGTCTGCTTCTCTGCCACAGCGCGCCATCTCCAATGTAGTGTCGTTATCCCAAACACAAATTCCCTAAACTTTTTACTTTTTTTATAATTTGGATAAAATTTCTTACCCTATATAAAAATTTCGGTTTCTAAAGACTAAATTGGTTCCGTGAAACCGGACATTTGCAACTCGAACTGATTGCACGTCCCTTTCATCTCCAATTGCTATCTTTTACTAGTTTGTACTTTTAAGTATTCACAAATGCTTACTATTTGATGGTAAAACTTACGGATATTTAGCAATAGGGTCTGACATAATATATAAAAATTATGGTTTGAATTTCAAAAATGACAAATGTTAGAATTTAGATCTCGAAATTACTGTTCATTATCCTACGTGAACAGTGATTTCGAGACCAAACTAATATTGATCATTTTTAGACCTATATTTTAATTTTTATATATATATGTGAGATCATGTTACTAAATAATCCTAAAATTTATAATCGCCTCTTTGTACTTGGGATAAACGACTTGGATTTTATATGGACTATAAGCACTGAGCTTTGTAGATCCATCTATTCATATGATGTTATACTTTGTCTCTAGCGTTTTTTTGCATTTTCATTGAGACTTTTGATAAACCCTCCTGAAATTCGAATGTCCAAAATTGTAACAAAAATTTTCAGCTAAAACATTAAAATTATAAAAATAAATTGCATAAGTAGAAAAAAATATTGTAAAATTAGTGAGAAGGAATCAAAACGCCCATAATAGAACATTTTAGCACGAACGTGTAACGTGATAGAACATCCTTAACAAGAACGTTTCTTTAAAAAAAAATCTACTTATAAAGTGCCACCGTGAGTTTTAAATAAAAGAATAAACCCCAAAAATGTCGTTGTCGGTCTGCTTGTGACCAAAGCATCTTGGTAAAAGACATTTTTTTCAATGGCTACACATGCGTCCTTACTAAGGGCGTATCTTAACATCATGTATAAAAAAAATATTCTTAGTAAAGGCGTTTTATGAAAAAAAAATGAAAAATATTCTAGATCGAGATGAAACGTCCATACTAAGAGCATCTCCAACCCTTGTCTTGTTAAGTGTTGTAAGTCTTAGGTGGCTCCTATGTGGCATGAGCCACAAGACAATGTCTTGTTTATGTGGCAAAATTATATCTCAAAAGGCAATGAGATAGAAAAACTCTCTCCAATGCAAAGTATTGAGAAGACAATAAAAATATTTTTTTCCAACTTTTAAGACAACTACTCATCTTCTTTCTTTTTCTAATATTTTTTATTCATAATTGATGACATGGAAGAGAAGACATTGTCAAGTGCATTGTCTAGAACAAGACAATCAACTTCACAATGTCTTCTTTAATTTTTGCCACATAAGCTTCACAATTAACTTGACAATTGTATTGGAGAAGAACTTTTGAATAAAATTTTGTCATTCCTATGTGGCATTAACTTTTTCCAAAGTCAAAATAGGGTTGGAGATGCTCTAAGGTCATTTTCTGCATTGACAAAGATTATATGTCCTTAGAAGGGGAAATTTTTTTGTGTTTAAATGATGTTTAGTTTTTTAGGTGTAGTGTAATGTGAAATTAACTATAACGTCCTTATTGTGGGCGTTTGGTTTCTTTGTAGAATTTTAGCAATTATTTTCCCAGATGCAATTTATTTTAACTTTATTTCTGTATTGACCTGATGCAAATATTGATAATCAGATTACTATTTTCTTGTGAAAATTCTCCGATCCGGTCGATCCAGCCAATCCCTTCGTGAATCGTCTGCATCTAAAGGCGCGTAAAGATGTTCCTGTCGTATGACGGAACTCGAATTTCTTAACTGAAAGCGACAAATTTTGTCCGTATCTGTCAAAAATTTTCGTATGACTTTTTGTAGAACTTCTAATTACTTTTTACGTGCTCGTCAAATCGCAATGAAATTTATTTCTTTGAATTCATACATTGAGTTAGCTCTGTGAGGATATTTTCGTCCAATTTTGAAAACATTTTTCGAAAGCTGTAAGGCTCGCTGTCCTAAGTAGTTTTGCGCATTTACAAGTCGCACATCGAATTGCATTTCTGAGTAAGTTCATGGCATCATTCTCGTATTATTTGACCACTTATAAAAACGTCGCATGGATGAAGAAGCGTAGGCAAAAATAAATAAATAAATAAATCCATGACATACAGCCAACATCATTAAAAATGGACATTAATGTTGAAATAAACCGGTATACTTCCTTTAAAAAGTGAAGAACCAACTTAACTACGAGTAATGGTTTAAATTTAATGATCCAACTACTCTGAATTGATAGGGAAAAATAATAATTCGGAAAAAAAATAATAATTCGAAAAATTGCATCAAAAGTATAAAAATTTTAAAGAATTGCTTAAAAGGAACAAAATTTTGAAAATTTGTAAATTGAGAACCGTTGTGCCCTAAAATAGGACGTTAAATAGGACGTTAAAAAACGTCCTTAATTTCTTTGAATATAATTTAGTCCGTCAATTAAGATAACCACCGATAACTAAATTCCTTAACAACAATTAAATTTCACGCCCCAAATTAGGACGTTTTATTTATTTATTTATTTTTCATGCCCCAAAATAGTGCGGATTTTTTTTTAGTTGGAACAGGTTTGAATTTTGGAGTTGAGAAGCTGCAGTTTAAGCTAAGGTTGGGTTTGGAATTTGTGTACGTAGTTGCTTATGCTTCTTTTTCTATCTATAAAAAAGAAGCATATTAGAATCCACATGTTCATGTTCACATCACCGAGCCAAGCCTACAAAACTCCTTCCTTCGCGTCAGCATCAATAATAATATGTATATAAATGGTATGCTAGCATGTCCATGAACCAAGTTAGCCCAGGAAGTTGGGCACAAAAAAAACGCCCCAAAGTTGGACGCAAAGAATTAAAAAAAAAAAAATGCACAACTTAGTGTGTGGTTTGTAAGCGAGATTTAATCCCCTATTTAGAAAATTTGTTTATCGGATTAACTAAATTTGTTACGGATGGATATTATTTAAACCAAATTCAAAAGATTTGACGCCTATAGTTAGGACGTTTATTTTTACGTTCTATTTTTAGGCACAACGGTTTCATATTTACAATTTTTTTAAACTTTATTACCTATTCGTAAATTTTTAAAATTCTAATGCTCCTGATGAAATTTTCCGATAATAATTGGATAGTTGGGGAGAAGAAAAAAAAAGTTGGCATTATACCCAGAGAAGTATTATATGTCGTGTCTAGTGTACTTGCTAGTACTTGTAAGAGAGACACATCAATGATAGAGGACCAGTAGTAGTCACTAGAAGAGACGGTCTACAGAACCACAAGGACAACAATAAAATATTTTTAAAAAAAGAAAGAATAAAATCAACTAAATATTATTTTATTATTACATTAAACTAATGTAGACCAATTCTAAGTAAAAAAATGAGGTCTTAGATGATCATGTCTTAGTTTGGCTCGAGGATCATGAGATGTAAAAAAAAAAGTTATTATTTTTTTATTTTTGGGGACCAAAGGAATTGAGGAGGATAGAAAAGTGATTTCCAATGGAAATGAAATTAAGGAAGAAAATAATTTCATCCAAGAAAGAAATTACTTTCCCACCTTTTCTTTCTAATGTTCTTTTTGACATTTTCAAATATCGAAAAAAAATCAATGAAAATTATAATTTTTCAAAGGAAAAAAAATACCAATGATTGATTTTCTTTGCATTTTTTCTGGGACCAAACGAGGCATAAAAGTAGAGGACCCTGTATAAAAAATTCCGGTTGTTTGTAAATTATAGGGCCTTTGAAAATTTATAGTGTCTTTGTAAATTATCAAATTCTTTGTAAAATTTAGGAGTTTTTGCAAATTTTAGGAGCTTTTGTAAAATTTAAAAAACTTTTGTAAAATTTTGTGACCATTGTAAAATTTAGATAATTTTTATAAATTTTAGAACCCTAAGCCTATGCCTGGATCATCTAAACTTCAACCCAACTATGAATTACCGATAACAATATGTCACAGAAATATTTAGTTGCTTAAAATAACATTTTTTTAAAATATTTTATTCTATTTGTTACCGTGTCAAGAATGACCAAATAATATTAGAATAATATATAGAAATAAGTCAAATCTGATTCCTTAATCTATATTTCTTTCCTAATTATATGTTACTATTCATTTTAACTTGCATACATTTTAAATAAAGGAAATTGCTGAGAAATCCAATTTCGGGTTGGACTTTTATGAAATGTCCACCCGCTGAATGAGTTTTATGAAATACCCAGAATTATGTATTTTCACGTTAAATATTTCAAGATTCTCTTTTAGATGTCAACTGCTACTTTTATAATACCGAAACTATCCCTCCGCGCGAATTGGTCACCTATATGTATTAGAATTCAAAAAACTCAGATCTGATTGCGATTTTCGTCTTCTCTTCTTCACGGGAAATCTGAATTCCATTGCTCTCATCTTCAGCAGAGATCGCAAAGATCGTTCGTAGTTCGGTGTGCTTTTCTTCAGTCGAACTCAGATCATCGCTCGTCATCATCATCATCTTCATCGTGGAGACATTTGAAGTTTTCCGACGATTAGGTCAATTGTGGAGAGAAGATCTTTCTTCTACTTTTCCATAAAAATTATTATCGTTTTGAAAGAAGAATGAAACTCTTTATTCCTGACAAAAATTTTCTAAAAAAAAAAAAAATTCTCCGTGTTAAAACCACGGAGAATGACCATTCTCCGTGCTAAAATGACGGAGAATGACTATTCTCCGTTTTAAAACAACGGAGAATGGCATTCTCCGTGTTAAAAACCACGGAGAATGACATTTTCTATGGGTTTAACACGGAGAATGCCATTCTCCGTGGTAAAGTGACGGAGAATGGCCATTCTCCGTCATTTTAGTACGGAGAATAGCTATTCTCCGTGGTTTTAACACGGAGAATAGTCATTCTCCGTCTTTTTCAATACGGAGAATGACCATTCTCCTCCATGTTAAAACGAGATTGGTCATTCTCCGTGTTAATATCACGGAGAATGACTATTCTCCCTGTCGAAAAAGACGGAGAATGACCATTCTCCGTTGTAAAAAAATGACGGAGAATGTCCATTCTCCGTGTAAAGATCACGGAGAATGATTATTATCCGTGTTAATATCACGGAGAATGACCATTCTCCGTGTAAAGTGACGGAGAATGGCCATTCTCCGTCATTTTAGTACGGAGAATAGCTATTCTCCGTGGTTTTAACACGGAGTCATTCTCCGTCTTTTTCAATACGGAGAATGACCATTCTCCTCCATGTTAACACGAGATTGGTCATTCTCCGTGTTAATATCACGGAGAATGATCATTCTCCGTGTCGAAAAAGACGGAGAATGACCATTCTCCGTTGTAAAAAATGGCGAAGAATGTCCATTCTCCGTGTAAAGATCACGGAGAATGAGTATCCGTGTTAATATCACGGAGAATGATCATTCTCCTGCGTTTTAACACTAGAAATGGCCATTCTCCGTGATTTTACCACGGAGAATGGCGAGTTGAAAGTTTGGAAAGCCATAACTTTTGACTGGGAGATCGAAACGAGCTCCGGTTTGTCGCAAAACGAGCGTATTTTCGAGGAGCCTGAAAGTAATCGATTCTCCGTCAGACAGACTTTTGAAATTTCAGAATCGCAAAAAAAAATGATGTTTTGACCTCCGTTTTGACATGGAAAGATTTTGGAGAAGAAAACCTAGATTCGAAAGTGAGCATCGTATCGAAGAAGAGGAAGAATAGAAAGTGTGCAGCGTAACGAAGAAGATGAAGAATCGAAATCTTTTTTTTTTGAAGAGTATGTTTCGTGGGTGCTTTGAATAAATTAGAAGGGTAAAAGGGTCATTTGGAACCCGTTTTGGATAAGTTTCTCTAATTCTGGGCACGCGATGAAAGTTTTTTTTAGCGGTGGATTTTTCATGAAATTTTTTTAGTTTTTGGGCATTTCATAAATTTTTCCTTTTAAATATAGGATGAAATGACATATCATGGATCTTAGGGTTGATAACGAGCTATGTGGACAATACTTATGTCCACGAGTTATTTTTCACTATTCAATCAAATCCATAAATATATAAATTTGATTATAATAAAAATACTTCAGTCGTCCTAGTTATTGCTCGAGGATTGCATGTGTGACATTTGATATATATATATGAGTGCTGTTATTGACACTTATAAAATATCATCTTGTACTCCTTTTTAACTTTCCATCATTCAAAACTATGTTACGTGAATAAGAGGGATCCACAATGTTTATCAAATCTGATTAACTCTAACAGCTAATTATGAGAAAAGAAAACATTCTCTCTCTACACAAGTTCCCAAGTCAAAAACATTATCAATAAAAACTGTGAGAGAGAGAGAGAGAGAGAGAGAGTACCTCGTCGCGGACTTGAACGACAACCTCGTCCTCGTTGATGGCTCATGGAGGAGAAGGATTAGAGACCATGAGGTGTAGATAATTGGAATTGGTTCATGTCTTACATGTGATTTCTCTTTTAAGATATGACCCAATCCAAATATCATACCTCATGGATCAATTTTAGTCCGAGTAACCTTGTGTTCCCATGCTCCTAAGGTGGAGCATATCTCTATTATAAGGTAGTCTGAACTCATGACTGAAGGTCGGATGGACTATACATATTGGTTTCAAAGGTGCGACTAGCCTTCAGGTCCAAGGTAGAACAAGACGTATCGCTGGCACCTAGTAACGGTGTGCTTAGGATTGATGGACAACGTGTCGATTTACGAGCTAGAAAAGATTGTTTGGATGTAGGGCCGACCCTAACCTCATGGGGGTCCATGACGAGCTTCCAAAATGGGTCATCATAAATAATATAAATAAATAAAACTAAAATGAAAGTAAAATTAAAAAATGTTGACACCATGAATTGAACTAAAGGAATTTTTTTTAAAAAAAACTAAAATAAAACTAAATTTAAAAAATGTTGACACTAAAAATTAAACAAATGATCTCTTATATGCAAGTCTAACATAGTAACCACTATAATACCACTATAATACAACTAACATAGTAACCACTATAATACTACTTCTACTTTAGATACACAATTATTAATATATTTATGTTTAGATTAAATTTTTGGGCCCTCGCGGTCTGAGGGCCCTAGGCGGTTGCCCTGGCTGCAATGGGCCAGTGTCGGCCCTGTTTGGTTGTATCTCTCATAAAGTTTGTTGGATTATATCTCGCATCTGGTTGAGCGCTCAAGGTGGTTCGTAATATGTGACAAATCTAAGGGGAGTTAATTATAAGATTTAATCTGACGTCGGATGGAAAGTGGGAGCACAAGGTGTAGATAACTAAGATCAGTTTAAGACCTTATATGCCATTCTTTTAAGATATGTGGTCTCAGTCCAATATAGTACTTCATGGATCTTATTTGATTCGGGTCACATCGCATTCCATATACTTGGTGGGTGGATAGGTGGAAGGATTCTGGAGTTTAATTTTACCAGACTACAAACTTTGTTTTTCCAATTATGCTATCTCCCATTACGTGGCATCTGATATGACAACTGACATGGCAGCTGACATGTCATGTTTTAACCTAAAAAGTTAATTATCCAATTTTTTTATTGTTAATGTTAATGCTAATTTTAATTTAATGTTAATGTTCATTTTAATTTTAATGTTAATGTTATAACTAATGTTAATGTTAATATTAATATTCATGTTAATTTGTATTAAAATTAATTTTAATGTTAATATAATGCTAATTTTAATCTAATGTTAATATTAATGTTAATGTTAATTTTAATATTAATGTTAATGTTAATTTGATATTAATTTTAATTTTAATTTAATATTAATTTTAATGTTTAATATTATTTTGCCATGTCAACTGTCATGTCATCAGCCATGTCATATGCTACATAATAGAAGATGGTATCACCCAAAAATTTTGGGAGCCAAATAACATTTTTGTTATTTTTCAGGACCGTATGTGATTAGGAAATTGGAAAAAACAGTGATTACTTTTCTAAAAAAAATTAGCTATCGTGAACAAAATCTTTCCAAAAAACAGTGATTACTTTTCCTTGTACCATATAATATGTGCAAATTTGAGAATGTTTCTAATCGAGCCAAAGTTTTGTCAATAGTTGAAGTCGCTCCGAAATTTCTAATATGTTTTTGCGAATGTAACATATAGCCATATGCTTGACCTTGACCGAGCAAACACATGAGTGTACTTAGTCAAAGTCGACCCACTAACCCCTCCAAAATATTCTCCAACTTATTCCTCCTTACGTGATTGCTGACGTGACGTTTAACATGTTAGTTGACATGACAAATTCTAACCCAAAAAACTAATTATCTATTTTTTGATATTCATTTTAATTTTAATTTTAATTCTAAATTTAATTTAAATATTAATATTAACGTTAATTTTAACTTTAATTTTAACCTTTAATGTTAATTTTAATATTAGTTTTAATTTTGCTAGAAATTGCTGAGAAATCCAATTTCGGGGTTGGTTTGTATGAAAAATCCACCCGCATGATGGGTTTTATAAAATACCCAGAATTATATATTTTCACGTTAAATATTCCAAAATTTCCTTTAGATGCTTTGTATTTACAAAATTGCTATCTTTATAATACCATAACTACCCTTCGCACAAACTCAGATTTGGATTACGATTTTCGTCTTCTGATTTTCATTTTCTTCTTCACGAGAGATCTGAATTCCATTGCTCTCATCTTTAGCAGAGATCGCAAAGATCGTTCGTAGTTCACTATGCTTTTCTTCAGTCGAACTCCGATCATCGCTCGTCATCATCGTGGAGAGACTTGAAGTTTTTCGGCGATTAGGCCAATTGTGGAAAGAAGATCTTCTTCTTCTTTTCAATAAGAGTTAGCATCGTTTTGAAAGAAGAACGAAAACTCTTGAATTTTTGTTCCTGGCAAAATTTTTTTCACCAAAAAAAAAAAACAAAAAAAAGGTTTTAGGTTTCTGTCGACTGTTCTCCATCATTCTCCGTGTTAAAATCATGGAGAATGACCATTCTCCGTGCTAAAACCACGGAGAATGGCCTTATCCATGTCAAAATGACGGAGAATGACCGTTCTTCGTGTTAAAATGAAGGAGAATGTCCATTCTCCGTGTCAAAATGACGAAGAATGACTCCGTGATAAAATGACTGAGAATGACCATTCTTCGTAATTTTAACACGGAGAATGTCCATTTTCCGCGTCAAAATGACGGAGAATGACCATTCTCCGTAATTTTAACACGGAGAATGTCCATTCTCCGCGTCAAAATGACGGAGAATGGTCATTCTCCGTGTTAAAATGATGGAGAATGGTGAATCCATGTCAAAATGATGGAGAATGACCATTCTCCGTGTCATAATGACGGAGAATGGCCATTCTTCGTGTTAAAATGACGAAGAATGGCTCCGTAATAAAATGACTGAGAATGACCATTCTCCGTCATTTTAATACGGAGAATGGCCATTCTTCGTGTTAAAATGACGGAGAATGGTCATTCTCCTTGTTAAATTGACGAAGAATGGCCATTCTTCGTCATTTTAACAGGGAGAATGGCTATTCTTGGTCAATTTAACATGGAGAATGGTCATTCTCCTTGTTAAATTGACAAATAATAGCCATTCTCCGTCATTCTAACACGAAGAATGGCTATTGTTTGTCAATTTAACAAGGAGAATGGTCATTCTCATTCTCCGTGGTTTTAGCACGGAGAATGGCCATTCTCTGTGATATTACCACGGAGAATGATCATTCTTCTGCATTTTATGGCAAGTTAAAACTTTGAAGGGCCATAACTTTTGACTGGGAGGTCGAAACGAGGTCCGGTTTGTCGCAAAAGGAGCGTATTTAATTCCGAGGAGCCGGAGATTAACCGCTTCTCCGTTAGTCGGTCTTCCGAAATTTTAGAATCGCGAAAAAAATGATGTTTGGATCTCCGTTTTAACAGTTTTACCGTTTGTCAACCTTTTCGAAATTTTTCGACGAGTTTTTGAAGTAAGGTTCGAAGATTTTTTAGGAGAAAATCTAGATTCGAAAGTGAGCAGGGTATGGAAGAAGAGGAAGTATCAAATCATTTTTTTAAGAGTAGTTTCGTGGGTGTTTTCAATAAATTAGAAGGAAGGGCAAACAAGTCATTCCGAACCCTTTTATATATTTTTTGCTAATTCTGGGCACGCGATGAAATGTTATTGTGCGGTGGATTTTTTTTAAATTTTTTTCGTTTTTGGGCATTTCATAAATTTTTTCTAATTTTGATGTTAATTTTAATTTGAATATTAATTTTATGTTAATTTTAATTTTAAAATTTGTCTTGTCAGCTATCATGTCAGACGACATATAAGCTGTTATATTAGGAGAAATAGTTTAGAGGAATATTTTGGAAAGATAAATAACATTTTTCACCAATCTCCGACTCTCTTTCTCCCTCGTAAACACTTCTATACCATTTATGGAATAATTCTACATGTAGTGAGACAAAGCCTAAACAAAATCCACGAATTTTGGCACTAGGTTTTGTAGAAGTAGACCTTAATGTGCGGTCCGACTCGATCTGACCCATCGTCGTCCTCTAATCCAAATGCAATTAGTAGCCCACTCTATCCTTCTTCAACCCTATACTCTGATAGATAACCACACATGCAGCAGAAGTAAGTAGTCTAATATTTATTAAAACTATTTACGAAGACTAAAAAGCAAGACGTCTTAATTATTCTAAATTTACTAAGATATTAGCACTATTATTATACATATTATTTTATACCTGCATATTATTTAGGAATACCAAATGATAGATTCCGTAATTATCTAGTTGTTCCTATTAATTTTAATTAGTAAATATATGCAAGAATATATTAAAACTTTTTAAATATAGATTAATAATAATAAAGTATTATTTTATATATTGTATTAAACTAGCAATAACAATGTGTCACACGATTATGTAATTTAGTTGCTTAAAATTTACTTTTTATTGAATATTTAGTAATATTTGTTATCGTGTAAAATGGATGATCATCTAATATTAAGTAATATTTAGCAATATATGTCAAACCTAAATCCCTTAATCTGTATTTGTCTCATAGTTTGTTTGTTTTTTATCTCATAGATTTATATTACATAAAATATATTGGGGCAAAAAAAATTGGATGCACTAGTTTTGCAAACCTAAGTCCTTAGACCATCTCCAACGGGGATTTTTAAAATTGGGTTTCTATCGTACTTGTCATTGTACTTTATGCAAATTTATATCCTAGTTGGTAGAATTTCTATTTTTTTTAAAATTTCTATCCTAGGTGTCACAAAACAAATGATTCAATTTAATGGTGTGGGACCCAATATTTAATCGGTACTAGGTGTATGAACCCTCATAGGAACTCTCCCTCTTATATCACTGCTGCCATCTAGGATAGAAACTGTCATAAAAATTATCATTGGAAGAAGTTTTTTTCGAAAATAAATTTTTACCATAGAAATAGGGGAGATAGAAACCCCCATTGGAGATGGCCTGAGCACAACGTACTATTCAGGTTTCGACCAAGCTTGTTAATTTTTCTTGTATGTTCAAAAAAAATTAGTTTTTTACTATTGAATCAAATCTATAAATATGACAAGTAAATACATTTGAGCATTTTTCTTTATAAATATGATAAACATATGTTTGGTTCAAAAGAGTGGAAAAGAGAATGAAGCGGAAAGTTGGGATGAAAAGTGGGATGGATTTTTTTTTTTGGTTAGAAAGTGTGGATGGAAGGTGAGAAGTTACTTTGGTTGGACAATAAAAGTAGGTATTTATGAGATTTCATATTTGATTGGTGGTTGAAAGTAAGAATAAAAAAGTAATATTGTAACTGCAATAAATATTAATTTTTTTAAAAAAGAATATCTCTAATCTCTAATATTATAAAAGAGTTTCAAAACTGTTCAAGATTGACCCGACTAAACTGTATATATCATCAATCATTTTCTTAATAATAATAATAATAATAATAATAATAATAATAATAATAATAAGATTTAAAAATTAACTACCTTTCTTATCTTCTGTGTGGATAACTGAACCCTCTCCTCTCACGTAAAAAATTAAAAACCACCCCATACTATAATATATTTAAAATTAGAATTATGTTTAAACTAACTACATAACATTATCTAATTAAACACATATCCATAATTAAAAAATAATCATAACAAATTATATTCAAATATATTCAAAATTATATTTAAAATATTGTAACATAATTTAAATTTTTATATACTTTATTAATACTATCATCAATTTTTTTTTTATACGTGCAACGCACGTGAACGTGACTAGTAATTTATAATACTTATATTTAGTGGTTAGTGTTATACAAGTTCAATTATGTATAGTTTTCTAAGGGTGGTGCTATTAACACTCCTAAAACGTCATCCTGCACTCCACTTTAATGTTTTATCATTCAAATTTCAAATTTATCCTTGCATTAACATTACTGGCACTCCTAAAATGTCATCATGCACTCCTCCCTCTATGCATGCACAAATTAATATCATATTTAATGCACGAGTATATTTGGAATTTGAATGATAAAAAATTAAAGAAGAGTGCTGGATGACATTTTAGTAGTGTTAATAGCACCACCCTTTTCTAAATAGCTCAAAAAAAAATTTAAATCAGCAAACTTTTTAATCCATGACTCACGTAAATATGACAGGGCAAGGTGAAGATAGTGATACGGGTGGCACTAATTTTCTTGTGTCTATGTGATACATGCCCGACACCAACATGACTCGGATATGACATGCATTGTGTAATTCATGTGCTTTTTATGGACTTTCCAATAGTAGTAGCGAACAACTAGAAATGGACCGAAGTTGGAGCTATCCTGGACCATCTCCTGTATTAATCACAAGAATGTTACCTATGGAAACTGCCCTTTCTACATAAGGTTGAAACAAACATTATAAGAGATTTCTACATCAGAGTAGTTCCAAAATGCAAGAGAGGGTTCATAAATAAGATGTTACAACACGGTTTTGAAATGAATGTTTCAGTCTGTTACGTGAATAGGAAAGAGGTATCCGCAATGTTTATCAAATCTGATGAATGCTAACACCTAAGAGGATCTTCAACCCTACTGTCAGTTTAAAAAAAATAATTGTCACATAGGAATGACAAGTTTTTATTTCAAAAATCATTCTCCAATACAAATGTAGTATAAATTATGAAGTTAACAAGACAATGACATGGCAAGGACAATATGAAGTTGATTGTCTAGATCTAGACACTGCACTTCACAATGACTTTGCCTCCACATCATCAATTATGAATAGAAATATTTATAAAGAAATGAAGAAGTGGAGGAGTTATCTTGGAATTCGGAAAAATACTTTCTATTTACTTCTCAATACTTTTACATTGGAGAACACTTTTTTATCCCATTGTCTTGTGTGAATATCATCTTGCCACATAGGAAAGACATTATCTTGTGTCTCATGCTACATACGAATCGCAATACAAAACAAGTCAATAGGGTTGGAGATGCGCTAATTATGAGCAAATAAAACATTCTCTCTCTACACATGTTCCCAAGTCAAAAACATTGTAGTGTCTCGTCCCTACATCGTGTCCCGTTTTCGTCCACGAGATGCGAGAAAGGAACACTGTCGCTACCGATTCAGTCGGAATCAATAGATCGGGATCGGTTGAATCGGCCGAACGGGAACGATTGAATTAAGATCATTTTTTCGTTATGGAAAGGTTTCTTCAGAATCAAGGCCCATATTCAGCGGGTTGCGTCTCGAGGATAGACTCTGCGGCTGAGTGGGAGAGACCTTCCGTTGCTCTGCTTTTCATGCCGCACTTGCTCTTTGGCTTTGGTTTTCGTGAATGCATTTTCGTGAATATTTTTGATGGTTGTCATGGCTTGCGTTTTCGAAATTCGTATTTGTATCGAACTTCTTGAATGGCACAGTGTTCTAATAAGTTGCTTATGCGATTGCAGGTAATCGCGTAGGCGACGTCTAAGCGCGGCCAACTAGTCCCTCTCCTCAAACAATTCTAAGGTGAGTGACTGAACTCCTTCACCTCGACCCTCTGGTTTCAAATCAAACATGAAACATAAAATGCATGCTCGTACTCGTATGTAAAATCAATGAATTGTGACACGATTCTTCACGGAACACTTGCTATAGAACTGCTAACATAAAATTGATACATACTCTCTTATGCCACATTTACTTAGTCATATGCAAATGAAAGATATAATCGATTAACAAATATCGCAACGATAAGACTAAGTGCATAAAAATGGCTAAGTTTTAAAGAAGAATAGTTCGGTCATTGGACAACTTGTGCACAAGGTATAGTTTTCTCGAACGGTTGCCTAGGCCAAGGAACCGATTCGGCCCGGGAGGAACGAGTATAGCAAGTGCCAACAAGACTGGTGCGGATGATTCGGAAACTTTTGTACATGGCTCGCTTCCACCGTGCGTCGAAGACCCTCGCTACACAACTTTTCAAGACTCTCTACAACAGTCCAAGAAGATGTCTCGACTTTCTTCCGTTCCAGGTAGCTGAAATACTTTTGTTGTAAATTGAGAGATGTATGTATGGAACGACTATCTCATCGACGCTCATTTTGTAATTGAGTCATGTTGTAAGCCCGCATGGCACAATTGTAATAGAGACTTGTAAATGAGGTATATTATCAATAAAATGCAAGTTTCTCTGTCTCGGTGTGTCGTTCAATTTCTGTGTACTCTCTTAGAAGTTGTGTTTTGGATAACCTTATGACTATGCCTTGTGCGATTGCGACCTAGGTTCGCACGGTATCACGCCCGGGGGACGACTATCGATTCGTCGGAATCGGGACGTGACATAATGGTATCAGAGTATGGCTTTACGTCCTTGGCCTCCAGTCTCGAGTCTCTTGTCTCGAACCGTTGACCCCGTGTCGATGAGATTAGTTGTTTCATACGGTGAACCCAGGACATTTTCTGAAACTAACGAGAGTTGTCTTTTGTTCCAGAAGTTGCGAAACCTCGGACAGAGGACGAGGCGAGCGCTTCCAGCGGCTCGAATAGTTCCAAAGCCGAGCCTTTCGTCAACCCGACGGGGAGGATGCCTTCCGAAGCCGGACCTTTCGGCAATCCTATGGAGCGGATGCTGCATATGCTCGAAATACAGCAGAGGCATGCCACAACATTCTAACAAGAAAGCGAGAAGGTGCGCCTACAGTCTGAAAGGCGACAGGCCCAATTTGAAGCCCAGTTCGAAGCACAATTCAAGATAGAACAAGGGCAACTTGATATGCTATGGCAGTTGGTGCAAACGGCCGTGACCAACAGGAACTCTGCAACCCGTACTGTCGAACCCGTGACCCGACCCATTGAAGTCGCACCTGGGGAGCCTCCGTCTCAGCCTGCGCCGCCAGAGAATAACACCTTCGACTATACCAACTTCAAGAAGGCGTTTCGCACTTCCTTCTCCGGCACCGAAGATCCTTCCCTCGCGATCGAATGGTTAGACGAGATCGAAGACAACTTCGAGCTCCTCTGCATCGATGAGGCCAAGAAAGTTGCTTGCACTCAACTTCAATTTCTGTTGAACGTGCACGACTGGTGGGCGGTACAAAAGCAAGCTACCGTCGCGATGAATCTACCGTGTCGATCTCCTGGGCTACATTCCGCAAGGCCTTCGAAGTCGAGTACTTACCTGCGACGATCCGCCAGGCAAAGGAGAACGAGTTCATGCAGCTGAAACAGGAAAACAAGACGGTACGTGAGTATGCTGCGAAATTCAACAAGTTGGCTCGATTTGCGGGTATCTACCTGCCAACGGCGGCGAGTCAAGCACGGAGATTCGAAGTGGGCCTGAGGCCTTCTATTTCTGCTCATGTGACTGTGCCCGAGTATCAAACAATGGGCGAGTCACTCAACCATGCCCTTCGTCTCGAGCCTCAATGTAGTGCCCCGTACTTGTCCACGGGGTGCGCAAAAAAGGAACACTGTCGCTATCGATTCGGTCAGGATCGACCGAGTCGATCGAACGGGAACGGTTGAATTAAGATCCATTCCTCGTTATGGAATGTCTTCTTCGGAACCAAGTCCCATATTCAGCGGGTTGCGCCTCGAGGATTGACTCTGCGGCTGAGTCGGGAGAGACCTCCCGTTGCTCTGCTTTTCACGCCGCTTGCATTGGTTTTGGCTTTGTTTTCTGAATGCGCTTTTGTGAATGTTTTCGATGGTTTTCATGGCTTGCATTTCGAACTCGCATTTTCTATCGAACTCCTTGAATAATGCAGTGTTCTAATCGGTTGCTTGTACAATTTCAGGTAATCGCGTAGGCGACGTCTAGCGCGGCCAACAAGTCCTCTCGCCGAAGTAAACTCAATGTGAGTGGCTGACCCTTCTCTTCTCGACCCCTTCTTAAGCAAAATCAATAGTTTTGTTGCGGATGAAAGAATGAATGCAAGGGCACGGATACGGTGAAATGATCAAGTTTCAAAGAGAATGTAGGCTAGACCTTAATAACTAAATATTGTCTGAACTCGGTCATTAGACAACTTGTCGACAAGGTAAAGTTTCTCCGTAACGATAACCCAAGGCCATGGGACCGTTTCGGCCAAGAAAGGAAACACGGTGTATAGCTGTGCTGGATGATAGCACGGGTTAAGCGGGGACTTGCAGCGGGGCTCGCTACTTGCGCTGCAAGGGCCCCGGCTAACAAAAGCTATAGAGTCCAGGATGGCTTGTTATGCCAGTGACCAATCACACGTAATATTGCACTTGGTATGAAAATAATAACAATTGACAGGGAAGAACATGGTAAGTTTCATAAGGCGCGACGCGGTCCGCCGTGGTAAATTTCGACGTAAATTACATTATGCTTGTCATTTCTCGCTTGAAATTCATTAGGATGGTTAGAAACATTCATGAACTAAGTCATATAAACTCATTCAACCAAATGAGAGCTTGGAACTTAACTTGCCACGCACCAGTACGAAGTGTAATGTACTGATCCTCGCTCTCCACGCAGGTACCCCGAACCACGAAGGGCGTGCCACCTAAAATCTTAAGGCGGCGTGGACACTTTTGAAGCCTCGTCCGTGTAAAGGCTTGTTTCTGAATTCCTTTTGAAGACTCCGCATTCAGTACAAAAGAAGACCAATGGCGGTTCGGCTTCCCTCGATCGCAGGTAGAAATGTGTAATGGTTTTTTGCTTGTAAAAAGGGATGTAATGTATGGAACGACTATCTCATCGGCGTTCATTTTATAAGTCGAGTCATGTTGTAGCCCGCGCGGCAATGAATGTAATGAAGTCAATGTAAATGAAGTTTTATCAATGAAAAAGTCTACTTCTATTTTAAATGTGTCATTCAATTTCTCTGCGTACTCTAACTTGATGTTGTGTTTCGGATAACCTTATGACTATGCCTTGTGCGATCGCAACCTAGGTTCGTACGACATCACGCCCGGGGGACGACTATCGATTCTACGGAATCGGGGCGTAACATAATGGTATCAGAGCACGGCTTTACATTCTTTGACCTCGCATCGATGAGATAAGTTGCTCCATACAATGAGTCCGTAATATTTTGTGACTGATGCGTCTGCCTTCGTATCGCAGAAGTGACGGAACCCACGGCCGAGCGAGAGCAGAGCGCTTCTAGCAGCTCTAGTAGTTCGTATCGTTCGCGGGGCGGACCTTCTAACGATACAATCGAAAGGATGTTGTGCATGATGGAGGCGCAGCGGAACCAATCCGAGAACCGACATCAACAGACGGAGGAACGACAGGCCCAGTTCGAAGCTCGCTTCGAAGCTCGTTTCGACGCACATGCCAAACTTCAACAAAAGCAGTTGGATACCCTGCAGCAGATCGTCCAGACAATGGCGGCCAACGAAAATTCTGCGACTGCGCCTACCGTCACCGCACCTGCTGCCACCGTGCCGACGATCCAACCCATTGAAGTCGACACGACGGAGCTCGAACATCAACCAGCGGCACCGAAAAAGTACAACTTTGAAGTGTCAGAATTCAAGAAGGCGTGCCGCACTTCCTTCAGCGGTACCGAGGGTCCTTCCATGGCAATCGACTGGTTGGAAGAGCTGGAAGATCACTTCGAGCTTCTCGGCATTGAAGAATCAAAGCAAGTCGCCTGTGCACAACTTCAACTACGGTTGAACGCGCACGACTGGTGGGCCATGCGCAAGCGAGCGATCCGACCGGACAACACCACCGCGCCGATCTCTTGGGCCACGTTCCGCAAAGCTTTTGAAGTCCAGTACCTTCCATCAGCCGTTCGTCAAGCGAAGGAAAATGAATTCATGCAGTTGAAGCAAGGGAGCCGGACAGTAGAACAGTACGTCGCAGAATTCAACAAGTTGTCTAAGTTTGCTAGTCAGTTTCTGCCTACTAAAGAGTGCCGTGTGTGACGGTTCGAAGTGGGTCTGCGACACTCTATCGGTACGCATGTCGGGGTCCCGGAGTACAAGACCGTGGACGAGGCTCTGAATCACGCACTCCGCCTTGAGAACCTGCATCCTTCCGGTGCTGACGACGTTGTGCGCCACTCCAATCACAAACGTCCTAGCTATACGGGAGGCAACAATTACGCGTCAAAGCGTCCAAACAACGGCGGCTATAGAGGGCAGAACACACTACCTCGATGCACCAAGTGCAACAATCTCGGACACGATGCCAACCACTGCTTCACCGGGGGAGCATGTTTTGTTTGTGGAGAAAGGGGCCACCGAGCTCGAGACTGCATGGGTCGAAGACCAAATCGTCCCAACGCACCACCACAACAACACCGCCAAGAGAATCGGGGGCAGGCGCCCCGACCTCCTCCGCCCACTCAACCTGCACTGCAAAATGGCCAAGATCGTCGCCCCAACACTCAGGGCCGCGTCTACGCCATGACTCGAGACGAAGCGCTGGCATCAGATACAGTAGTGTCAGGTATACTATAATTCAATAATGTGCCTGCTCGTGTGTTATTTGATTCAGGCGCTTCATATAGTTTTATATCGGCGGACTTTGCCGCCGAGCACAAATTTCCTGTAATATTATTAGATCTCGATCTTAGCGTAAGCACACCTTCGGGCACACCAATTCTTACAAACTTAGCTTGTACCGACGGGATTATTTGTATCGGCGGTCAAAAGATCGGTCTGGATGTGATAGTTCTAGACATGAAGGACTTTGACATCATTCTGGGAATGGATTGGCTCGGGCCGTGCAATGCAACCATAGACTGCGCTGAAAAGAAGGTCACATTCCGCATACCTGGAGTGCCTGAATTCTGCTACTCGTGTGGTGAGGCGTCGCCGACCTGCATGGTGATCTCCGCAATATCTGCTCGACGGATGCTGCATTCCGGGTGCGAAGGCTATCAAGCTTCCGTTCGAGACATGCGACAGGATGGTGCAAACGCGGGTCAGACCGACGTTGTGGCAGAATTCCCAGACGTGTTCCCGGATGAGCTACCCGACATGCCACCCGATCGAGAAATAGAGTTCACCATCGACACATTCCCCGACACCCGGCCGATCTCGAAGGCTCCGTACAGAATGGCCCCTGCAGAACTGAAGGAACTTAAGGCACAACTACAAGAATTACTCGACAAAGGGTCTATCCGTCCGAGTGTCTCGCCATGGGGTGCGCCCGTGCTATTCGTGAAGAAGAAGGATGGATCGATGCAGCTCTGCATCGACTATCGGGAATTGAACAAAGCCACCGTCCGAAACAAATACCCCCTTCCCCGTATCGACGACTTGTTCGACCAGCTCCAAGGTGCAACGGTGTTTTCGAAGATTGATCTACGATCGGGTTATCACCAACTCAAAGTCAAGCCAGATGACGTGCCGAAGTCTGCCTTCCGCACTCGTTATGGCCACTACGAGTTCTTGGTAATGCCGTTCGGTCTGACAAACGCCCCTGCCGTCTTCATGGATCTAATGAATCGGGTGTTCCGTCCGTTCATTGACAAGTTCGTTGTAGTCTTCATCGACGACATCCTCGTCTACTCGAAGGATCGAGCGTAACATGCAGAGCATCTGCGGACAGTACTCCAAATCCTTCGAGAGAATCAGTTGTACGCGAAGATGAGCAAGTGCGAGTTCTGGCTGAACATCATCTCATTCCTTGGGCACATCATCTCCGTCGCGGGCATCGCAGTCGATCCGAAGAAAGTCGAGGCAGTTGCTGATTGGAAACGGCCCGCATCAGTTAGCGAAATTCGAAGCTTCCTAGGCTTGGCGGGATACTACCGACGCTTCGTGAAGGACTTCGCGAAGATCGCATCGCCGTTGACTCGCCTCACCCAGAAAGGAGTCGCATTCAAGTGGTCAGACGACTGTGAAGCTTCCTTCTAGGAGCTCAAACAACGGCTCGTTTCGGCCCCGATACTTGCTCTTCCTGAAGGGACGGAGGGATTTCAAATCTTCAGCGATGCTTCTGGCCAGGGCTTGGGGTGTGTGCTCATGCAGCGGGATAAGGTGATATCTTTTGCTTCTCGGCAGTTGAAGCCGCACGAGAAGAACTACCCACGCACGACCTAGAACTAGCGGCGATTGTGTTTGCGTTGAAGCTGTGGCGTCACTATCTCTATGGCGTGGCGTGCAGGATTTATACGGACCACAAAAGCCTCAAGTATCTCTTCACCCAGAAAGAATTGAATTTGCGGCAGAGGCGATGGCTCGAGCTGATCAAAGACTATGACTTATCAATCGACTATACGCCGGGCAAGGGAAATGTGGTAGCAGACGCGTTGAGCCGGAAGTACTTAGCTTCGTTATGCATCAACGATCGACTGCTGCGTGACTTGGAAGGAATGGGCATCGAACTCCGAGTTCGTTTCAGAGACGTGAAACTAGCACAACTGCGGGTGGAACCGAGCCTACTGGAGAGGATCAAGTCTGCACAGAAGGACGACCCATACCTGGAGAAGATGCGAAAGCTGATATCGACAGGGAAAGCGTCCGACTTTGCAGAGGACGAGTCGGGAGTGTTGCGCGTGAAGGGACGGCTATGCGTACCGGACGATGTAGAATTTAGAAAGGAGATAATGATGGAGGCGCACTATGCAAAATATTTCTTGCATCCTGGCAGCACCAAGATGTATAAGGACCTCCGCGTTGTCTTTTGATGGCACGACATGAAGAGGGACGTAGCGCTCTTTGTGTCAAAATGTATGGCCTGTCAGTAAGTCAAAGCCGAGCACCAGCGACCAGGCGGGGAGATGCAGAACCTCGCCATTCCAGAGTGGAAGTGGGATCACATCACTATGGACTTCGTTGTTGGCTTGCCGAGGACGCCGCGGGGAAACGACGCCGTCTGGGTCATCGTCGATCGACTAACCAAGTCAGCGCACTTTATCGCCATCAAAGTTACTTGGAGCGTCGACCGCCTTGTTCAGATATACCTTGATGAAATAGTTCGGCTGCACGGGGTCCCAGTTTCTATCGTCTCTGATCGGGATGGACGGTTCGT
The DNA here is from genome assembly GCA_029216955.1 of Iris pallida. Taxonomy (NCBI): domain Eukaryota; kingdom Viridiplantae; phylum Streptophyta; class Magnoliopsida; order Asparagales; family Iridaceae; genus Iris; species Iris pallida. Next base: position 15,305,730 of record JANAVB010024000.1, on the reverse strand, counting down.
AGCGCGCTTCTGGAGTAGTCTTCATTCAGCACTGGGGACCAAGTTGAAGTTCAGTTCAGCTTATCATCCTCAGACTGACGGCCAAACAGAGCGGGTGAACCAAATTCTCGAAGACATGTTACGACTCTGTGCGATCGACTTGAAGTCAAGTTGGGACGTCCATCTACCGCTGGCCGAGTTTGCATACAACAACAGCTATCAGTCCAGCATCCAAATGGCGCCGTATGAAGCTTTGTACGGCCGGAAGTGCAGATCGCCCATTTGCTGGGATGAAGTCGGAGAACGGCAGATACTTGGTCCGGAGCTGGTGGAGCAGACCGTGCTGAAGGTCAAGTTAATACGAGAGAGATTGAAGATAGCACAAAGCCGGCAGAAAAGCTATGCCGACACGCACCGACGCCCCCTCGAGTTCTCGGAAGGCGACCATGTATTCTTGAAAGTTATGCCCATGCGGGGAGTTTTCAGGTTCGGTGCGAAAGGGAAATTGAGCCCAAGATTTGTTGGCCCGTTCGAAATATTGAAGCGAGTCGCCCCGGTAGCTTACCAAATCGTCTTGCCGCCTGCGTTGTCAGAGGTACATGACGTCTTCCACGTATCGCAATTGCGAAAGTACGTGCATGATCCGAGCCATGTTGTGGATTTGGGTAAGCTGGACCTGAAGGCGGACTTGTCATATGTCGAAGAGCCGGTACAAATCTTGGAGCGCAAGGATAAACTTCTCCGTAACCGTACTATTCCCCTCGTCCGCGTCCTCTGGAGGAACCATTCGGTCGAAGAGTCAACGTGGGAGCTTGAGTCAGAAATGAAGGAAAAGTTTCCTTCATTGTTCTCGTAGAGGTAGGTTCTATTTTAAGTTTCGAGGACGAAACTTTTTCTTAGTTGGTTATGGTGTAGTGCCCCGTCCGTACATCGTGCCCCGTACTTGTCCACGGGGTGCGCGAAAAAGGAACACTGTCGCTATCGATTCGGTCGGGACCGATAGGTCGGGATCGACCGAGTCGATCGAACGGGAACGGTTGAATTAAGATCCATTCCTCGTTATGGAATGTCTTCTTCGGAACCAAGTTCCATATTCAGCGGGTTGCGTCTCGAGGATTGACTCTGCGGCTGAGTCGGAAGAGACCTCCCGTTGCTCTGCTTTTCACGCCGCTTGCGTTGGTTTTGGCTTTGTTTTCTGAATGTGCTTTCGTGAATATTTTCGATGGTTTTCATGGCTTGCATTTCAAACTCGCATTTCCTATCGAACTCATTGAATAATGCAATGTTCTAATCGGTTGCTTGTGCGATTTCAGGTAATCGCGTAGGCGACGTCTAGCGCGGCCAACAAGTCCTCTCGCCGAAGTAAACTCAAGGTGAGTGGCTGACCCTTCTCTTCTCGACCCCTTCTTAAGCAAAATCAATAGTGTTGTTGCGGATGAAAGAATGAATGCAAGGGCACGGACACGGTGAAATGATCAAGTTTCAAAGAGAATGTAGGCTAGACCTTAATAACTAAATATTGTCTGAACTCGGTCATTGGACAACTTGTCGACAAGATAAAGTTTTCCCGTAACGGCAACCCAAGGCCATGGGACCGTTTCGGCCAAGAAAGGAAACACGGTGTATAGCTGTGCTGGATGATAGCATGGGTTAAGCGGGGACTTGCAGCGGGGCTCGCTACTTGCGTTGCAAGGGCCCCGGCTAACAAAAGCTATAGAGTCCAGGATGGCTTGTTATGCCAGTGACCAATCACACGTAATATTATACTTGGTATAAAAATGATAACAATTGACAGGAAAGAACATGGTAAGTTTCATAAGGCGCGACGCGGTCCGCCGTGGTAAGTTCCGACGTAAATTACATTATGCTTGTCATTTCTCGCTTGAAATTCATTAGGATTGTTAGAAACATTCATGAACTAAGTCATATAAACTCATTCAACCAAATGAGAGCTTGGAACTTAACTTGCCACGCACCAGTACAAAGTGTAATGTACTGATCCTCGCTCTCCACGCAAGTACCCCGAACCACGAAGGGCGTGCCACCTAAAATCTCAAGGCGGCGTGGACACTTTTGAAGCCTCGTCCGTGTAAAGGCTTGTTTCTGAATTCCTTTTGAAGACTCCGCATTCAGTACAAAAGAAGACCAATGGCGGCTCGGCTTCCCTCGATCGCAGGTGGAAATGTGTAATGGTTTTTGCTTGTAAAAAGGGATGTAATGTATGGAACGACTATCTCATCGGCGTTCATTTTGTAAGTCGAGTCATGTTGTAGCCCGCGCGGCAATGAATGTAATGAAGTCAATGTAAATGAAGTTTTATCAATGAAAAAGTCTACTTTTATTTCAAATGTGTCATTCAATTTCTCTGCGTACTCTAACTTGATGTTGTGTTTCGGATAACCTTATGACTATGCCTTGTGCGATCGCAACTTAGGTTCGTACGGCATCACGCCCGGAGGACGACTATCGATTCTACGGAATCAGAGCGTGACACTCAATACCCCCCGGTCGCCACAGGCACCGTACATACCTATAATCACAAACGCCATGGCCATACAGGAAGTAACAATGTGCATAAGCATCCATACCACGACAACGGAGGCGACAACCAGTAAAGAAACCGAGTAGTTTGCAATCATTGCCACAAGGTAGGACACGCGGCTAACGAATGCCTAATAAAAAGTGGAGCATGCTTCGTGTGCAGTCGAGTAGGGCACGTCGCATACAACTGCCCTGTAGGTGGGCCGAACCAACGCCCGCCGCAACAGAGCACCAACAAAACTGAGGCCAAGCACCTCGGGCTCCACAGACCGCACCACAAAATGGCCAAGATCGTCGCCCCAATGCCCAGGACCTTGTCTACGCCATGACCCAGGATGAAGCGTTCGCATCTGACACAGTCGTGACAGGTATACTGCTTTTCAATAACAAAACTGCTCATGTACTATTTGATTCAGGTGCCACGCATAACTTTATATCAGCGAATTTTGTCACCGAGCACACATTTCCTATGACACCGTTAGGTCTCGATCTTAATGTTAACATACCGTCGGGCACGTCACTATTGCAAACTTAGCATGCAGAGACGGAATCATTTGTATTGGAGGTAAAAAGGTTTATCTTGATGCGATAGTTCTAGATATTAAGGACTATGACATCATTCTGGGATTAATGGATTGGCTCGGCCCTTACAACGCCACCATTGACTGCGCAGAAAAGGTCACTTTCTGCATACCTAAAATGATCGAATTCTACTACTCGTGTGGTGAAGCATCGCCGACCTGCACGATGACCTCAGCAATATCTGCTCGAAGGATACTGCATTCCGGATGCGAAGGCTATTTGACGTCCGTTCGAAATATGAGACATGATGGTGCAAATGTGGATCAGACCGACGTTGTGACAGAATTCCCAGACGTATTTTCGGACGAGCTGCCCGGCATGCCACCTTATCGAGAGATTGAGTTCACCATTGTCACATTCCCCGATACCTGACCGATCTCTAAAGCTACGTACAGAATGGCTCCTGCAGAGCTTAAGGAACTCAAAATACAGTTGCAAGAGCTGCTCGACAAGGGATTCATACGGCCTAACGTCTCGTCATGGGGAGCGCATGTGTTGTTTGTCAAGAAGAATGACGGGTCAATGCGTCTTTGCATCGACTACCGAGAGTTGAACAAAGCCACCGTCCAGAACAAATATACATTGTCCCGCATAGACGACATGTTCGATAAGTTACAGGGTGCCTCGGTATTTTCTAAAATTGATCTTCGTTCGGGCTACTGTAACTACCTCGATCAGGAATTTCTGATTTTGAAATTTCTTGATTTATAAATTCGTTTCATGAATTTTTAGTGTTCGTTTTGAATCCAAGATCACTATTTTTGAAAATATATATAAATTATATTTGGATTATTTTAAATTTATTTCTAAACCTGATTATTGTTATCTAATTATTATTTATCTTGTGGGCTTATTAAGGATTGGACTTCCTTCTTTCTGGACCTTTATGTATCTTTAGGATTACGCATCTTCATATTTTCCATGGGATAGTGGTTCTTCTTGATAACCAACTCATGTTACCTATCCAACTACTTTTCGGTAACTTACGTACAATAAGGATCTTATATCTGGCCAATTCTTTTCTTGCAATCCGAATGGCAACAATTTTGTAGATGACCACATTTTGTGTATTATATTGCTAATTTAGGTTTTCGAAAAATAGTTATTTAGAGACAAAAGGAGAATATTAGAAATTATAGGTAGTGTGAACTTCGATTTGTGACTGCTTACCAAGTTTAGGCTGTAGACTTTTGCTAGAGTGATTAGATTAGTAAAATGATTTATTTAGCTAACTAATGAGATTAGTTAGTATCTAAAGAGTAGTTATAGTTAGTCATAACTAATTGGTTAGGGTTAGTTACGGTTAGTTGTTAGTATTTCACTATAGGGCCTAGATCTATTACAATTTACAAGCATTGCCACTCTACTGGTGGAGCACTCCACTCTCTTCCTATTAAAATATTGGAGACATTCCCAATATTTTATTACATGAATTCTACACACTCTTCCTACAGCCACTTTGTCCGATCGACCATCGCCGCCATACTCCGGCGTTCGTCGTCCCGATCCCACCCCTCCTCGGCAACTCCAGCCACCACCCTGTCCCGTCCATCTCCAGCGACTCTCCGCCGCTCTCCCCGGGTCTCCATCGCCTCCACTGGACTCGTCGTCCTCCGCCTGGCTGAGCGCGTCCTCCGCGTCGCTGCCGAAGTCCAGATCCGTCGATGGAGCCGCCGGAGCCGGCGACCCTGAGCCACGCCTCCGCCCGGGTGCTCCGACCACTTCCCCGACCCCCCACAGTGACTCTCCCTTCTCCGGCTCCTCGAGCCGTCGAGCTGAGCCCTCCGATCTGTAATGCCCCGCTCCGCATCGGTGCATTATGATGAGTCATTGACTCGAAGAGTTGCTCTGACCCGATGAGGTATCGATGTGAATCGATGCAAGTGTTGCGTTGGCCAAAGGTAAGCTTTGAGTCGGTTGGGATCTATGAATCGAATCGATGCAAAGGATAAGTCCCGTCGAGAAAGTGCTGATTTTAGTTGATCTGGTGTGCAGGCTATGCTTTTACGCTGGACGATAAGAGGTCGGCATTTTGCCTTATGCAATGAAGTGTCCGCGAAACCAAATCGAGGCCCTGCAACGGATTGTGGCATGGGCGCGATAGGCCAAATCAACCGAGTAGTTCAAAGGAATGGCTAAGTCCGGGAGTTAGCTATGCGATCGAGTTATGGAAGCGAGACGCTTCAATCGACGAGGCGGCAAGGCGTATCGGCTTAAGGTGGGCGGGTTCTTGACTCTCTCTCCCTATTCCTTCACGTCTAATAAAATATGTTATGGTATGCGTAAGATGTTATCGAGTTAGCGAGCGTGGCTCGGCGACGAAAGGTCTAAGTATGCGTTGAACACTAAGATAGAACATTGAACAATCGAACAATTGAAGCGACGTGCATCAAGTGCACGAGTCGCGATAGGGCATGATGGTAGAACATTGAAAGACAACATGAGATGTGCATCATGTGCACGGCTCCGAGAATATTGAACTCTAGGCGTAGAACATTGATTATGGTGCTGAGCGTGCCTCTGTGCACTTAAGGTACGAAATGACTGAGTAAATACGGAAGTAGGCTATGCGAATAACATTATGAACGGGACGCGTGATTATGAGTACGAGATGACTAAGCCGTTTGGCGTCGTGCATCAATATGGATGTGTTGGGACATAACGCCGACGGAGCTCCCCATGCGAATGGTGGATTATGTTTATGGCACGGGAAACCGTTTATGGCACGAGAAACCGTTTATGTGCGAGACTATGTTTATGGAATACGAGATCGGTTGGTATGCTATGGATTGTATGATATGGAACGTATTGCATGGTCAATGGATTCGGATGGCCCGTGCACGGTGTTTTCCATAAAGAAATTCTCTTTATTTGTTGTGTATCTGGAAAAATTACAACTGTAGGAATCCGATCTAGAAGACGATCGCTTTATCCTTTGGACTATGCGAAGAAGAAAAGCTCTCAAAATCTTGACAGTAGATATCAATGTATCTGTACAATGAATAAAAAAAAGAACTCTATTTATAGAGTCAAAACAGTAACTGAAAAGATAACTACCTCACCACTAGTGCATTTGAAAAGTCACGCAGACTCTAAATACACGCAGGGTTAGTGAGTAGTTACTGGACGTGGCCCGTAACTGTTGGACACATGGCATTAGTGCATGAGTCGTGTGCAAGTTACTGGGCACGCGAGAGAGAGATCGGTGGCATGGCTGCCACGTACTCCAGTTGAAATGAAATCCACGCTGTCTTGCTGAAGGCAAAAAAAAATCCACGCAGTTTCGTTGACGCAGACTCGTTGAAGGCGAAATCCACGCAAGCTTTGAAGAAGAATACTTCAGAATTCACGCAGGCTTTGAGAAGAATAACTCAAAAATCCACGCAAACTTGAGGAAGGAGAAGGTTCAGAATCCACGCAAACCGCCAGCTGTCTTGATTTGGCACGCTTCGTCTGACACAAAATCTCTGACATTGATTATATTGTCAGCCGCATTAAATGAAGATAAGACCCAAAGTCACGCCAACTTGGTGAAGAGTGAGTCTTGCTAAGGAAGATTTCAAAAATCACGCAAAAGACGGCGATGATCTCTCGAATTCTGTGCATACGTAGCATACGAGGAGACGTTTCTCGACTATTGTGTTGTCAGTCATTATGATTCTGACGTATGGCTGAGCTGTCTCTGCGTGACTTCTAAAGGAGATGGCCAGGCAGAACTTAGCGTATCTTTTGTGCTGCTTCTTGGATCACTCTGCGTGACTTGTTCTGATCAACTCAGCGTGACTTTCATTTTTGAGGCCTACAAAACCCCCTTCAAAGTTTTCGAAAAATGATAAAACATTTTCGAAATACTTTGAAATAGAATGATGAAATGAGTTAAAGTCACGCTGAGATGACTCCAAAATTTTTCGGAAGTCGAAAAGACTTCGAAGTTCTTTGAAAACATCCAAATGAACTTATTAAATGTCATAATAACTCTTCGTTCTCCGAGACTGATTGCGTCCAATTTATGGTGGAATATGAACTGTCGACGAGATCTGTTATATAAACAGGGAGTGATTCTCAGTTTTGACTTCATCTCTCGAAAATATGACCCCAAAGGAAGCAGCTGAAGAGGAAGCACGCAAGTTGGGCTTTTGTTCCCATGGTGACCCCACTTTTGGGGGTAAAGAACCCGAACCTGTCGTCATTGAGCTCAAGGACGACGCCACGCAGTTAGCCAAGAACCTCTTGAGCTACTTTGGATTGGATGGCTCGTCTTCTTCTGATGGGCGGAGCCTTATGGAGAAGCGTGAAATGCTCGAGACTCTATTGCATCACCTGGGAGTTAAGAGCGTAGAGGAGTTAGGCATCAAACTTAGCCGCTCTGCAAAATAGGGCGTAACTTTCTACGCTTTTGTTGCACTTTTTTTTTGTCTTTTTGTAGGCCATCAGTGCCTGTTTAAAGAATGAAGTACAACTTTTGTGTTTGATCTGCGTGCCTTTTAATGAAGAAGATTAATTAGCACTCTTTGACTGTTTCCAATGTTGCACGGTCTCCCGAAGTACACGTGACACTCATTCCACAATTTACGAGCGCTATTTATGCGGATCTTTTCCAAGAATAGACCTGCACTTGACCCTTTAAATAGATGGATGAACTCCACGCAAACTCATCTTCCCATTCTTCTTCCTCTCTTCTGAGAATGAATTTTCTATGAGAAGGAAATAGGAAAGCCATGTTGTCTGATGTCAAATCTCTGTGCACGCTACCAGACATGGATCTGTCAATCCTTAGCAGCAAACTCAGCGGTAAGTTCAATATACACGCATCGAATTTTTTTGTTTGCTAAGGACAAATTCATCTTCCTGAAATGAACAGAATGCATCTGTCTTTGCTTGGCCAGTTTCTGTTGACTGATTTTTCTTTACTGTTTCTTGCAGAATTTTGGCTGAAAACCTTCTTCAGAACTGGCATTGGTGATATGGATGCTGTGGACAATGTTCTTCTGACATCTACATCAGGGAGCTCATACGCTTTTGACGCGTAAATCAGACAACTCAGAACTCTTCGTGAGATAGAAGGGTCTTCCTTAGATGGTAGGAAGAGCCTTTATACACGAGAGTTGGATGGTGGAGTTAACTCTACTACCGAGAGATTGGGTAGTAGAGTTCCTTTGACGGCAGAACTAGGAATCGTATCCCAATGCTGGATACATTCCTACCTGCTTGAGGTGCCGCCGTTCCTCCACGAGCTGTATTGGCAGCAACACGCCGTCGGGCTGCCATACTCTGTGGTTCTCCTCTCGTCTGAGAGAGAAGACCAGAGTTTGATTCCTGCTGATCTGGTCGTGACTGAGACCCAGACAGTCAGGAATTGCAACCAACAACGAACCTGACGGAGAAGGTCCGTCGGAGAAGATCCAAAGAAGAAGATAGATCTCTATTAGGTTATCGTTGTGGTGTAGAATGAAAATCCAAGATTTGTAATAGATTTCCATTATGATTTGTAGGAAAGTCTAAGAAAATGTAATAGACTTTTTGTGGTGAAATGGGAATGGAAATGACAATTCTTCTATGCTCAATGATTTATATTTGTGGATGAATTGTGGACATGATAGATAATAAAATCATCTTTTCTGTTTTTAGAGTATATGATATTATCAGAGGTATTATGGACATGATAATATATAGGAACTCGAAAGAAAATATATTGATTTCTATACAGAGGTCAAAACATGACAAATGAGTAAGCAGATTCGGAATTGATTCAGAGGTTATGAAAACATGATAAATAACGAATCCCCACTTAATGAACTGATAGAAGATTATGAACGGATGAACCGTTAAGAAACGATGAACAGATGAACTGTCGAGTGAATGTAATAAATGAACGGACGAACCGTCAAGTATTAATGAACATGTGAAACGTCGGATGAATATGAGAAATGAATGGATGAACTGAGTATTGGGAAAGAATACGTCCCTTCGAACCTTGTAACCATATGCCTATAAATAGAGCATATATTTGAATAGAAGGATCGCATTTTATCCAAAATGTCTTTTGAAGAGAACATAAAGAAAGCTGAAGTCGCCCTTGAAGCTACTGAAGGTGTTAAAGAACATCCACCTCCGCAGAAGAAGGAAATGGGCGAAAGCTCGTCTACTCCCAAGCCGCCAAAAGATATCCTGGACTTCCTGGTCGAACCAGGAGAAACCAAAGAAGAAGAAGCAATGAGGCTGGCTGCCTGTCAATTCTTGGTGCGGTCAGGAAAAGATGTATTCAATTCTTTTGCTGATTATGTATGTGGTCCTCGTCCCAAATATGAAAGGGATCATAGTGATCTTCCATGATGATGTACTCTTTTTTTTTTCCTTGAGGGATTTGTCTCAAATAAACTCCGTTTAAGGAAACTTTGTTTACGATATATCCTTCCCACTTTATATTTGCCTTTATTCATTGATCTTTTGACTCAGAAATCAGAAAGACTAAATATCATTTTTATAAATATGATATTGAGATAGAAAATTCAGAGGTAATGTGGACATGATTTTCTGGATATCAAATTTGTTGATAAAACGATACAAAGTAGAATACCTATCTCCACTGGGGATAATAGATATCAGAATGATTCTTCGGAAAGAACAATGAAACAGCTAGAGAGTGATGGGAGGACAATCTTGATAGAAATATCAGATGTAGTACTTCTTCAAGAATTTGCCGTTGATGGGCATCATAGTGGCTTTACCATCTAGAGTAGTGAGTTGATAAGCCCCATTAGAAAAGATCTTATTGACAATGAATGGACCTTCCCATTTTGCATCAAACTTGCCCTTATTCATGTGTGTCATAGTCATCGGGCGTCTGACAGTAAGCACAAGTTCTCCTTTCTGAAATGTTCGAATTCTGACTTTCTTGTTAAAAGCCCTTGAAATTCTAGCTTGATAGAATTCAATATTCTGTTGAGCAGATAACCGTTTTTCATCCAGAGCCTCCAATTCTTGAAGTCGAAGACGATCATTATTTTCGGCAGTGAGTTCATTAGCGATTGCTATCCTTAAAGAAGGAATTTGAATCTCTAATGGGAGAACAGCCTCAGATCCGTACACCAGAGAGAAAGGTGTACACTTAGTAGCATTACGGACTGTAGTGCGATAAGCCCACAAGCATTCCCCGAGCTTGTCACTCCAATTACGTTTGTTAGTGGAGACAAACTTCTTTAGGAGTTTGATGATAGTCTTGTTGAAAGCTTCTGCCAATCCGTTAGCTGCTGGATTATATGCGGTAGAAGCAACATTATTGATCCGGTGATCGTCACAGAATCGAGTAAATTTCTGGCTAACGAACTGTGGTCCGTTATCATGAACAATGCGTCGAGGAACACCAAATCTGTAGATGACGTGGTGCTTAATAAAGCTGATGACATTAGACGTCTTAACTTCAGATAAAGGAATAGCTTCGGCCCATTTTGAGAAGTAATCGGTTATTGCGAGAATGAACCGATGACCTTTAGATGATGGAGGATTGATCGGGCCGACAATGTCCATGCCCCAAGCTTCGAAGGGCCATGATGCTGCCGTCGGATGTAGAAATTCCGAAGGTTGATGTATAAAATCCGCATGGATTTGGCAAGCTTTGCATTTTCTTGCATATTCAATGGTATCTGATACCATAGTTGGCCAATAATATCCCATCCGTCGAATACGGTCTTGAAGTTTTGGCCCAGGTTGATGCGCTCCACAAATTCCATCATGTGCTTCACGAATAACTTGTTGGGCTTCATCACCGGCAATGCACCGAAGGAGTAAACCATCATAAGCTCGACGATATAAGGTCTTTGTTGTATGATTGTAATAGAATCTGAGTGATCGTCGTCTGATAGATGCTGCCTCACTCGGATCATCCGGAAGAATATCATACAATACAAGATCTAAGAAAGGAAGTCTCCAATCTTTATCTGTATTCTGATTCTCAGTCGAGTTACTGAAGATGAATTCCATGCTGGAATCGAATGAAGATGATATCGATTTACGACTAAATCCAAATCCTCTTGTTGTGTTGACGTCATGAGATGTTGATTCTTCAATGTCAACTGGAAGTCCTAGAGTCAGGTTATTTTCAAGATGAAATAATTCTAGATTACGAACAACGATCATTTGTTGCCGTCTGATTGGGATAGCCAGTACCGGTGCAAGATTAGCAAGGGCATCAGCTTCTGTGTTACATGCTCGCCTAACATGTTCAATGAAGAATTCCTTAAATGATGAGGCCATAGATATGGCCACTCTATGATAAGGAACCAGATCTTGATGGCGAACTTCATAAGTACCCCTGATCTGATTGACAATAAGTTTAGAGTCTCCATACGCCTCCAAATGTTGAATATTCAGATGTTTAGCGAGTTGAAGACCAATAAGCAATGTGTTGTACTCAGCTACATTGTTTGAACACGGCTGATCGAGAGAATAAGCTCTTTGGATGGCAAGACCTTCTGGCGATACAAGAACAATTCCAACTCCAGCAACAATATCGCCATTAGGACCAATTCTTGACGCTCCATCAAAGAATAGACGCCAAATAGGATCTTCTTCAGCAATTTGATTTGAATCTAGGACTTCATCTGGGATTTCATCATAGAGTTTTGAATTTTCTGGAATTGAGTGAGCAGCCAGAAAATCAGCTAGAGCTTGTCCCTTGACTGATTTCTGAGGAATATAGTGCATATCATACTGAGCAAGTAGGATTCCCCAGTTAGCCAATCGAGAATTCAAAACACTGGATTTCTTCATCATGATCCGTATAGGATTGATCCTGGAGATGACATGAATTGTCTGGCCAATGATATAATGACGTATCTTTTGGACAGCAAACATCAAGGCTAGACATTCTTTTTCAACTGGTGAATATCGAGGTTCAGCTCCGGTCATAGTGCGGCTGAGATAATAAATGGCCTGTTCATGGCCATTTTGATTCTTTTGAGCGAGTAATGCACCCAATGAATGACTCATTGCTCGAGTATAGAGGAGGAACGGTATTCCTGAGACGGGAGATACCAATACTGGAGGGCTCATCAGATATTGTTTTATATCATCGAATGCTTTCTGACATTCATCATTCCAGACAAAAGAGACACCTTTCTTCATAAGTTTGTTGAATGGTCTGCAGCGTCCTGATAAATTAGAGATAAATCTCCTGATATAAGCAATTCTTCCTTGAAATCCTCGTAGCTCTTTTAAGGTGCGTGGAGGACGCATCTCTTGGATGGCTTTGATCTTCTCGGGATCCACGTGTATACCTTTAGAGGTAATGACGAAGTCGAGAAATTTACCACTAGAGACGCCTAAGAAGGACTTAGTAGGATTCATCTTTAATTGATGCTTACGCATTAGATCAAATATAGTCTTCAAATCTTGGATATGATCCTCCTTTTGTCGACTTTTGACTGCAATATCATCAACATAGCATTCGACTGTTTTCCGCAAATGTTCACAGAATATAGTACTCATAGCTCGTTGATAAGTTGCTCCTGCATTCTTGAGACCGAATGGCATAACTGTATAGCAGTATGTACCAATCGGCGTTCTGAAAGAAGTGTGCTTCTCGTCTTCTGGGAACATTTTGATCTGATTATACCCAGAATACCCGTCCATGAATGACATTCGTTCGAATCCACAGGTATTATCAACCATGACATCAGTGATTGATAGAGGGAATTCGTCTTTAGGACATGCCGCATTGAGATCGCGAAAGTCTATGCATACTCTGATCTTGCCAGTCTTTTTAAGAACAGGAACAATATTAGCCACCCAATCGGGATGTTGTTCCTCTCTAATAAACCCAGATGTAATGAGTTTATTGACTTCAGCTTCAATTGCATCCATGATGTCCGGACGAAATCGTCGCTGTTGTTGTTTGACCGGTTTAGCATTCGGCAAGATGTTGAGCTTGTGAGTTGCAATTTGAGGATCAAGCCCCGGCATATCTTCATAACTCCAAGCAAAGACATCGATGTAATCACGAATGAGTTTGATCATGTCTTTCTTATCAGTTTCTGAAAGACTTTCACTGATGAATATTGGTTTGGGAGACCCCTCTTCACCAACATCTATTTGAACAAGTTTATCTTCAGTCGGAGGTTCTTTTTGCTCGAAACGGAACTCCCATTGATTATGTAATCTTTGGGCCCACTGTTCTGATTCAGGTGAGATTTCAAACTCTTCTTCGTCTTCATCACTTTCTTCAGAATGGTCAATGGAAACCATGTTAGAAGACAGAAGGTTGCAATAGAAGTCACCGATACTCGTATCGGAATCCCAAGAAGTGGTACTAGAAGAATCAGATCTCTTATCTTCGTCAGACTCAAGATCTTCATGGATAATGTTGATGAAAGGAGTAGGAGCAGTATAACCCAATCCGCATTTCGTCCTTCCATATTTTAAGGAGGAATCCGGACAGGCATTTTTCTTCCTTTTCCATTATTAAGGCCAGTCCTGAAGTCATAACCCATATTTTTGATGATGTCTTTAGATTGCTGACTATAACGACGTAGTTGTAATCTTCCAGTATCATCATTTTTGTCATCATCTTCAAGATCAGAAGGATTTTGAGGCCCTTTGTAGAAGAATATTGGAATGTCTCCTGGCTTTCTGCTAGGAACTAGAAAGTATGAAGATTATACAGGTTCTAGAGATACATCTGTATGAACAGTCTGTACAACTCCTATGGTTATTGTGTTCAAGTCATCTAACAGATGTAAATAACTATGAACATAATTACACACATCAACGTACTGCAAAGGTGGAGACTTTTTATTAAATGTAAAAACAGCAATATTTACATTGGGAGAAGGCTGAGCCTTAGAGATTTTAGCCAAGTCAATGACTAAAGGGGGAGAAGAAGAAGAAGCTTTGTTTCGATTAAGATCGATAACAAATGGCTCAGAAGAGGTGAGCTCCCTTGAAGTTTGAGTAGGAAGAGTAGTCCGCCCTCCAACTGGAATTAGCAGAGTATTTTGTGAAGGTACAGGAACTGTAGTACGCCCACTGACAGGAATGATCAGTGTATTCTGAGTAGATGACTGAGGTAATGGAGAGATCCGTCCACTCACTGGAATGAAAAAAGAATCTTCTCCAGAGGGTTTAGGAGATTGTTGCTGAGTAGTTCGACATTTAACAGGGATTATTAAAGTCTCACTTTGTGCATCTTCTTTCTCCATAGCTTGTATGATCCTTGTATATTCTTTTTTATACATTCGGGAATCATTGAAATAAGCTTCAACCCCATGGAAGGGATTTATATCAGCAACTTCTTTTTGTACTCTTCCATTGCTATCAATGTACTTAAAACATTGATGAAGAGTAGAGGGCACCACATTATTTTCATGAAGAAAGGGCCTCCCCAGAAGAAGATTATAGGATCCCGCGATCTCGATCACATAGAAAGTGACTTTAGATCTGAAATCACCTATCTGAAGCTTCAGATGAATCTTTCCCAAAGGCTCACTTCGGCTTTGATTGAATCCCAAGATAGTAGTAACCGTCTTGGAGAGTTTGTGAAAAGGGATTTTTAGTTCATCCAACAAACTCTTTGGCATTATGCTTATAGCAGACCCTGGGTCAATGAGAATACGATCTATCTTCATCGTATCAATATAACCAGTGTAGTAGAGAGGTCGATCATGTCGATTATCCTCCAGTAACATGTCGTCTTGTGTAAAGGTGATATTTGGGATAATCTCCAGTACACTGTTGCAATGTAAGCAAGTGGCAGGTTCCGCATCCGACTTCTTCAAATGTGCAAGACAAGAGTCAGCTTGTAGAAGTGCTTCACTTAACGTCTCCCGAGTCTCTTTGGAAAGACGTAGAAGTTCAAAAAGGGACATTCTAGCGGGAGTATTAGCAAGCTAAGCCAAAATGTCGAAGTTGTAAGGCTTCTGAAGTCCAAGAGGAGAAGACTTCTTGATTGGCTTATCAAACCGAGCCTGTTGTTTGTCTTTCTCCAGAGCCATAGGCTTGGGAGGAACAGGTTCAGTAGATGGTTCTTCCTCGGGAGGAACATTAGGAGCATCTTTAGCATCTGAAGGGATATCAGTAGGATCTTCAGGATTTTTAGAATAATCCTTTAGGTAAGGTTTCCCCGTTCGAGTAGCACTAACAAGTGCTTCTTCTTTGTCTTTTGGCTCTGTGTCAGAGGTAGACCCAAGAGAAGTCATATGACATGACTTGATCTTTCCAGCCTTCTTGGATTTTTGAGAAGAAATCTTTTGAGGAGAAGGCGATTCAAAATCTGCCACTAGATCAGGATGGATCCACATGATTTCTCCTGTTTCCAAAGTGATTGGCACTAATCCTTCAGACTGTGGAGGAGGAAGATTCACTATGTCAAGAGCTGCCTTGGGAATAGGAATAATCCCACTTTCAAGGAGTTGAGGAGGGAAATTTCCAAATTGCATAGAGACGACGTTGGAGGTGACGGTCTTCTCTTTTGGAGTAAGAGAGATAGCTCCAGATTTAATCATTTCTTGGATCTTTCCTTTCAATACATAACATGTACGAATTGTATGACCCAGCATTCTGTAATATGGACAGTATTTAGGATGATCTGTCTTACCAGCTTCATCAGGTTTCTTGATCTCTGGTAATTGTATTTTATTACCTTTCAGCAGACATTCAAAGATACCAAGGACATCGTCGTCATCAAAAGAATATTCTTCTCTGGGGCGAGGTGTTCTTGATTGTTGAGTTGTAGAGGCAGGAGTTTGAACATTCGATGCATCTTTGCTCTGAAGATTAACTTCTAGAGTTTCTTTTCCTTTGCGAGCATTATTTTTATTGTTAGCCCCTTGTCCTATTTCTTTAGGAGTCATCTGCACTCCTAAACCTTTGAAGGTTTCAGCACTGATTTCTGCAGCTTTAGCACTGACTATGAAGGAAGGCCAATCTTGAAATTGAGTGGACCCTGTCCACATACTGATGATTGGCAACAAGTTTGATTTGCACGTGTCAATGGTGACAGCATCAGGAGTTCCAAGAGGCATCTTCAGAGCTTCTCTTCGAAACCGTTCAATGTATTCCTCTGTAGATTTATTATTTTTCTGCTTGATTCTAATAAGAGCAGACATAGTCATGTCATTAAGCCCTTCATAGAACCTTTCAAGAAACATCTGTTTGAAACCAGCAAATGAGGTAATACTCCCATCTGGGAGACTTCTATACCATTCATAAGCCGTTCCCTTGAGACATCCAATAAATACCCGAGTAAGGAAGGCATCACTTGGTTGTAGTTGATCAGTCATCACTTCAAAGTGATTGATAAACTGACTTGGAGAAGTGGTTTTATCATAGAATGAGATAATAGGAGGCTTGTATTTAGGAGGATATGATACTTGCTTCCATTCTATCGGATAAGGCTGCTTGATGCCTAACCTTTGTAAACCATCCTTCTGTTTGAATGCCTCGAATTGAGTTTTGAGATTTTTCAATTCTTCAGAGACAACTCCCGAAGATTGTGGAGTTGTGGCTTGTAGAGAATAGTTAGGAGGAGGAACAGCATTGTAAGCACTACCCCCAGCTCCAGAGAGACTAGGATTTGGTTGAACAGGTCCAGGAGTATTGGATTGTACTGCTGGAGGAACTTGTATTGGACTTATATCAGTATCAACTGGTATGGCATCTGATACAGTCTGTCGATTTTGCAACTGAGCTGTCATGAGTTCATACATTGACTTCATTGTGCCAGTCATAGACTTCATTTGCTGTTCCAAAGAAGCAATTCTTTGATCTTGAGGAGTCAGGGAAGAAGAGGGTTCATCAGTATTCCCATCAACCATGTAAGTCGTGACTGTATGAGGGATTATTGATGAACTAGTAGATGTTGTATGCTCTGAATCATTGCTTCGTGTATCAAAGTCAACTATAGGAGAATTACCCCCAGTAGGAAGAGGTGGGAAGTTAGATTCTCCAAGAAATTCAGAGTCAATTTCAGGGATCAAAATTCTTTGACTAGAAGCCAGGACTCTTGCTCTGGTGTTTTTATATACTCCATCTGGACTATCAACTCTACCCCCGGTGTCCCGAGAAGTCATGTTGACAGAGGCAAACAAAGGCTCATCTTCATCAGGCATAGGTTCATACTGAATCCTATTAAAGACAGACTGTCGTTTATTTTGACATCTGCATTGCATTGTGACTCTTGGCTGGAAGTCACATTCAGCATGATCACCATGGTCTTGAACTGTTGATTTACATCTGCACTGAATTATGACTCTTGGATAGAAGTCACATTCAGCATGTTCCTTTGATATAGAATTACTCCTTCTCTTCTGTTGAAGATATTCCCGTAAATCTGTTTGTGAAGATTGAGGAATATACTTCCTGTTCTTGGGTCTTGATGGCTCTTGATTATACAAAGAGTGATTAATGTGAGCCACATAATTTCTTGCATACTCTGCATCTGGATCTTTTATCTTCATATCCAATTGGTATGGTTTCTTAACACCAGAAGTGCTGAGTTTTGTTCTTAAATCAGTGGAAGGTAACATATTAATTTTGGAAACATGGAGTTTTCCTTCCATTGATCTGGATATTTGCAGAGAAGGAAGAGTTAAACCACTCCCTTGATTAGGAGTTGGTAACAGACCCTCTTTAATGGACAGATTCTGTGTCCAATTTGAAGAAATCAAAGAAGAAGACATTAAGGAATGTTTCTTCTTAGACTCATTCAGATGTTGAGACATAGAATGTCCAGAAGGAAGAGTAGTCAAAAGACCATCTCCTTTCCTTTGACTAACAAAAGTATCAGTCAAAGCTGTTCCTGGAGTAAAAACTACAGGAGGAGAAGAAACAACTAAAGAGTTGTTCCTTTTCGAAGGGACTTTGTGTGGAAAACCACCCCCAGTTCTAGTAGAACTCGGTGAAGAAGAAGAGATAACTAAGGAGTTATTCTTCTCTGATGAAATACACGCTGAAACAGACTTGGTTAAAGAACCAGAGCTGTTAGCGTGACTTTTGATTTTAGAATTACACACTGGAACAGATTTGGCTAAGGAGCCAATACTGTCAGCGTGACTTTTGAATGTGGGATTGCACACTGGAATAGATTTGGCTAAGGAGCCAGTACTATCAGCGTGACTTTTAGAGTTGAATTTGCACACTGGAACAGATTTGGCTAAAGAGCCAGTACTGTCAGCGTGACTTTTAGAATTGAATTTGCACACTGGAACAGATTCGGCTAAAGAGCCAGTACTGTCAGCGTGACTTTTAGAATTGAATTTGCACGCTGGAACAGATTCGGCTAAGGAGCCAGTACTGTCAACGTGACTTTTAGTTACTGTCATCTTCGAGCGCACAAGAGTGTGCGTGCTTGCAGTGGAGTTCTTGCCAGTGTTAGGAGTAGACACTGTGGCAGAGACTTCACCATTGACTGCCAACTGATTCTTAGGGACATAGACAGAGTGTCCCTTTGACTTGGCAGTGATAATGGAGGCTGGAATGGGCTTGCCACCCTTAGCCCGCTGCATTTCTTCATAGGCGAGTTGATCGAATTTGATCGTCATCACCTTCTTCGTCGAGCCGATAGACGAAGTGTCGCATTGAGTTGTTACCATCTCAGATGAGGAGATGGTTTTCCCCAGCAGAGTCGCCAATTTGTTTTCCATAAAGAAATTCTCTTTATTTGTTGTGTACCTGGGAAAATTACAACTGTAGGAATCCGATCTAGAAGACGATCGCTTTATCCCTTGGACTATGCGAAGAAGAAAAGCTCTCAAAATCTTGACAGTAGATATCAATGTATCTGTACAATGAATAAAAAAAAGAACTCTATTTATAGAGTCAAAACAGTAACTGAAAAGATAACTACCTCACCACTAGTGCATTTGAAAAGTCACGCAGACTCTAAATACACGCAGGGTTAGTGAGTAGTTACTGGACGTGGCCCGTAACTGTTGGACACATGGCATTAGTGCATGAGTCGTGTGCAAGTTACTGGGCACGCGAGAGAGAGATCGGTGGCATGGCTGCCACGTACTCCAGTTGAAATAAAATCCACGCTGTCTTGCTGAAGGCAAAAAAAAATCCACGCAGTTTCGTTGACGCAGACTCGTTGAAGGCGAAATCCACGCAAGCTTTGAAGAAGAATACTTCAGAATTCACGCAGGCTTTGAGAAGAATAACTCAAAAATCCACGCAAACTTGAGGAAGGAGAAGGTTCAGAATCCACGCAAACCGCCAGCTGTCTTGATTTGGCACGCTTCGTCTGACACAAAATCTCTGACATTGATTATATTGTCAGCCGCATTAAATGAAGATAAGACCCAAAGTCACGCCAACTTGGTGAAGAGTGAGTCTTGCTAAGGAAGATTTCGAAAATCACGCAAAAGACGGCGATGATCTCTCGAATTCTGTGCATACGTAGCATACGAGGAGACGTTTCTCGACTGTTGTGTTGTCAGTCATTATGATTCTGACGTATGGCTGAGCTGTCTCTGCGTGACTTCTAAAGGAGATGGCCAGGCAGAACTTAGCGTATCTTTTGTGCTGCTTCTTGGATCACTCTGCGTGACTTGTTCTGATCAACTAAGCGTGACTTTCATTTTTGAGGCCTACACACGGGTGCGGCTTCCCTCGAACGGTTACGCCGGGGCGCCGGGACCGTTCGGCCTAGGAGGGAATTATGTGTGGTATTTATGGTGCACAACATTCGGACGGATTGCGACCGTCCAGTGCTGTGATAAGCTATGATATCCGTAAGTTTGGGATCCTTCGGATACTGGGCTAGCAACCCGTATCGAAGCGATTGTAGGCTTACACATATGAGATGCCAAGTCCATTACGGTGCGAAACACCGTGCCCTTCATATAGATAGGGCCGGTGGGCTGAGATGAGAGCTGGGTGCAGGCGCAGGGCCTGCCACCCATTATGCATATGTTTATGTTTATGAATGGTCGGTTGCGTGAATCATATGTTTGCTTATGTTAAGTTCTAACCACTGCAGGCTAAGGAAAATGGGACGGCATGAGCACGAACACTATGTTTACGTTTATGTTATGGCTAACTGTATCTGCTGCAGGAACACGACGTGGGACACAATTATGAATATGTGCTATGTATAAGTTTTGCCATGAAATTGATCCTAAGGCTAAATAGAAAGACCACAAAGTAAGATGCATGTTTCACTAAATGAATAAGTGTTTGGTTTGGGTGCGAGCGGGTCTTGATCAGTGCGAAGCGAGGACGAAAGCACTAAACCCCTACTAGTTTATGTGCAGGTTCAGGTTATGATCGGCTCGGGGAGGAGCTTGGCTTGGACGTGCCGAGGCATGGAGTCCTTGGCGTTCAAGAGGAGCTTCCGCATATGCGTTCGGACTTGCGACATGGAGATGTTCGGCCGAAGATTACTTGGTGGCTATAAAGAGGCATAATGTATGGAGCAATGTAATCCTTTGTGAGCTAGAGAGATCATGAGCAATTGTAGCCAATTGGCATTTTATGTTGGGCGATTCAGAGCCTTTGTAACCTTCAGTTCAATATGAATAAAAGAGATTTTTATGTTTTACTTTGTTTCCTTCCGCTGCTTATGTTATCGATTTGAGATAGTTCTATGTGAACCTGTTATCTTGCCTTGCACGAGCGCAACTCTAGGCTCGTGCGGCATCACACCCCAGCGAGGACGATGATTCGGGTAAAATCTAGCGAGGACGAGCGATTTCCCGGGTCGGGGCGTGACAAGTTGGTATCAGAGCGGTTCCATCCTTTGGACCGTGCGTGAATCTCTTTGACCCTCAGTTGCTTCGTTATCGAATCCAGTTGACTCTGAGTTGTTTTCGCAACCGCATGGCTCATGGATCTGCTCGACGCTACATTGGATGTTCCATACAATAAGTCTATATTAAGTTGCGTACGTCTGCCACAAGTATGTCGTGACTATTACGTTATCTCCGGGTGCCGTCGGAGAGTGTTGGTTGCACGAAGTGCAACGAGTTATGGGATGTTGGTTGCACGAAGTGGAACGATGATATGGAATACTGGTCGCACGAAGTGCAACGAATATGGTGGTGTTGGTTGCACGAAGTGCAATGATATATGAGTTGTTGGTCGCACGCAGTGTGAGGAGTTATGTGTTGTGGGTCGCACGTAGTGCGATGAGTTATGTGTTGTTGGTCGCACGCAGTGCGAGGGGATATGTGTTGTTGGTTGCACAAGGTGCAACGAGTCGATATATGAGGCGGTGCGTGTTATGTTGTTATGCGAAGGATTATGTGTTGTCAGTTGCACGGAGTGCAGCAAGCCGTGGATCGTTCGTTGCATCGGTGCAACGAGTTGATACGGTATGATGTGCGTTGTATGGCTATGCGGATGGATAGCGATATGTTGTGCGAGATTGAGTAAAGACCTTAAGTATCGAGACTAAGTTGTTGCACGAGCTGCAACGAGCGGGATTCGAAGATCGCGGATGCGATTGTACGAGTTGAGTTGGTCGTTAAGTCGAGATCGAGTAGGCGAACATGTATGTTGGCCGAATGTCGCGTTGGGCTTTGAATAAGCGGATGTTGCGGGTGTGATCGAAATGATCGCCATGGTACGGTTAGATCGAATGTATGTCAAACTTGAGCTAACGTTAGAGCTGGGATCGGAAGGATCGCCATACGGGACGGTTAAGTTGAGATAGAAGTCGGACCTATGCGGAGTATTATGTCGGGTAATGACTCGATTTCGAGTGGTATATGCAATACCAATTATGCGAGCAAATATAGCGAAGTAGTGTGTCGATGACGATAGGCTCGACCTTGAGTGGTATATGAAGTACCACTTAGCGATAGCTATGTTAAGCTGTTTGGTGACTTACGATAGGGTTCGTCGAGACGATTTGTTGTTACGATATGTTGTCCTCAACGGACGGAGTAGTACCGGGACTTGAGTGGGAATGATTTGAGAGAAGTCGATGCGGGTATGCTTCGATGAATTGAGTCGAACAACTATGTGCTAAGTTGTACCTATGGAGGATACGTCGGACGAAGATTCGTTAAGTATAAGTTGAACGATAGGCCGAACATATGCGAAGGAATGTTACGTTGAGGAAATAGTCGACCCGGTCGAACTTATGTTGAGTTAGTACGGCGACGTCTTCGAAACGAATTGAGTAGGTACGGAGAAATTGTGCGAACGAATTTGGGTTAATGCAATGAGTCGGTAGCACGATTTGGAAGTACGAGTTAGGGATATGAGAATTGATGTGTGCGAGACTTGATTCGTATTCGAGTTCGGATAATGGCAATGATTGCAACGGGTTTGAGCTTATAAGAAAGGAAGATGTTCAAGTTATGCATATCGACGATGGTATTGAGGCGTATCAAAGACGATATGCAATAACTCGGGGATACTCTGATCGAATGAACAAAAATTATGTTGAGCATTGTTGTTGGATGAATAAGATGCAAGTTAAGTGGATGGTAGTTTGGACGGTAACGATAGGAATGCTTAAAAGAATTTGAGAGTGGATGGATGTTACTCGGAAGAAAACGAAAGTGTATGGATTGCTTCGCGGATCACCACTATGTTGACATTCTTGTCTTGAGCGAGCGCAACACCAGCCTCGCACATGCGTCACATCAAAATTAGAACGATCATTCCGCGTGAGCACCGGTATGGTGATTCATCCAGTGGGGATGATCGAACTTGCAAGGCGTGGCAATTTGGATATGGATTTGTGGTTTGATACGAAGGTGGAATTGAGGATTGTGCGATATTGTCAACGGCAGTGCCTAAGTGACTCGAGTAGTAACGACACATCAGTTGTGCGGGGGTAGACAAATTATGGATTGGTATGTCGGATTGGGTAAGAGTCGAATAGAAAATGTCGAGAATTGATTTGGCTCCGCGATAGGATATAGCATGGTTCGTTGTAACTGTCCCTCGTTGATGATCTTCAATTATCGAGCGTAGTTTCGGGGCAGATGACCCTAGAAGACTTGACCGCCAAATCAAGTGAATGTGGAGTCCCATAGGATGACCCTAAAGAAGTCGCGTAAGAAGGACAAGGAATAAGGTAGTACATGTAGAGGATAAGTCTAAGCGAGCGAGTATCGTGTCTCGAAAGTTAGCGAGTACTAGAATCGATATGGTCAAGAAAAGTTATGTTGGATTGAGTAGATGTTGGAGAACGTGCTTAGCGTAGTGACACGGTAAGGCGATTGCAAGGACTCTGCAATGCGTGAGAGTAACGGATAGTAGAACGACCCTAAGAGTGTGTCGTAGATCGGTTGAGTAACGGTTAGGCCATGCGTATTGAGCGCGATCTATGTTACGAAACGAACTAGTCGGGATTGAATCGAAGTTTGAGTAAAGGATTTGTACTCGATCGAGAATCGGGGGTGAGCGTATCGTAAGAGACCTTGGGTCGGAAAGATTGTTGCCTTTGAGCATAGTAGACTCAAGTTGACCTCTTGTGTCGGGAGAGCACGAGCATGATGTCTGGATAAGTTGCCTAGCGGGGGTAGCCCCAGACTCGATGCGCGGGTAGTTCGAGAACGTGGATCGTGTTGAAATAGTTGTGTACGAGACTTAGTACGGATTGCAGAAAAAGGAATTTGTGACATATTGACATAGTCCATGTCATTAAGGCCAAGTGTATGAATGATTGGATGAAAGACTTGAGTTATGTGAGAGATAGGAAACGGTTAGGCGAATAGGCGTTGCGGAGAATTGTTGCGATCGGATGCGCAATGACTTGATGCAATGCGAGCGTTAGATGGCTGGCGAGAAACTTATGAGATTGAAGTTACGAGTTCGAATTAAGTTATGTGCTAGATATTGGAAGATGATCGCATGTTATGGGATGATGCATACGAGAATTATCTGGGAATAGGTGCTAAAATATGACTAAGTCGAATACAGACTGATTGGTGCTTGAGGATTTAAGTTAAGATTGTAAGTTGTCCCGATATCCTACAACTGAGCTTGGCTGAAATATATATATTGGTGGGACGCCTAAAATATGTGTATGATCCAGCCTAAGTTGTATGATTCAACGATAGTAGCACGAGATCGTGAAGCGATCTATGCGAGGCACTTGGATTAAGTGTTGGTTTCGGTTCGAGGACGAACCTGATTTTGAGTGGTATATTATGTAATGCCCCACTCTGCATCGGTGCATTATGATGAGTCATTGACTCGAAGAGTTGCTCTGACCCGATGAGGTATCGATGTGAATCGATGCAAGTGTTGCGTTGGCCAAAGGTAAGCTTTGAGTCGGTTGGGATCTATGAATCGAATCGATGCAAAGGATAAGTCCCGTCGAGAAAGTGCTGATTTTAGTTGATCTGGTGTGCAGGCTATGCTTTTACGCTGGACGATAAGAGGTCGACATTTTGCCTTATGCAATGAAGTGTCCGCGAAACCAAATCGAGGCCCTGCAACGGATTGTGGCATGGGCGCGATAGGCCAAATCAACCGAGTAGTTCAAAGGAATGGCTAAGTCTGGGAGTTAGCTATGCGATCGAGTTATGGAAGCGAGACGCTTCTATCGGCGAGGCGGCAAGGCGTATCGGCTTAAGGTGGGCGGGTTCTTGACTCTCTCTCCCTATTCCTTCACGTCTAATAAAATATATTATGGTATGCGTAAGATGTTATCGAGTTAGCGAGCGTGGCTCGGCGAAGTCTGGTCTAAGTATGCGTTGAACACTAAGATAGAACATTGAACAATCGAACAATTGAAGCGACGTGCATCAAGTGCACGAGTCGCGATAGGGCATGATGGTAGAACATTGAAAGACAACATGAGATGTGCATCATGTGCACGGCTCCGAGAATATTGAACTCTAGGCGTAGAACATTGATTATGGTGCTGAGCGTGCCTCTGTGCACTTAAGGTACGAAATGACTGAGTAAATACGGAAGTAGGCTATGCGAATAACATTATGAACGGGACGCGTGATTATGAGTACGAGATGACTAAGCCATTTGGCGTCGTGCATCAATATGGATGTGTTGGGGCATAACGCCGACGGAGCTCCCCATGCGAATGGTGGATTATGTTTATGGCACGGGAAACCGTTTATGGCACGAGAAACCGTTTATGTGCGAGACTATGTTTATGGAATACGAGATCGGTTGGTATGCTATGGATTGTATGATATGGAACGTATTGCATGGTCAATGGACTCGGATGGCCCGTGCACGGGTGCGGCTTCCCTCGAACGGTTACGCCGGGGCGTCGGGACCGTTCGGCCTAGGAGGGAATTATGTGTGGTATTTATGGTGCACAACATTCGGACGGATTGCGACCGTCCAGTACTGTGATAAGCTATGATATCCGTAAGTTTGGGATCCTTCAGATACTGGGCTAGCAACCCGTATCGAAGCGATTGTAGGCTTACACATATGAGATGCCAAGTCCATTACGGTGCGAAACACCGTGACCTTCATATAGATAGGGCCGGTGGGCTGAGATGAGAGCTGGGTGCAGGCGCAGGGCCTGCCACCCATTATGCATATGTTTATGTTTATGAATGGTCGGTTGCGTGAATCATATGTTTGCTTATGTTAAGTTCTAACCACTGCAGGCTAAGGAAAATAGGACGGCATGAGCACGAACACTATGTTTACGTTTATGTTATGGCTAACTGTATCTGCTGCAGGAACACGGCGTGGGACACAATTATGAATATGTGCTATGTATAAGTTTTGCCATGAAATTGATCCTAAGGCTAAATAGAAAGACCACAAAGTAAGATGCATGTTTCACTAAATGAATAAGTGTTTGGTTTGGGTGCGAGCGGGTCTTGATCAGTGCGAAGCGAGGACGAAAGCACTAAACCTCCACTAGTTTATGTGCAGGTTCAGGTTATGATCGGCTCGGGGCGAAGCTTGGCTTGGACGTGCCGAGGCATGGAGTCCTTGGCGTTCAAGAGGAGCTTCCGCATATGCGTTCGGACTTGCGACATGGAGATGTTCGGCCGAAGACTACTTGGTGGCAATAAAGAGGCATAATGTATGGAGCAATGTAATCCTTTGTGAGCTAGAGAGATCATGAGCAATTGTAGCCAATTGGCATTTTATGTTGGGCTATTCAGAGCCTTTGTAACCTTCAGTTCAATATGAATAAAAGAGATTCTTATGTTTTACTTTGTTTCCTTCCGCTGCTTATGTTATCGATTTGAGATAGTTTTATGTGAACCTGTTATCTTGCCTTGCACGAGCGCAACTCCAGGCTCGTGCGGCATCACACCCCAGCGAGGACGATGATTCGGGTAAAATCTAGCGAGGACGAGCGATTTCCCGGGTCGGGGTGTGACACGATCCGCCATGTCCGGTCACCGCCTCGACTGACGTGCCACCTCGAAGCTAGCGCACCGCCTCGGCTGTCGAACTTCTCTCGGCTGCCGAGCCTCTTTGAGGACCGCGCCACCTTGGTTCCAATGTTGCACCACCAGATCGGTGCCGTCCACCCCCATCCACCACCGGATCTGGCCGATTGCGGCCGTGAGCCACCGCCATCCAGGAGTTCGATTTACTCACCTCTTGTCACGTCCCAGTACCGAAATACGGGGACGTACACGGCCAGCTACACCGTATAAGGTACGAATACGCTATACGGTGATGACGGCTGTCCAGTCTGGTTGGGTATCCTAGCATGCAATCAATCTATGGCCTAAATCCGATCTCATATCCACAGGTAAATCACAATGAAACAATATCAAGAGAGATAATCATATGAAAAACAGGAAATACTCATATGAAAATCTGGAATCTACAGTACAGAATAATAATGTAGACAAGTATACCTTCCCACAGTTCCTAGCATGTCTGGAACTGAAGCACACCCTCCAAGTCAAGTCTGGAAGATCCACCGGGTCGGTCTCAGACAATCTGGGAACAATCCAGGGTTGGTCAGGCCAACCGCAGCAAGTACCAGAAAGGAAGGCTCAAGGACGGGCGAAGAAAACCAGCAGGATAAAATATGACAAGAATAACATCTAAAAACAGTAAATAAGGGTAAGGGATCGTGCGGTACCAACGCACGATAACAATCCACAAGTATAGTGAAGCTAACACAATCACAATCTCCCTAGCATCCACTAACACCTGCACTGCCAGCTGGAAATCAATATCAGCTGGCTAGCAGGCAACAAGCCAAACAACACAGAAGAACAAGCGGCCACACAATGCCTACGGCTTGCTATTATTAGCTAACTAGGGTTATCACAGGCCTAATTACTAACAAGATGCAATGAGACTTCAAAGTCCAGCTCCTGCTTGCTACTACCCGAATGGCCCCAGCAAAAGAAAAAGATAGATATAGCAGGCACACTGCAGTAAGATACATGTGCCCTAAAGAAGTGCCACACTCGACGGAGGGCTGGGAATGCGCTCATCTCGACGGATAGCAACAAATCCCTAGTATATATATAGATACATAGGGCCGGGGCCAGACAAGCAACAGGTCACTGGGAAGTCCCCATGAACTACATGATTAATCTAGTTATTAGCCTAGTCAGTTTCATTATGGATCCCTGACCGTGGTACTCAGGGATCCATGTCCTAGACATGATGCAAGACAAGACTGGACTGGTGGCTTATACAAGCACAATCAAGAGAAATCAACCACGGTGTCAAGACGGGGTCATGCTAAGCAAGTCAGGACTGGCTGTCGCAACAGCGGTCAAGAGTAAACATGTCATGTCAAGAGTACTAGTCAGGAGTGCGCCACCACGGGCCACTATCAAGAATCAAGAGTATACATGCCAGGTTTACTGTCAAGTCCAAAGTGCTAGTCAGGAGTGCACCTCTACGGGCCACTATCAAGAATCAAGACAGGTCTAGGTCATCGTGTAATACCAGGAACAGGGTCAAATCTATCAATCACCATAAGTCATCTACTCAAATCATGGCATGGATATCAAATCGGGTGCAAGATCGAATCTCTACCACAATAGCACCTCAAGTACACATGGGAGCCTACAGCTAAAATCATCGAGTCAGTTTAACCACCAGATCCATCTATCCAGACTCTCCCCTCCACAATAGAAATCAGATCAAAAGGTACAATCAACAGATACTACGCTAATCCCCATAAAATGGTAGATCCTCCAACTCACAAAGATTCTCCAAACCAATGATCACACGCTATCCTGAAACAAGCCTCACAATTCTCAAGACATAACAATCAACCAGGTTTTTGGGCGTTTGGGAAGTCGGGTAAAATCATATAAGGATACACCTCGATACTCCTCTCGTTCAATGGAACATCCACTCGATCATCAAATCCAGGAAATCCACCTAATTCTACCAGAATCACCCTCTCAAGATCATCTCTCCCTTTAGGGCCAATCCTCGAATATACCCAAGGTCACAATTCCGACACATAGGTCAATGGTCAACACTACCCAAATAGACTAGAACACCACCTAGAAGGAAAGCCGTGGGTCAGGTATAATAAATAGTGTCGCCGAATAAAGGCAAGGATTGCATGAACCACTCTGGATCAGGTCCACAACCCTTAAACCAAACAAGGACCAGGGTTGCAGATCGTCACCCGAGTAGAACTGCGCTCCTTACCCTACCCGACGGACAAGACAAGTCAGGAGCTAGGCGACTAAACTAGTCTGGAGTCTACCTAGCAGGTAACAGGATCCGGCATACCCTACCAAGACGAACATACAAGAGTCCAGTCCAGCAAACCAAAGGAATGGTTCTGCCCAATCCTTCGAACCAAATTCCCGGTCGGGAATTCTGGAAAAATTCGGCAAAGTCTCCTCTATATTCTAGACGGGAGCACCCTATAAAAATAGGGGCTAAAATCCACTCGGCGCAACCCGCCGTGGAATCGCAGAGTCACGGACTGAGAGCACTAAGTCTCAGCTACCAGCAGCACTACCATGCGTACTGGGAACAAATCGATAGCCGAGAACACTAAGCCTTGGCCTCCAGCAGCACTATGACGCGTACTGGGAAATCAATCGAACCCGAGACCACTAAGTCTCGGCCTCCAGCAGCACTACAATGCGTACTGGGCGCCAAGCCAACATGCATAATATAAAACAACTGCCTCGCAGGGCGCACTACAACACATGTCCATGAATCTAACCCACGCACAATCAATCACAGCCTCAAGTAAGGTCAGCCAAAGCCGCTACCCGACCGCGAGTCGGACACGGGGCATATGGGGACAATCCATACATGTGAGTCGTGCTCGTGTCCTCGGAGGTGTGGATGACCCATCCGAGTTGTCCGATACGGTCTATCCCGGTATCGGGCCAAACTATCCTAAGTTACCATGGCAGTTCTACTGCTAAGCTACACTAATCATGATTATACATTTACAATAAATTAAATGCAATAAAATACAGAAGAGATGGCAAGAGCCGTCAATGAGCAAGGGATACTTGCCTAGAGGGCTCGGCTAGGTAAGCAAGTCTTCAGCAGTCGTGATCCACGCTAGCACGCCAATCGAGATCCTCAGAACACACAATAAATAATCATCAGCACCAAATAATAAAATAATAGAATAATCACAAGAGACGGCAGAAGGCTATACCGTGTGGGTCCTGCAAGCAGTGCAGGAATCTGGCACGGAAACCGAGATACGCGGATCGATACGGACACGCAAACCGAGATGTGCACGTATATCGAGACGCACACGAGAATCGAGATGGCACGAATATCGAGATAAATGGGAAACACGTGCACGTAAATCGAGACGTGCACGTAGATCGAGAAAATCACGAATATCAGAATGGCGCATGAATCACGCGACACGCAAATCGAGGCGAGCACGTAAATCGAAACGACCCAAGGTCCAAGGAGCACGTAAATCGATACGGCACACAATTCAAGGTGCGCACGCAAATCGATGCGGTGCGGAGTCCAACGTGGCACGCAAACCGAGACGGTCACGCAAATCGATGCATGCACGCGAATCGATGCGACATAAAAATCGAGAAAAGCACAAAGGCCGAGGCACGGAAAACGAGACGGTGCACAAACCGAGATGGCACGTTGCCCGAGGCAGCGCGGGGCTCGAGGCGTCCCGCTACCCAAGGCAATACGTAGATCTAGGTGCACGGAAACCAAGAATGCGTGCAAATCAAGGCGCACGCAAACCGATGCACGCGAAAAACGAGGAAACACGTACACCGAGGTGCACGTGTCCAAAAAGGCATAAAAGACGAAGAAGAGCGCACCAAATGAGGGTGCGCTGCCCGAGGCGTCACGCTGCACGAAGCAGCGCACTGCTCGAGGCAACACGCTGCCCGAGGCGCGCCAATCGAGGGGCTCGCTCCCCGAGGAGCTCACAGCCCAAGGAGAGGAGGCGGAGGAACAGGCGGTGGCCGTCGGGGAAGCCCGGCCAGGCGAGGTCGGGGCTCCCGGCGGTGGGAGGACAGAGAGGGGGAGACGGAGGAGCTCACCGGAGGGGGTTGCCGGCGGAGAGGGAGGCGGCCGGAGCTGGGGGCTCGGCCAGGCGAAGGTGGCCGGAGTCCATGGCGGTGGCGGCGATGATGGTGGCGAGGGTGGTGCTGGCAGCAGCGAGGGGAGGCGGAGGTGATGGCGACGATGATGGTGGTGGTCGTCGCGGATGCCACGGAGGCGGCGGTGGCCGGCCATGAAGATGGTGGTGGAGGGAAGCAGTGGTGGTGGCGGTGCTGGAGGGTGATGGCGGCGGTGGTGGAAAATGGTGGTGACAGGGCTGCGGTGGAGATGGGCGGCCGGAGGTCGGGGAGAGGCCGAGAGGGAGAGAGTAGTAAGGGAGAGGAAGATCGGGCCGGGGAGAAGGTGAGGAAGAGAGAGAATCGGACGGAGAGTGAAGAGAGAGAGAGAGAGAGGAAAAAAATGGGGGGGGGTGTTCTCCTGTAAGGAGAAAATGAGGGGGGTAGGTGAGAGAGAGGTTAGGTAGGGGTAGGTTAGATTATTAAAATAAATAAATAATAATGATGATGATAGTAACAATAGCAATAATAATAATAATAGCAAAAATAGAAATAGGAATAATCCTGACCAGGAAGTTAACAATGCTATCTCCATAATAAATAAAATTTTAAACAATACGAAATTTTAAAATAACCAAAAATATTAAATACAGTCGGATGCCTATTTTCAAAATAGGGATCTGACACCTCTGCTCGAGCACGGCGAGCTCCGCTTCCCCTAGCTGGTGCCACCCTCCAGATCGGTGCCGTGAGAGGAGGATCCCGTCGTCGACGAACCTCCATGTCGAGCGCCACCGTTCAACTCCGGTCGCCGACGATCACCGTTGGTAACTCCCGGTCCCACATTCTCTCCTCTTCTTCACGAATTTCAGATTTTTCTTTGAGTATGACAACTGATATTCTCTCTCCAAGTGGAGAGACTTAGTTGAGCCCTAAATATGTAGATGTGGGCTGGAGCCCAATGTCAGACATATGGGCTGGGCTCTAAGCCCAGGATGATTTTATTAATATAAGTACATGTGTACATATTTGTATATAAATATTTTTGTATTATTATACTAGTAGTAGAATAGTTTGATAAATGTATTGTTTAATATTTTCTCTATAGTAATATATATATATATATATATATATTCACGCATGTATTTATGCTAAATATTTATTTAGTAAGTATTTTATAAATAAGTTGCGAGTAGAACCTCTAACCTTTTAACTTGAATTTAAATTGTAAAATCTAAAAGTATTTTATATAATGTTTTACCTATGTTCATGTTTGTTACAAAAATTTATTTTTCTAATAACTAAGTAAATCTTAAATACCAAGCTTTATAAATACTTGGGTTATCAAGTATTTTCTTAATATTAAATGATGTTTTAATATAGTTTCAAA
This sequence comes from Iris pallida, assembly GCA_029216955.1. Classification (NCBI taxonomy): domain Eukaryota; kingdom Viridiplantae; phylum Streptophyta; class Magnoliopsida; order Asparagales; family Iridaceae; genus Iris; species Iris pallida. The sequence continues at coordinate 15,273,837 of JANAVB010024000.1, read as the reverse complement.
ATATAAATCTTAAACCTTTTGACTAAGCTAGATTATTTTTACTAGACTATTGTTATCATATTTTTAGTAGCAAATATTCTAGTATATTAAAATGTGTATATTTCAAAAAAAATAATTTTGTTTTACTAAAATTATTCTCTTGCTAGTCGTGTATATATCTAGTTAATGAAATTTTAGGAAGCGATTTACTTGATAGCATATAACTAGTTTAGTTCATTAGTTAGAATCTAATCAATTCTTGCCCTACTTAGGTGGAGACATTAAGACAAACTTGATTTGCAAGGACAAAGGCAAGTACACCGACTCAAACCTTTACTCTGTATTTTTGTCTTGCTTCATGTTCTCATATTGACACGTTGTACACACGATTGTTCATTGTTCATTGTTCACCGTTCATCGTTCATTGTTCATCGTTCATTGTTCAGTATTCTTTACTTGTACATTGGGGTGAAAAAATACTACAGATATGTGACAAATCCTATTTTAGCTAGGCATTGACTAATAGCTTAGGTCTCACATCGTGCACGTGGGACTCTAAGCCGTACCATTATTCATGTGCTCATTGTTCATTGTTTACCCAGCCGGTCACATACTCTGATAGTTATTTCAAATGCATGTTACACTGATAGTATAGTTCATTGTTTCTGGATCCAATACTATAGTTTCATTGTTATTCATGTACCACAGTTTCATATTTCTGTCTTGTACCATAGTTCATATAGTGGCTCTTTTTCATGCATTTCAGTTACATTGTTTAGTGCTTCTTGTCGGGGTTATACTTTGCTCTTTTTCTGACAGGATACGTTGCAGGTGTCGGGACTTTCTACCATAGCATTATGGGTGGCAGGACGGTTTGATATTTTGCTAGCCTGGAGGCTACGAGGAGATTAGTGATGTATTGGGATTTTGTTGTACAGGTTTACCTTTAAATTTGATATCTTATATTATAAGACATGGTGATTTGTAATATTGTTAGCACGTGTTTTAGATGCTGTGATCTGATTTCATGATGTGACTTGAGATATTAGATACTTAGTACAGCTTACTACGTTGTATCCCCCAACGTAGGCTGGGCGTGTCCGACTCGTATCCGAATATTCGGGAGCGGGTCGTGACAGCTACCATCAACTCAAGATCAAGCCAGACAATGTTTCGAAGTCAGCATTCTGCACTCGATACGGCCATTACGAGTTCCTGGTAATACCGTTCGGCCTAACGATCCAGCTGCCTTCATAGATTTAATGAATCGGGTGTTTCGACCCTTCCTCGACAAGTTCGTAGTGGTCTTCATCGACGATATACTCATCTATTCGAAGGATAAGCGGCAACACGCTGAACACCTACGGACCGTGCTTCATATCCTTCGAAAAAATCAGTTGTATGCAAAGCGGAGCAAGTGTGAATTTTGGCTGAACAGCGTGTCGTTCCTTGGGTACAACATTTCCGCTGAAGGCATTGCCGTCGATCCAAAGAAAGTTGAAGCCTTTGTTGATTGGAAACGACCTGCGTCAGTCGGCGAGATTCGAAACTTCCTTAGCTTGGTTGGATACTACAGATGCTTCGTGAAAGATTTTGCGAAGATTGCATCGCCTCTGACTCGTCTCATTAAGAAAGGAGTCACGTTTGAATGGTCATACGACTGTGAAGCTTCCTTACAGGAGTTAAAGAAACGACTCGTTTCGGTCCCGATACTCGCACTTCTAGAAGGGACTGAGGGATTCCAAATTTTTAGTGATGCTTCCAGTCAGGATTTGGGGTGTGTGTTGATGCAACGGGACAAGGTGATATCTTTTGCTTCCCGATAGCTAAAGCCGCATGAGAAGAACTACCCCACCCATGACCTGGAGTTAGCGACGATTGTGTTCGTGTTGAAATTGTGACGTCACTATCTTTATGGCGTGACGTGCACGATCTATATGGATCAGAAGAGCCTCAAGTATCTATTCACGCAGAAGGAGCTGAACTTGCGACAAAGACGTTGGCTTGAACTGATCAAAGATTACAATTTGACTATTGACTATACGTCGGATAAGAAAAATGTTGTGGCAGACGCTCTGAGTTGGAAGTATATTGCCTCGCTATCCATTGACCGCAGATTGCTACGTGACTTAGAAGAGATGTGCATCGACCTACGGGTTTGATTCAGGGATGTGCAGTTGGCGCAATTGCAGCTAGAGCCGAGCTTGCGAAAAAAGATCAAGACCGCTCAGAAGGATGATCCGTACCTGAAGAAAGTGCGAGAGCTAATTTCAACGGGTAGTGCGACCGACTTTGCGGAAGATGAAACCGGCGTGCTTCGATTGAAGGATAGGTTATGCATTCCGGAGGATTCAGAACTTAGAATGAAAATATTGACAGAAGCGCACTATGCGAGGTACTCCTTGCATCCAGGTAGCACCAAGATGTACAAGGATCTCCGCACGACCTTCTGGTAGACAGAATGAAGAAAGATGTGACACTTTTTGTGTCGCAATGCATGGCCTGTCAACGGGTAAAAGTTGAGCATCAGAGGCCGGACGAGGAGATGCAGAACCTGGCGATTCCAGAATGAAAGTGGGAGCACGTATGCATGGATTTTATTGTCGGTCTTCCGAAGAAACCACGAGAAAATGATGTCATCTAGGTCATCGTCGATTGATTAACCAAGTCAGCACATTTCATTGCCATCAAAGTTACTTAGAGCGTCGACCGCCTGGCTCAGATTTATCTTGACGAGATAGTGCATCTGCACGGAGTTCCAGTATCAAGCATCTCTGATCGGGATGCACGATTTCTATCGCGCTTTTAGAGTAACCTTCAGTCGGCTCCAGGTACCAAGTTGAACTTCAGCTCAACTTACCATCCCCAGACCGACGACCAAACAGAGCTTGTGAATCAGATTCTCGAAGACATGTTACTGCTCTACGCAATTGACTTCAAGTCAAGTTGGGATGTTCATCTACCTCTGGCTGAATTTGCATACAACAATAGCTATCAATCCAGCATCCAGATGGCGTCGTACGAAGCTTTGTACGGACGGAAGTGCAGATCACCCATTTGCTGGGATGAAATCGGGGAGCGGCAGATTCTCGGCCTGGAGCTGGTGAAACAGACCATGCAGAAAGTTTGGCTCATTCGGAAAGATTAAAGACTGCATAGAGTCGACAGAAATGTTACGCGGATGTCCATCGTCGATCCCTCGAGTTCCTAGAAGGCGATCACGTATTTCTTAAAGTGACGCTCATGCGGGGAGTTATCCGGTTTGGTGCAAAGGAAAAGCTGAGCCCGAGATTTGTTCGACCTTTTGAAATACTCAAGCGAGTCGCTTCAGTGGCCTACCAAATTGTCTTGCCGCCAGCGCTAGCGAGTGTGCACAATATCTTCCATGTCTCTTAGTTACGGAAGTACGTGCACAATCCAAGCCACGTTGTAGATTTTGGTCAGCTAGAGCTGAAGTTCGACTTATCGTATGTTGAAGTGCCGGTCCAAATCTTAGAACGTAAAGATAAGCTGCTTCGGAATCGAGCGATCCCTCTCGTCCGCATACTCTGGCGTAATCATTCGGTCGATAAATCGACCTGGGAGCTTGAATCGAAGATGAAGGAGAAATTTTCTTCATTGTTCTCTTAGAAGTAGGTTCTATTCATAAGTTTCGAGGACGAAACTTTTTCTTAGTTGGTTATGGTGTAGTGCCCCGTCCCTACATCGTACCCCGTTTGCGTCCACAGGGTGCGCGAGAATCAAGTCCCATATTTAGCGGCCGAACGGGAACGATTGAATTAAGATCATTTTCTCGTTATGGAAATGCTTCTCGGGAATCAAGTCCCATATTTAGCGGGTTGCGCCTTAAGGATAGACTCTGCGGCTGAGTCGGGAGAAACCTCCCGTTGCTTTGTTTTTCATGCCGCACTTGCTCTTTGGCTTTGGTTTTCATGAATGCATTTTCGTGAATGTTTTCGATGGTTTTCATGACTTGCGTTTTTGAACTTCGCATTTGTATCGAACTCCTTGAATGTGACAGTATTCTAATCAGTTGCTTATGCATGCGATTGCAGGTGATCGCGTAGGCGACGTCTAAGCGCGGCCAACCAGTCCCTCGCCTCAAGCAAGACTAAGGTGAGTGACTGACCTCCTTCACCTCGACCCTCTTGTTTCAAATTAAACATGAAACATAAAATGCATGCTCGTACTCGTAGTGTAGAATCAATGAATTGTGGCACGATTCTTCATGAAACATTTGCTATAGAACTGCTAACATAAAACTGATGCATACTCTCTTATGCCACATTTACTTAGTCCTATGCAAATGAAAGATAGAATCGATTAACTAGTATCGCAACGATAAGGCTAAGTGCATAAAAATGGCTAAGTTTTAAAGAAGAATAGTCCGGTCATTGGACAACTTGTGCACAAGGTATAGTTTCCTCGAACGGTTGCCTAGGCCAAAGAACCGATTCGGTCCGAGAGGAACGAGTATAGCAAGTGTCAGCAGGACTGGTGCGGGTGATTCGGAAACTTTCGCACAGGGCTCGTTACCCGCTGCGAAAGGGTCGCCGTCTAACCCAGTTATAGTCCATGATGGCTTGACATTGCTAGTGACCTTCACACCCTTTCACTGCTTAATCTAATGCATGTGACACAGGATGAACATGATAACTGCTCAATGTATACAATTTCATATGCTTACCTCTTAACATGTTAACATGCAAATCGATCAGGATGGTTAGAAAGATCACAAAATAGCTAACATATTTTATAAAACTGCTTGAACAAATGAGAGCTTGGGTTTTAAATTAGCCACTCGCTAGTACATGTGATCATACTAACCCTCGCTCTCTACATGTGCTATGAATCAGGAGGAACGCGCCAGCTAGCCAAGGCGACGTTCGTATTTTGACGCTTTCACTGCGCGTCGAAGACCCTCGCTACACAACTTTTGAAGACTCTCTACAACAGTCCACGAAGATATCTCGATTTCTCCCGTTCCAGGTTGCTGGAATACTTTTGCTGTAAATTGAGGAATGTATATATGGAACGACTATCTCATCGGCGCTCCTTTTGTAATTGAGTCATATTGTAAGCCCGCGCAGCACAATTGTAATAGAGTCTTGTATATGATGTCTATTATCAATAAAATGCAAGTTTCTTTGTCTCAATGTGTTGTTCAATTTTCTGCGTACTCTCTTAGATGTTGTGTTTCGGATAACCTTACGACTATGCCTTGTGCAATCGCAACCTAGGTTCGTACGACATCACGCCCGGGGGACGACTATCGATTCTTCGGAATCGGGGCGTGACAAACATTGTCAATAAAATTAAGTAGCCAGCCTAACCTAGTAACTAAGGGTCTGCTTGGTAACGGTATTTTTACCGGGTTTTGGGTATTTTTGAACCGACCGTTTACGAAAACCTTTGTTTGTTAATTTTTTTGAGTCACCGGTTTTGGTCAGCTCAAAAACCCTCCAAACCGGTGTAATATAATTTTGGGTGGCTTTATAAACACCCAAAATCAGTGGATTTTGAAAGATTTTATTATTTTATTCTATTTATATCCTCACAAAAAATATATAATTATAACAACTAATACCCTTCCCTATTTAATTTTGTTCGTGTAAATAAAAACTTTCATTACTGCTCATTAGTGAATTACCAAGCATGAATTAGACTGGTTTAAAAGTCGCTACTTAAAAATCACCCAAAATCGGACCACTCATAACCGCTTATAACCGGTACTCTAGAAACACCTCATAACCGCTACCCTATAATTACCAAGCAGACCCTAAGAAGAGAGAGAGAGAGAGAGAGAGAGAGAGAGAGAGAGAGATCCTCGTCGCGGACTTGAACGACAGCCTTGTCTTCGTCAACGGCTCATGGAGGAGAAGGATTAGAGGCCATGGCTGCGAGGAAGAAGGGGGATTGGAGAATGGGGTCGAATCCATAGGGAAGAGAGGAGGGCTATGGAGGATAAGGATTAGAGTTAGGGCACGGATTAAACCTTAATTTTCAAATTTTGGGGATGAACGAGATACCTTTTGATTTGGTCGGAGATTTTATTCTCCCAGCCAAATTTTTGGAGTTTTGAGAGAAGAGAATCGGTGGTATTAGAAAGAACTTAAATTTCTAAAATCAATGGTTCAGATAAAACTCTTAGATCCAGCTAAATTATTAATTAAAAGAAATATAACATGGGAGCAAAATTTGGACGGTTAATTATTTTTTTCCTTTCCGTTTGCATTTATTGGGACGGTCCAAAAGTTTGTTATTATGATCCATTTATGAATTTGTCCTAAAAAATATTATTTTTTATTACAAAATATATAATCATCATACTAAATACTATTTTTTTTAGGACTTATTAAAGTAGCGTATCTAATAGTGTCGTTCCAAAAGCTCTTTTTTTTTGTAGTGACATGCCGGAAGAGGGTGGGGCTGACGTACTTTCGTTGCCGGTGCGACGACCTCTTATGTACCTACAACCGGTACTCGGACGTCCACGAGTGCTCCTTTGACTAGATGGTGCGTCTCAATTTGGCAGTAACAACTCCTTCATCACCTGAAAAGAAATTAGAAGAATGAATTATACAGAAGGGTTAAGATAATTACTTAATATCAATAATAATTTGGTAACGAAAAACTATTATTGATTAGTATATTATCAAGTTGAAATTTTTGAATAGGTGAAAATTTTTAGTTACAATTAAGCCTATAGTTATATCATATCCTATATGTACTAAATGTTATATTATGAATCCTTATCGCCATGTTTGTTCAACCTAGATCCCTATATATACGTTAGTTCATAATTTTTACTTGGTTTCAGTCCCAAGACATATCTTTTCTAATCAACAGACAAGGCAAGGAGGACATCACGCAATTGAAAAAACCTAACTTGTTCCAGCAAGTCATGAATACTCTACCATATGCATCAGATCAATAGGAAGTGCTACTGTAAAGATCAAAATCTAATTGCCCACGGTGGTCAATAGCCGACCTCAAAATTTTGGGATGGATGGAGGCTTTGTTGTTGTTGTTGCTGCTGCCGCCGTAGTTATTGTATCTTCGATTGTTATGATAATCATAGAATCAATAAAATTAAGACAGTGTATTAGTATTCTACTTCTAAAAACAGAAACATATTTGATACAGCAACAACAGGTTCAGTTTAAGCAAACACAGTAACAGAAACAAATTTGATACAGCATCAACAGGTTCAGTTTATGCAAAAACAGAGCTCACCAGAAATTGAGAACTACCTGCCTCCAAGAGCAAGCTCACCTTCAAATTTCTTCCAACCTCTTCGCGCCCATCTTCTCTACCAAGTATCGAATGAAAGACGACACAAAACTCCAAACTCCAACACCCCCCTTCCCCTTCATCCTCTCGAACTCTTAACCTGCAGAACCCATAACCCCTTCTCGGCAAAACCCAATGGTAAGTGTTAAAACTCACCAAAATCTGGCACATCTTTGGCATCTCATCACATCCCACAGCTCCTCGGTCTTGTAACTAATTTGACTTGCGAAAGAACATGGCAATCCGGCATTTATAAGCAACCACATTGACCTCCAATTCGGTCTAAAATGATATTGGAAATATTCACAAAAATGACTTCAGCCCCATGGTTCAAACCAAGGTTCGGGGTATCGGAATAGGTATCGATTGGAATCAGGGGTATCAGATTTTTTTTGGTATCGAAAAGCAAATAACTACTAATATTTTTAAAAAAAATAAGAAAAATATTTTGTACATTATTCATAGTTTTAATCATTTTGTGTTGTTTCGTAGTAGTTTTGAAATTTAATAGTCAACATTGCTGGTTGGTTTACCTGCGATAAATAAGTGTCCTCCATTTATATGCTTTTATAACCTTACTATGCTTTTACGTCTTTGTTGATTGATCTTTTTTGTTCTTTTTTCCCTCTGCCGAATTGACTGAAAAAGAGATCCCCAACGTCGATATCGGTAACGGTCGGTATCCATATCGAGACATGTCGAATCGTACAAGTATCAGCCGTATCGTAGCGGTATTGGACGATAATGCAAACTATGGTTCAAACAACCATCCAAGACGACTTTCATAAGATATTATATTTGGTGTCAACGACTTTCATTATGATATTTCTTCAAACAGTTTGATAGCATTATTAATCTCCTTGGTACAATGGAGGAGCTATGCCCAAAAGAAAATAAATTATAAACACTAAACACCAAAAGTTAACATTTGATGAGAGGTTGATCCAAGGTTGTCAATCTAGGTTGCATACTTGATCCAAACTTTTAACGTCTGAGATGGAATTGTTGAGAGGCTGAAGCTTAGGGTTGTTATTTAGACCGTTGGACCTGACTTTGTTTTGACTCGGATTTGGACATTAAGGTTCAGCTCCAAAAGTAGGCCCGTTTACAAAACGAGTAGAATCCAGGTCCACATAAATCCTATTTGAACGAACCATATAAAGATAAATATTAGTTAATTGCGCACCTGATCACACCCAAATTTTATAACGAATGGCTAGCTCCAAAAGTAGGCCCGTTTACAAAACGAGTAGAATCCAGGTCCACATAAATCCTATTTGAACGAACCATATAAAGATAAATATTAGTTAATTGCGCACCTGATCACACCCAAATTTTATAACGAATGGCTAAGGAAGTCTCTATTCGAACCAACTAGTAGCTTGTATGGACAAGCAATGAACAAACTGACATATCGTTGCAATAACAATAGTCTCCAACATCACAAAAAAGTATAAAATTCCACGTTAACACAAAAAAAAAAAAAACAAATTAGATCCAAATTTCTAAGATTTTGACACAGGATTTTTGGTATAATGCAAATGTGTTAAAGCGTATCTACCCAAGACAGTTTCTTCAAAGATTATGGTTCTCAGGCTGGGGCATCTTAATGGTTCTCAGAGCAGCCAGGCTGCCAGAGCGAAGAACTCATCATCATCAGTAAGGTTAATTTACCAAGAGATCAATGCCTTACTTGGAAGCCATTTCAAGCTGCCCCTTAATAACTCGAGTAAGAACATTTCTATATGTTGCATAGACACAAATATCACACAATAAACCATGGACTCGGTACCAATTTTGTTGTGCCATAGTATATTTTGGAGTATCCGTGTACTATATCCCGTCCAATAGGTGTCCAACACAAACAGGGCCACACTGTAGTGCTCCGTCCCGCTCAGTTCAACCGGAGGAATCGAAACGCAACGTCGTTTGGACTTGGCTATGCAACGGCTTGCTCGAAGCTCCGCTTGGTCGAGACAACTCATCGTTCTCTGTGGATAGTGGTGTAGGTCACAGAAAGGGATTTGTGTATCAGATAAATGCAAAAAAACTATAACCCAAAACCACCAATTTGTAGGCTGCTCAAATTTACCATGGGTACCTCTTACTGGCTATGTTGGACAAACACTAATAAGACACGGTAGGATACGGACACGGTGACATGAACACACAAGACTATTTTGACATGTCCTTTCGTATTTTGGAGTGTCTATGTTGTGTTTGATACGTGCTCAACATGACACTACGTGGACATGGCATCGATTTTTGGAGTTTCCATGATTCGTAGCTCACTAGCAGTCTTAGTTTATACATATTGCAAGATCTTCACACATATTCTAACAGATTAAGACAAAGAACTATATGAACTAAAAAGCCAAAAATGATATCACATGAATTTTTTGCCAGCATCTAACATTGTTATATTATCACACAAACAATAAAATTCAATCCTACCATCCTTGAAACCAAACAAATTTCGATATTAACCAAAATAAAATTTAACTATACACAAGAAACTCAATTGGTTCAGCAATTTCTGTTACTACTAAATAAACATTAGGTTATTTCCACAGACTAACAAAAGTAGCAAATCCTTAACATAAGGTATAACATTCATCAGTTTACGGTAGGCTAAATTATCCATTTAATGGCATCCCAACTATAATTCTCGGACGTTTTTTGCACCTTAATTTTTCACTGCTAGATTTTGCACCACCCCTCCCCCCCCAACTGTATAAATTGCTCTTTTCAAGCACCTTTCGTCAATTTTAAAACACATCGGGACCACTTGAAAAGAATATTTGACAATACAAGTATTTAAATCGCGCTTTTGTATTACAAAATATTTTTTTTTTGAAGTGGTCATGATGTTTTTCAAAATTGATCAAAAGTTGTTTCAAAAGAACAATTTATGAAGTTTGGTTGACGAAATCAAACCGTGAAAAGTGAAAGTGCTAAAAATGTCCGAACACTATAGTTGAGATACTATTAGGATAATTTAGCCTTTTACGGTAAGCAAAACTACCTACCTGATTTTTGCTGGTGAGCCTACATTCTTCGGCAACGTATATAGATCCCCTCTACAAGGCAAGCTCAGCTTCAAACTTCTTCCAAGCTTCCGCGGCGTCGCCTCTAACAGCACAATTCATCTTCGCCACGACCTCCTTGGCATCCTTGCTCTTGTCGTCCTTCACCAATCCCCCGATCAACACCTTCACTATCTCAAACGGCGGTGCGAACTTCCTAGCGAAAGACTCCTCACAGAACTCCAACCCCAACCCGAACTCCCCCTTCTCCACCAAGCTCTGAATCAACACCACGTATGTCCTCGAGTTCGGCACCACCCCCTCCTTCCCCTTCATCTTCCTAAACACCCGAACCGCCGAACCCACGTCCCTTTCCCGGCAGAAGCCGTTGATGACGGTATTGAAGCTCGTGAGGTTCGGCTCCACGTCCCTTGAGGCCATCACGGACAGCAGCTCCTCGGCCCTGAAGCTCTCCGACCTGCGGCAGTACATTGCCATCCGGTAGTTATAGGTGACCACATTGAACTTCAGGTCCTTCTCCGAAACGATCTTGAAGACCCTATCGAAGCCCGCCTCGTCCCCGTGCCTCACGCACCCGTCCAGGACCGTATTGTAGGATATTATGTTCGGCATCGTCAGCTTCGACTTAGACATTTCGTCGAGCAGCTGTACGGCATTGTCGATCTTTCCGGTCTTGCATAGGGACTTCAGGTAGATATTGTAGGACCAGACTCCAGGCGTGATGCCGAGCTGCTTCGGGAGGGTCCGGAAGGTTTTGTTGAGGAGGTCGGCGCGGTCGTTGTGGGAGTACGCGGAGAGGAGGGCGGAGAAGGACTGCTCGGTGCGGTGGGGCATTCCGTCGAACGTCTTGACGGCGTGGTCGAGCATGCCAGCGGAGGAGTAGAGGGACATGATGCGGACGAGGAAGGCTTCGGACTTGGGCGCTAGCGGGTCGGATTTCTGGGACTCGAGGATCCGCTCGACGAGGTCGGGGCGGCGGAGGTGGGCGAGGCGGCCGACGACGAGCTGGTGGAGCGGGAGCCCGTGGTAGAAGCGCGGGAGGTGGGCGGAGGACTGGAAGAGGGCGAAGATGCGGTCCGGGTCGGGCTCGGAGCGGATGGAGGAGCGGAGGAGGTGGAAGGTCCGGCCCAGCGGAACGGGTCCGGGTTGGGAATCGGGATCCGATAAGGGTTGGGCGGAGCAGGAGGAGCGAGGGGGGAGGAGGTGTACTTTCGGGGTTTGGCGGCGGACGGCGGCGGAGAAGGCCATTTGGGGGGTTTAGGGAAATGTTTGGGGTTTTGGAGGTTTATGGGATCGGAAAATTGTATTAGAAGTCATGATAATCCTAAAGTCGAAATTGTCAGGAATGGGCGGAATTGTCCAATAAAAAATATATGTTAAGAGTTTATTTTTATGTTGATAACAGAATAAAATTTATATTATATAGTTTATTTTTATGTATTTTTTGTGAAGAAGAAAGTATTATGTTTTGTACATTATTTGTGAGCAGCCTTTGGGTGCCATCGAAATTGAAAATGAGAAGTAAACTAGGATTTTGATGGAGATGTTGAGAATGAAAATGGTGGAGAAGAATAAGAAGATGAGAAGAAAAATAGGATTTTGATGGAGATGGTGAGAATAAAAATGGTAGAGAAGAAGAAGAAAAAAGAAGAATATGATAGAAAAACTAGGGTTTTGGAAGAGAGCAAAAAGTTGAAATGAAGTTAAAAAATTGGGTTGGCATGTTGGGTTGGGACAGCCCAAAAAGTAAAAAATTGGGTTGTCCTGAGTATTTTTTTCTCAAACCTGGACTAGTCCCAATCCGAAATAGTTCTGATCAACTTTGGATATGCCTTTATAAATAGCCTTAAAATATTATGCAAAAAAACGAAGTTAGGAAAAATTGTAAAATAGGACACGTTCCGTCCTAAATTTGGATGTTTAAAAAATGTCCTAAATTTGGGCGTCAAAAAAATTATTGTTTAAAAATTAGGTCCCATAGTTTAGCCATAAGCAGTTTGTGATTAAAAGCTTAATCACGACAGTAAATTATACGTCCAAGATTTGGACTTCTATCTCTTTAAGCAAAATTATAAGCCCAAAATTTGGACGTTTAATTTATGTTTTTACTGGCCAAAAAATAAGTGGATCTAAAATTCTCATTTTTGGCTGAAGTGGAGGGCCAACAAATTCTTGTTCATTTTAATTTATATAGTTGAAGAGGACTTTAACACGTAGGCCTACGCCTTTAAACACTCGTACAAGTATTTGCTTTTATATATATATATATATATATATATATATATATATATATATATATATATATATATATATATGGGAGCGGATCAAAAGTCTTCCTTAGAAAATTTCCTAAAAATTTCTCTCACTCTAATTCATAATATTAATGTTAATATTAATGTTAATATTAATATTTTTATTATTAATTTTAATGTTAATGTTAATATTAATGTTAATGTTAATATTAATTTTAATGTTAAGTTTAATGTTAATTTTAGTATTTAATGTAAATATTAACATTAACATTAACATTAATATTAACATTAATATTAACAATAAATTACGGATTAGAGTGAGGGAGGTTTTTAGGAGATTTTCTAAGGGGGACTTTTGATCCGCCTATATATATATATATGCTGAAGTGGAGGGCCAAAAATATACGCCTTAAAATTGGGCGTTAAAAATGTACGCCCCGGCCTTGAAAATATGGACGAGGAAATTTAGTTAGGCGAAAAAATTTAGTTTAGCCAGACTAATCTTCAGTTCAGTCCAAGAATTGCGTAACTATGTTTTAGACATCCAAATTTGGGACGCAACGGATCCTATTTTATAATTTTTTTCTAAGTGGAAATTGCTGAGAAACCCAATTTCGGAGTTGGTTTGTATAAAAAAGCCCACCCGCATGATGGCTTTTATGAAATGCCCAGAATTATATAATTTCACGTTAAATATTCCAAGATTCCCTTTAAATGTTATGTAGTTACAAAATTGACATTTTTATAATACCAAAAATGCCCCTTTGCGCAAATTCGGTTATATATATATATATATATATATATATATATATATATATATATATATATATATATATATATATATATATATATATATATGATTTTGAATTAAAAACTCAGATTTGGATTGCGATTTTCGTCTTTTTCTTCTTCACGAGAGATCTGAATTTCATTGCTCATCTTCAGCAGAGATCGCAAAGATCGTTCGTAGTTCACTGTAATTTTCTTCAGTCGAACTTTGATCATCGCTCATCATCATCATCATCATCTTCGTGGAGAGATTTGAAATTTTTCGGCGATTAGGTTAATTGTGGAGGAAAGATCTTCTTCTTGTCTTTTTATATATCTTAAAACAATGTGAGAGTTCAGATATGTAGAAATTCATTCATCATCTTCGCATATATCAAATTTTTTGCTGAATTTAAATTTGTTATGAAGATTTATAACTGAGAAACGATTAGAGAGATCTTTAATCTCGTTCTTTTGTGCGAATATGAAGGCGAATGATATTCGCCGTCATAATATGACTGGAATGGTCATTCTCCGTTCACTTGTCACAGAGAAAGACCATTCTCCGTTATATTTAAACGGAGAATGATCATTCTCCGTTAATTTTGGACGGAGAATGGTCAATTCCCTTGAGAATGATCATTCTCCGTGAGTTTTAGACGGATAATGATCATTCTCATGTCACTGTAAATGCCATTCTCCGTATAATTTAAAACGGAGAATGGCATTCTCCGTATTAAATTATACGAAGAATGGCAATTCTCATACGTTTTAATACTGGAAATGCCATTCTCTGTGTAATTTAATACAAAGAATGTCATCCTCCATGTAATTTAAAACAGAGTATGGTCATTCTAATGCCATTATCCGTGTAATTTAATACGAAAAATATTATTCTCCGTTTTAAATGAAACGGAGAATGGTCATTCTCATGCCTTAAAATACTAGAATGACTATTCCCATGTAATTTAACACGGAGAACGGCATTCTCAGTTAGTTTAGACGGATAATAATTGTAAGCCCCTGATTTTCAAAATTCATTTTTAATTAGTGTTAATTATTTTTTTTGTGACAAATTAGCCTTAAAATAATTATTTGGATTTTTAGGAATTTTTCTAGAATTTTTAAATGATTTTTAAATAAGTTTTATATATTAAAAATATCAGTTTGTAATTTTTTAAAATGTTTTAATATCATTCTGCAATTTTTTGAATTGTTTTTATATCAGTATGCAATTTATTTAATTGTTAATATATCTGTTTGTAATTTATTAATTGTTTTAAACTGTGGAATGCAAATTCTAATTTGCATTTAACTACTTGGGGGCCTTGTTGTAATTATCTAAAGTCTAGGGGGTTTCCTGTAAATGTCCCTACCTGCCCCCGACGACTCGGCTGGCCGACTGCCACGCCGACGACGACCACCGACCTACTTTCCTCCGCCTTTCCCGGCCGCTCGACCGCCCTAACCCATCTATAAAACCCCCCTCCTTCCTCCCCAGACCAAGCCCTAACCCACCACAACCACCACGACAGCCCCCAACCACCGCAGCCTTTCTTCCCCGACGAAAACCCTAACCCTACTCCGGCGGACCCCAGCGCCACCTCCACAGCCGTCGTCGTCACCAACCACCACCACCATTCGACGCGCCCGGCCGAGACGACCCCAGCGCCACCACTCCGCCACCGCCACGACGCTTCCTCCGCCGTCCACGACCGTCGAACCCCCCCCCAAGATCTGGACACGTGAGTGTTTTTGTGTCAACTGTGTCGTGCGTGTCTCGTACGCATGTATGTTGTTCGCCGTGTCCTGACGAACATGATGGTGAAACTGGACACGCGAGAATCGACTCGTACGTGTCGTGCTAGCCCAGACACGTTAATACCTGTGTCCCTAACTGTCCGGACACAGGCTCGTGTTTATTATTTTTTTTAATGTTTATGTTAATCAAAACCTAATAAAATCTACCTAAGTCCTATCCCTAACACAACTAATGGGCTGACCCCCTGGCCAGCCCGTTCTAACTCGAATCCCCCCCCCCCCCGCTGGCTCAGGATCGAGCCTCCCCCCTTTCCTTTCTGTTTTCTTTTCTGTTTTCTTTTTCTTTTCTTTTCTTTTTGTTTTATATATATATTTATATATATATGTATATGTATATATATATTAGTGTATATATATATGTATATACTGTATTTTACAGTATTTAATATATATGTATATATTTTATAAGTTAGTAAATTTTATATATATATGTTTATATATACATTTCCTATGTATATATATATATTATATATATACACTATATTATTAAGTTTGTTCTTATATATATATATATTTGTATATATATATATATATATATATATATATATATATATATATATATATATATATATATATATATATATATATATATATATATATATATATATATATACTTTATAAATTAAGTATTTTTCTCTTACATATATATATGTACTTTTAAAACATATGTATGGATATTTTTACTATACATAATTTTACCTTATTAAAATATTAATATTTGTTTTGTACTTTTTACCAAATTATATTTTAGTGTATTTAAATTACTGCAACCATTTGGTGTCCAAGCCTAGCATGGGTATTTGGGCTCAAATGTGTTTTCACACATTCAAGACCTGTACAAGTCATATTGGACTTGATTCATGGCCTTGGGTCCTGTATTTGAACTTTGGTTCAAATTATATACATGGACAAAATACGCAGATAATTAATTATTGTGTGCATTGCTGTTTTTGATTTTCTAAAAATACTTAAGGTATTGCTAAAATTATGGAAAAATAGTTTTTAGATACTTTGTTAAGTTAGCTAATTTAGTATAATTTTTATAGTATTTAATTTACTGTTTTGCCACTAGTTTGGCATATGAAACCAAAACTCACTTTCTGTATACTTAGGAAAACTGATTTTTATAAAATATTTGTACTGGTTAATAAATTCCAGAAAAATTATAATAAATTTCTATGATTAACAAGGATCACTTTAGTACTTTACTTTAAGAAAAACTAGACTTTTTGCCTATCTCTAAAATTGTTAGAACACAATGATCTTTTGATTTATTTATTGATTAATTACGACTTGTAGCTTTTTGTGTTATTTGGAGTTTTAGTCGTATTGAACCCCATCCCTCACTAGTGTAAAGACCCTAGAAAGTTAGTTAACATAGTGTGTCACCCCACATGGGTCTCATATGCCAAGTCATCATTTTGGCTAGGTGCCCAGTCACAAGTCGTGTCGCACCAATTAGTGTCCTAGTGATTTAGCTTAGTGTAAAACTAAGTTATTATATTTTACTTCTACAACGACGAGTTACTGGACATCCATAGCACTGTTATCGCAGCTTGTTTTATTTTGCTTTGCTAGAGGCAAGTACTTTCTACGAACTTTACATATTGTCACATAAATGAACTACAAACCCCACCATGTTATATGCTGATCCTTGGGGTAGCAAGTTAGATCTCTACATGTTGTACTTCCAGTTACTACCATGCTTAAAACCGTCTTGATGTATCTTTCACATGATTAGAATATGGGTTATGGGGAAACTGATAGTATTGTACGTGATCACGACCCCCCTACAGTAGCGAGCTCGGTCGCATTCTATATGCATTGCCTTGCCGCAGGCCATTACCCCGCATGTCTGTACGGATGTACATTTATGCTTGTTAACTTGTACGTATGTACATTTCATTATGTGCCCTCCAGCACATTGTACATCTATTGACCGATCACGTACTTGCTACAGTTTTAAACATTACATATACATCTGTCTCTATGACATATGTGTCCTTGCCATGATAGACTATGTGATGCCATGCTTTCCAGTTATTTCTCACATGTTCATTCTCATGTTCATTTCCATGTTTCATATGCTAGTTTGCTAGATTTAGTGCTTGCTCCCGTCCTGACAGGATAACGTTGTAGGTATCCTTACTGAGGAGGAGTTACTCTGCGACTCATACTATGGAGTTACCGCCGAGGACCCGGCTCTGCTTTACGAGGATGTTCCTGCGGGGAACCTCGCCTAGTTGTCTTTTTGTTTACTTAGACTTTTGAGAGTAGACATGTATTAGACTACATCATTTTGTAACTGGACATGTATCCAGTTTTACATTTCAGTTCACTTGTACTTGGATATTTTACTATATACGACGACTTTTGTGTTTGGAGCATTTATGATTCTTCTTCACTTATAGAACTGTTAGTACATTTAGTCTTATCCTGTTGTCTTTAGAACAGCTTACTACGTTTTATCTCAACGTAGGCTGGACATGACTCGGCCTGGCCCAACAATTTGGGTAGCGGGTCGTGACAATAATCATTATCCGTTAGTTTTAGACGGAGAATGATCAGAAATGTGTTGTCCTGTTTTGTGATCTCTTCTATTTTTATGTTATCAGGGGGGAATGGATTCAAGTTGTTTAGTTAATCTTTGTTTCAAGGGAGACCTAGTTTTCTGCCGTGTCACATATGAAAGTACCGTAGAATTTCTAAAGTATCAAGTGTGTGATCGATGGACTTCTTTGGATCCATTTTCCTTTCGTTTCAAGTTTTTGCATTCCGATGGGACTGAACTGTACGTTGAAAGTGATTTTTGGCTTCGGTCATTGGTTGGGGGTTTCCATGGTACCCATGACGTGAGCTTTGATATATTTGTGGAGCAAGTATACCCTCCATGTTCTTTATCGACATCTTTTCCTTGTCAAAGCACTCCCATGGGACCTTCGTCTTCCTTTGTTAGTTCTTTGAGTAGATGTTCTCCTACTGTAAAGGATAAACGAGTAGTAGAATTTTTGAGGGCTCAATTGAGACAGTAAAGAAGAGGAAATCGAATATGTGGCCTGGATCAATTATCGGCGTTGGTCAGATTTTTCTAAATGGTGTTGAAGAAGTTAGGCACGCTGTTAGGAAGGTATGTTTTGAATCTCGTCATCCATTCCATATTTTAAAATATGAGCCGGGGAGGTACACTATTTTACAAGACTCATGCTTGTTTGTGGAGCTTCCATGCTATATCTATTTCGAAAGATAATCAAATTTTTGAGATGAAGAGGTATGTGGAAGAACACAATTGTGGAGCTGACTTTATGGATAAAGGTAATCTAGTTGTTCCAGCAAAGTTTGTAAAAAATTTGGTTAGTGACATTGTTCGGATGGATCCTCAAAAGTCGACAAAATCAGTTGTTGATGAATTCAAGGTTGACTACTGTTTATCTCTTACCTACGGGCAGGCATACCACGACATTAGGCTAGTGCACCAAGAAATGTACGAAGATGATGTTAGAGCTTACAACGACTTGTGTTGGAATATCGACAAGGTAAAGGAAACCAATATTGGTTCCGTTATCGACTTTCAGAAAGATGATACATCAATGAGGTTTCAGCGGCTTTTTCTTTCATATAGGGCTTGCGTCGAAGGATTTCAATATTGTCGCCCGATGCTATATTTGTGTAACGCCCCGAAACCAGAATACTGGAGAGCAGGGGCATACATAGCCAGCTACATATATTGAAATGGAATCCACCTCACTATACGATCACGGCTGTCTAGATACATGAGGGTTTAACTACAGGCCATCAGTGTCACGACCCGCACCCACTTTTTGGATACGAGACGTGTCCAAGCCAGCCTACGCCGCAGAGTCGACGGTAGAACGCTGTCACGCCTGCAGGAAATAACTGCTCAAAGTATAACATTTGTTGCTCATTCACAATTCTAAATTTATTACAACATTTACAAGATTTATAAGAAAATACAAAACTTTACAATTAAAGAAATTGATACAATTGCTTTCTATTCTAGGTTGTCCTCAGCATACCCAAGTCTTTCCAATGCTAACAGTGATCGCGGCTAAACCTGAAAAATGTTGGTTTCCAGTCAGAAATGGAACAAGTACATAAACCAACGTCAATGCAAAACACAATAGAATTAACAAGACATGAAAATAGCATATGGAATATGAAAGCTAGTAAGAAAACTGATGACATAGCACGATATAGAAGTAAACAAGGAAAAACTAATAAAAGACATCTATCCAGGTGGTGTGAAATATCTGTTTCGACATGTGAACGGCTAGGGGATAAATCCGGCTCACTGCACGTGTCGTGTGCAGCTGCTATCATGCAATAATAGACATTTTGGGGATATTTCTGGGTAGTTCACATGTGTACTAAGATATTTTCCCTCCCGACTACTCCGTGTGACGAGCGTGTCAACAAGCAGCAAGATATATGTATAGACATGAAATGAAAAGACTACTATGAATCGGAAAGCAATCAGAAAGTGCACTTGCCTGAGGTCCTTAGCTGGAGAAACCAATAATACTATACCACACAATGAGTCACAATCAGTCAACATATGTAGAAATCTCCGGATGCTGAAATAAACATTACAACGTTCTCAGAATAGTCAAATTAGCTAGGATTGCATGTCCTTAAGTCCAATTCTGGACACAGGGGTAAAACGATAATTTCGGGCAAAAACGATGTCCGCCGTTGGACCCGCTTTGCACCGAAAAGCGTGCCAGAGTCAACAGTCTCTAAAGTCGTCAAACTGTATGTCTACATATCCAGTTTTTCGATACGAACCCAACCGTATGTCCAGAGTTGGATTTCGGCGGACCGTGCACAAAATCGCCCGTTGAGTGGGACCGTAGGGCTCGCAAAACGGTGATTTTATCCACTGTCTCAGAATCGGACCAAACTTGGCATACAGGACCAAAAAAATGATATGGTCCTGTTGGCGCAATTTTTGTCTCGATCTGACGAGAGTGTACGAAGTATTTGAGAAATTTGCAAATTGTACGATACGGTAAATTTCGACGGATACGCATCAAATTCGTCACGCACACGCGACCAATTTGAATTCCGTCAAAGCCTACACGACCAAGAAGCCGTTACGCAGCTTTTAATGCTTTCGGTTCGCGACCACGTCGCCCGGAATGGCGGAACGCACGTCGTGTGGATGAGTTTTAATGTTTTTAAAACAGATTTTTGTTGAATTTTAGAAACGAATATCTTCTCATCTACTTACTGAAATCCGAATCTACAAGAAGGGTTATGATGCCCTACATGTTGTCTAAAAGTGTCTTCAATTGGTTTTTTTGAAATCGTGCATGGTTAGGGACAAAACTGGCCGCAAATGAGGGTATTTGGACTGGTACATGTCCTGTTTTGGGACGGGTTTTCACTCGACTTTGAGTCAATTTATTCGGCAATCCAGCGCATGAGAATTAAACTTATTTGAAGGGAATCTAAGAGGATTAGGTTGTCAGATTACCTGCGAAGATGGTTCGACCATTGGTCGACCGAGCGCGACGAAAAACCATCGCGAAGTCGGTCTCTCCGCGCTACCGCTGCTGTCCATTCTCCGTCTCGCGCGCTCTGGCAACTCGCGTGGCCGCGCGCGGCGGTCCGCGCCGGCGCCTGAGGGCGGGGGAGGGGGGGAGGTGGCTCGCCAGGGCTGGGATCACGCTATGGTGGTTAGGGTTTGATCGCAATAGGTTTTTTTTCGTTCCAGTGTAAGTGTGCGTATATATATCCGATGAAGAGTAGAGTTCGGTGTGGGGATTCTCTTTAATGAGATACTTCATGTGCCAACTGCTCGGCCTGGCCCTGGGTGGTTGGGCCGGGCTGTGATTGCTGCTGCCTGGGTCAGGGGATGCTATGGTTTCTTATTCTTTTTCTAATCTCTTTTCTTATTTCTTTTATATTTCTATTATCTATTTAGCAATTCAATACCTATATACATATATACATGTATATTAATATACATTCGTATATATTTTAGATATATACATACATACCTTTATACATATATATTCTACACAGAATATATATATATATATATATATATATATATATATATATATATATATATATATATATATATATATATATATATATATATATATATATATATATATCACTTTATATTTCCTATATATATCAATATATATATCCCTCTATATTTTTTTTATATCCCTCTATATATATATTCATATGAATACTGGTATAATAATATCCAATAATCTAATTAAAATACCAATATTATCTATTCCTAGACTAGGGCCTATTTTATAAAATATAAATATATATAATATACATTTATTCGACGAATATAATATAACCAATAATAATAATAATAATAATAATAATAATAATAATAATAATAATAATAATAATAATAATAATAATAATAATAATAGCCACGAAATTCAATAAATCAATAACGTGTATACGCCACCATGCACAGTCTAATAATCCTAAAAATGCATGAGGGCCTATTTTATACAATTATCATTGAATATCAAACAATAATGATATTTATAATATTATAAATATGAATACTAGAAAATATTCATTAAATAGTTAAAACGAAAATCCACACACTCCTTCCAAAATACGTCAACACGAATGTCATTGAACGTACTGCATGACTACATGGGCTTGGGCTCAGTTCGGGCCCAGTTTGACTAGTTTGGTACGACCAGGGATCACTTAGACGTCAATTTATATTAATAATAATTAATTAAACTTATTTATAATGGTCATGCTATATTGGCCTGGTTTTCCTAGTTTGGACACACCTATGGCTCGGCCTTCCCTACCAGGGCTAATACACTAGTCAAAGCATGCCACTGAGCTATCCGTGCCATGATTCCTAGTCACATTGTACTCCAAATCTCAACTAAGGCTAAAATTATCTACCGTAATAATTAACTCTTTGATTATTTATAAAACTCTAAAATCACTATTTAAATCAAATAAATAATAAAAATATTTTAAAAATTTCCGGGAATGGAGGCTACAAATCTACCCACCTTAAAAATAATTTCGTCCTCGAAATTCTAATTCATAAACATGCCCGAAATTCAAAAATAAAAGGAAATAAATAAATCTACTATTCCTTTAGTCCTCTCAAATTAAATTAATCAAATATCTTATACCCTCTCTAGCCACTTTGTAACTTCGAAGACTTGAGAATTTCTACCCACCTTTGGTTACACTACTCCATCAAATCTCTTGTCGCTAAAGCTTTACAATCTTCCAACTAATTGCTAAAATTCCTACCAATCGATATGTACTGCATATGGTATATATAATTCTCTCCTATCTATCAATAACCCAAAATCTAACAATCAACAAATTCACACAAGTATCTAAGAAATATTGGCAAATTCTAATAAGCATGACCATTCGTCGCTCTGAAGTAGGGAGGACAGGAAGATAAGGCAGAATAATCGGGAGCAACTGTGAAGTTTCAAGAGCAGTGGAGAGTATCCGACGACACAGCTAAAAATGTTTACGAACCGTTGACTTATTTGCTAGACTGGGTTACTTTGGTCTAGTCAATTGCTAAATCGAAAAACCCTTCGTATTTTGGAGGATCGCTCAATCCATGCAATACGAAAATTCAGTTCCCGAAATTCTAAACAAGGTTCCAAAATAGAACGAAATTTGATAAATCAAGGTTATGATATATTCCGTGGTCATTTAGACACACGGGCGAGGGATATGAATGCAACACAATATCGTATCGCGACTTCTAGATAAAGGTTACGGATGACTTCACATTCTAAGAGGTGGAGACTACATAACAGGTATGAGGACCTATCTCGAACAGTTCGGTTTTATAGTCCAATTATGGGGTATGCCTAGATAGGTTGTACTGGGTCTTAATAGATTCCCTATCTGGACATTACTAGTGGGTTGGATAAACCTTGGATTACATTCTATATGGACTGGACAAGATTCCAATGTTAAAACTATTCATACTAGATTAGGATATTCTAGAATAGGTTTCTATTTAAGGGGTTGAGCTAGTTGCTCGTCTGGTTGGTTAGCTAGTTTCATAAAGTCCAACATGCGCCTTTGGTGACTGTTGTGTTTAAGTAGCACAAGAGGCCTCTATCAAGTGGCACACTAGTGGCGTGTGCGTAGTGGGCTTCGAGTAGATCACCACCACATATTGAGTCGAAGGAATTGAGTCAAGGTTGAGGCTCTAGTGGAAGTCGGGAAGTATCCGGTGTTACGATAAGGGTCATAACTAGTCCTTTTTAACCTGAAAGTCGTAGTACAAAATAGAGTACAAGGGGATGGGTTTGAGTGGGACATGATATGCCTATATGAAGGTGGACTCGTCTAGATCTTACATGTGAAATTTGTTGGAAGATAACAGCTGGTCTCGTGCTCCGAATATTAATGACACGGTCGGGGACACAAAAATGATCTAAGTGGAAAGTGGGAGTCCATGGGGCACTAACTATCATTCTAATAAGAAAATTATTCTAATCAATCGGTAATCCTCGTATATTTCAAGATTAGAAGGCCTACAGTCTACACACCTTAGGAGCTAGGACAGGGTTTTAGGAATAACGAGGTTAAAAAAATTCCAAAGTCCGGATATTGTACCTCGACTCTGGTCAATAAAGAACAAGGCACAGCGTAATGGGATACGGTGGATATAAGTCAAGTCAAGGATCGTTTCTCAAATTCAGATGGCTAGAAGGTCTCGATGGTAGCTTGATTGTCGAGTGGAGAACGAGTAACTCAAGACAAAGTTTCTGTCACAGGGCTGGCCGATGGTAGCTACACTGGCGTATACAACTATTATGGTCATGAGGATACTATGTATCTATCCATCAATTACGAGTTTTCGTCTTTCTATTCGGTGAAAGACAGAACGATAAAGAGTTCAAGAGATGTGTCACTGAATACAATTACGTGATTCAAGGCGAATGTATAATTCAAGAGGAATTGTCAAGCAGTCGTGGATGAGATCCTAGATACATCTACATCTCAGTCCACGTAGGGTAATTAGATGAAGAGCGAACCAATTGCATCATGGTTGATCAGACCGTAATACAATGATTCTGATTAGACAATATGTTAGCAGGCATCCCCAATAAACATATGTCTCGAATCAAGCTCGGTAAAAGAGAAAGCTTGCAAAACTAGGCTGTAATAGCAGCATTGGTCAAGATAGTCAGAATACAAGTACGCAAGATTTTTGAAAGGAGGAATAAGTAGTTCGAGTTTTGAGAGAATCAAAATCTTACCTGGTGTTATTGTTTATACAGTCATCCTACTATCTTCTGATCCTTAAGGCCTTGGTCGACTACTGGGTTATGGAACTCTAGATTCTATATTCTAGGTAAACCTATTAATATCAGTCAATTACCCTGTCAATAGATCACAAGAACCACATAACGCTAGGTTGGGAGACATGCTACTCAACTTACAGAACTTTTACTAGTATTGGTTTTGGATCTTAAGGTCATACAGGGCATTCTCCTATACTCTATAGTATCCTAAAGTGGTAATCACTTTGAAGCCATTTCACCGAGAATTTTGCCTCGCCCGTATACTCTGGCTGGGGTAAACCCTTGGTTTCGTGATTCAATTGTGATAGGCTATTGGGTACTCTACCTATATTGGCACAAGGGTATCTAAGATCTAAAGAGGTCAACGAGAACATAGTTTTAGCAAGGTTCCATAGACTATGATTCTTCGAAACGATTTCAATTCTATGGGTTGTGCCTCGCCAGTGCGCTGCTGGCTGCAGTGAACCCACAACTCCACTCTCAGTTAAGTGATGACAATGCGCTGCTGTCTAACTATTATTATTTAACTAATACTCCTGTAACTATATCCATAAAAATTCATGAGCTTCTAGAGATCCTAACAAGTTGACTAAAAATAGGGCGTAGGTATTTGTCCTATCAGTCACAACACTTAAAAATAAAAGAGTTAATATGGAGGAAATAACTAAAGACAAAAGAGATACAAACATTCTAGTATCTATTTTATATGCATTCTTATGGTTGAGGAAAATCTCAAATAAATCTACTTCGAGATTCGTATGCAGGTAACAGAATCAGAAAATTTAAACTAATTCTCTATGGCAACATAGAATTTAAAACAAGCAATTCTAACTTATGATAAAATTATATCTACAAAGAGCAAAAGAAAACTGAACAGGTTATCAAGATTATAGCCTTAATTCTAGGGAAAGCCTAACTAGCCAAGTGAGTAGTATACCCACGTTGGATCATGTCGTCATATCAAAAGTAATAGTGTATCTATAGAGATCTAGCAAGCTATCTAAATTGTATGGCCTAACTAATAACCTTAACTACCCAATGGTCAATTTGAACAAGGGACTCCTGGTTCCTAGTTATTCTCCTAAATTATTTTAATCCTAATTGTGAATGAGCATTTCTTAGGCACAGGCTCGCAATAGTACGACTAACGTACCATCACGAGTTCGCATGATTTGCAAAGACTGACCTGCATGGGCCACCACAAAAACTTGTCACGACCCGTACCCGCTTTTCGGATACGAGACGTGTCCAAGCCAGCCTACGCCGCATAGTCGGCGGTAGAACGCTGTCACGCCCGCAAGAAATAACTGCTCAAAGTAGAACATTTGTTGCTCATTCACAATTCTAAATTTATTACAAAATTTACAAGATTTATAAGAAAATACAAAACTTTACAATTAAAGAAATTGATACAATTGTTTTCTATTCTAGGTTGTCCTTAGCATGCCCAATTCTTTCCAATGCTAAGAGTGATCACGGCTAAACTTGAAAAATGTTGGTTTCCAGTCAGGAATGGAACAAGTACACAAACCGACGGTAATGCAAAACACAATATAATTAACAAGACATGAAAATAGCATATGGAATATGAAAGCTAGTAAGAAAACTGATGACATAGCACGATAGAGAAGTAAACAAGGAAAAACTAATAAAAGACATCTATATAGGTGGTATGAAATATCTGTTTCGACATGTGAACGGCTAGGGATAAATTCGGCTAACTGCACGTGTCGTGTGCAGCTGCTATCATGCAATAATCGACATTTTAGAATATTTCTGGGTAGTTCACATGTGTACTAAGATATTTCCTCTCCCGACTACTCCGTGTGATGAGCGTGTCAACAAGCAGCAAGATATATGTATAGACATGAAATGAAAAGACTACTATGAATCAGAAAGCAATCAGAAAGTGCACTTGCCTGAGGTCCTTAGCTGGAGAAACCAATAATACTATACCACACAATGAGCCACAATCAGTCAACACATGTAGAAGTCTCCGGATGCTGAAATAAACATTACCAGCATTCTCAGAATAGTCAAATTAGCTAGGATTGCCTATTCTTAAGTCCAATTCTGGACACAGGGGCAAAACGATAATTTCGGGCAAAAACGATGTCCGCCGTTGGACCCGCTTTGCACCGAAAAGCGTGCCAGAGTCAACAGTCTCTAAAGTCATCAAACTATATGTCTACAGATCCGATTTTTCGATACGAACCCAACCGTATGTCCAGTGTTGGATTCCGGCGGGCCGTGCACAAAATTGCCCGTTGAGTGGGACCGTGGGGCCCGCAAAACGGTAATTTTATCCACTGCCTCAGAATCGGACCAAATTTGGCATACAAGACCAGAAAAATGATACGGTCCTATTGGCATAAGTTTCGTCTCGATCTGACGAGCGTGCACGAAGTAATTGAAAATTTTGTAAAGTACACGATACGGTAGATTTCGACGGATACGCATCAAATTCGTCGCGCACACGCGACCAATTTGAATTCCGTCAAAGCCCACACGACCATGAAGCCGTTACGCAGCTTTCAATGCTTTCGGTTCGCAACCACGTCGTCCGGAATGGCGGGACGCACGTCGTGTGGATGAGTTTTAATGTTTTTAAAACAGATTTTTGTTGAATTTTAGAAACGAATATCTTCTCATCTACTTACTGAAATCCGAATCTACGAGAAGGGTTATGATGCCCTACATGTTGTATAAAAGTGTCTTCAATTGGGTTTTTCGAAATCGTGCATGGTTAGGGACAAAACTGGCCGCAAAGGAGGGTATTTGGACTGGTACATGTCCTATTTTGGGAAGGGTTTTCACTCGACTTTGAGTCGATTTATTCGATAATCCAGCGCATGGGAATTAAACTTATTTGAAGGGAATCTAAAAGGGTTAGGTTGTCAGATTACCTGCGAAGACGGTTCGACCATTGGTCGACCGAGCGCGACGAAAAACCATCGCGAAGTCGGTCTCTCCGTGCTACCGCTGCTGTCCATTCTCCGTCTCGCACGCTCTGGCAACTCGAGCGGCCACGCGCGGCGGTCCGGCGGCGCGCGCCGGCGCCTGAGGGCGGGGAGGGGGGGGGGGTGGCTCGCCAGGGCTGGGATCACGCTATGGTGGTTAGGGTTTGATCGCAATAGGTTTTTTTTCGTTCCTGTGTAAGTGTGCATATATATATCCGATGAGGAGTAGAGTTCAGTGTGGGGATTCTCTTTAATGAGATACTTCCTGTGCCAACTGCTCGGCCTGGCCCTGGGTGGTTGGGCCGGGCTGTGATTGCTGCTGCCTGGGTTAGGGGATGCTATGGTTTCTTATTCTTTTTCTAATCTCTTTTCTTATTTCTTTTATATTTCTATTATCTATTTAGCAATTCAATACCTATATACATATATACATGTATATTAATATACATTCGTATATATTTTAGATATATACATACATACCTTTATACATATATATTCTACACAGAATATATATCACTTTATATTTCCTATATATATATCAATATATATATATATATATCCCTCTATATATATATTCATATGAATACTGGTATAATAATATCCAATAATCTAATTAAAATACCAATATTATCTATTCCTAGACTAGGGCCTATTTTATAAAATATGAATATATATAATATACATTTATTCGACGAATATAATATAACCAATAATAATAATAATAATAATAATAATAATAATAATAGCCACGAAATTCAATAAATCAATAATAGTGTATACGCCACCTTGCACAGTCTAATAATCCCAAAAATGCATGAGGGCCTATTTTATACAATTATCATTGAATATCAAACAATAATGATATTTATAATATTATAAATATGAATACTAGAAAATATTCATTAAATAGTTAAAACGAAAATCCACACACTCCTACCAAAATACGTCAACACGAATGTCATTGAACGTACTGCATGACTACATGGGCTTGGGCTCAGTTCGGGTCCGGTTTGACTAGTTTGGTACGACCAGGTCACTTAGACGTCAATTTATATTAATAATAATTAACTAAACTTATTTATAATGGTCATGCTATAACTTGGCCTAGTTTTTCTAGTTTGGACACACCTATGGCTCGGCCTTCCCTATTGTCACGCCCCAGAACCAGAATACTGAAGAGCGGGGGCAGACATAGCCAGCTACGTATATGAAATTGGATCCATCTCGCTATACGATCACGACTGTCTAGATACATGAGGGTTTATCTACAAGCCAGCAGTCTCTTAAGGTTATGAACAAGCCTATTGTCTCAATCAGAAGCAAGTAAGTAAAAGTTACAAGATGTATGATCATTAAATACACAATAGTAAGGCATCCCAAACATCACATATTCAGCTGATCATGAAGCTAGTCGATACAAAATGTCAAGACTAGCAAGAGTTTAGTCATACATGATCAACCCTAGGATTTGTTAATCATGTTACAGCCCGTAGGCAGACAGTAAGTAAGTGCAATCGAGCTAAACAGGTGCTCGTCGTCTAACCGCCTCAAAATAATATTTTTACAATAGAGTGGGAGAGCCAAAAATAACCCACTCGTTGCCAGGGTTCCGTCTAGTGGCCACCATCTGGCTGGAAGGTCGGTAGATCCTCTGGAGCTGCTCCGAAATCTGGCCACACAAAACCAGCTGGGTCAGACCCTAGAAAGAGCAAGTGCCACAAAGGAGGCTTCACTTAGGAACTAAAACCAGCAATCCGCACAAGAGTATAAATAAAGTAAGAACTGGAAATAAAGAAAATACATCAGGATGATATACGACGAGATAACCATGGAACTATTCAGATAACCAGGTTACAACCCGTAAACCAAACAAGAATCGGGGTTGTAATCCTTCGTCTGAACAGAACTTGGAATTCTCACCATTTATCGGTAAAATAAATACAGGCATTCAGGTCATGCAGTGATCAGGATAAGACTAGACTGGTTAGACTCCATCCAATCATTTCACGGCCAAGCAAGAATTACGGCTTGATACTTTAACTAACTAGGGTTGTCACAGGCCTAATTACTAGCAAGATGCAATGAGAATCTTCCACAGCCACAAGCCCTGCAGACCATCCAGGTTACCCGGGTTGAAAGATTAGAGTTGAATTCAGGTGGGTACATCGTCCAGGAAACGAATGTACCCTTAGGTAGCTTGAAGGGTACAACACATGACAGTGTGCTGGAAATGTGCCCTACTCGACGGCAGGCTACAGATCCCAAGGCATGCCCAGGTAACGGGATTGCCTGTAGCTGGGAGATCTCTTTATGACTAGTGTATTAATCTAGTTATTAGCCTTAGTCCATTTCAATAGGTACTCCTGACCGTGGTACTCAGGAGTCCCTGTCCTAGGCATGATGCAAGACAGGACTGGATTATTTGTACAAGCACAATCGTCCACGGTGTCCATGTTATTTATACAGGTCATGTCATGTCATGTCAGGTAGCCGTCGCAACAGCTTATCAAGATATATCATGTCAGGTTATCATGCCAAGTGTACTTTGTCAGGAGTGCACCACGACGGGCTACTAATATGTCAGGTTAGTCATGTTAGGAGTGCACCACTACGGGTCACTATCATGTCAGGCTCAATTATGTCCAAACATATCAAGTAAATTCGTGATTATCAAGTTCATGACAAAAGGCGTAAGGATATAAAATGGACGTAAAATATCTAATAAAATATCAATACACAGGGCTATAGGAGAGCCATGCGGCTAAGGCATATACGGCCAGGAATGATCTCATGCAGCTGGAAGAGAACAGTCAATGCGATTGAATTGATATGGGTTCATGCGGCTCGGATAAATCGGTCTCAAGGCAGCGCGGGCGCGCGGCGCATGCGGCTACAGGAGCTTATGCGGTCAGGAAAGGAGAATCTCATGCGGCTGGGGAGCACAGGAAGCCTGCGGCTTAGAGTAATAGGGAGCAGTCTATGCGGCTCAAATGGTCCTCGCATATGCGGATGATCGGTTGAGGGTCCCTACGGCTCATGGTAGATGGGCCTCATGCGGCCCGAAACAGTGGGCGCATATACGGCCGAACATAGAGGGATTATGCGACTCGCGGAGAGCGGAAACATGCGGCTGCATGGGTCTCAGCCTCATGCGGCTGGGGCTAAGTTTCATGCGGCTAGAAGGAATACTTGCCGCATGAACTTGTCATGCGATCAAGTCAAGGCAATAGCGCATGCGGTTGGAACTGACTTGCCGCATGAATGTTTATGCGGTCAAGTGCTACCATGCGGCTCGGGACTGTGCTTCTTCTCCAAATTTCTGAAAAGAAGTACACCATAAGCCATGGCCTTCCAAGCTGCATAACTCTATCATCCGGAGCCCAAATCCGAACTTTCATAGGTCAAAATGGGGTAGAACAAAATTCTCTACAACATGGAACCATCAAAACTCGAAAATAATAAGATTAAGTAGATCAAAATCCAAAAAATCCGAAAATAATATAAATATAGATCTACAAGAATCTAGCCATGGAAAGTAAAAATGTCAAGTTCTAAAGTAAGTTAAAATGCTGTAAGGAAGAGAATGAAGCAATAAAATTGGAGTTCCTCCATGAAGCAAGTTGCACTTGCCTAGACCTCTCTCTCCCTCTCTCTGGTAGGTGAAGAATTAATGGAGGGAAGAAGGAGAGTAATGAAGAGAGAGAAGGAAGTGGGGTTAATAAATGGTAGTGGTGGTGGTAGGTAGGGGGTTCACCCTTTGGTTCTTGATGAACCAAAGCAATCCCAAACCGAACCAAGCCAACCCGAACCAAGAATAACCAAGCCAAACCAAACCAAGGAGATATGCAAATACAAGATAAAATACGTATACGTATCCCAAATACGTAATACGAACACAGGCATTACACCTATCAGGGCTAATATACTAGTCAAAGAACGCTACTGAGCTATCCGTGCCCTGATTCCTAGTCACCTTGTACTCCAAATCTCAACTAAGGCTAAAATCATCTACCGTAATAATTAACTATTTGATTAT
This sequence comes from Iris pallida, assembly GCA_029216955.1. Taxonomy (NCBI): domain Eukaryota; kingdom Viridiplantae; phylum Streptophyta; class Magnoliopsida; order Asparagales; family Iridaceae; genus Iris; species Iris pallida. Next base: position 15,242,361 of record JANAVB010024000.1, on the reverse strand, counting down.
TTATAAAACTCTAAAATCACTATTTAAATCAAATAAATAATAAAAATATTTTGAAAATTTTCGGAAAGGGAGGCTACAATCAGTTTCTTATGGTCATGAACAAGCCTATTATCTAAATCTCAAGTAAGTAAAAGCAATTACAAGATGTTAGAGCATCAAATATACAATTGTAAGGCGTCCCATATATTACATATTTGGATGATCATGAAGCTAGTCATATAAAATATGAAGACTAGGAAGAGTTTTAGTCATACATGATCAACCCTAGGATTCATCAATCATGTTACAGCCCGTAGGCAGACAGTAAGTAAAGTGCAATCGAGCTAACACGTGCTCGTCGGCTAAACGTCTCAAAAGAATATTTTTATAATAAAGGGAGAACAAAAGGGAAACCCACTCGTTGCCTTGGTTACGCCTTGTGGTCACCATCTGGCTGGAAGGTAGGGAGATCCTCTGGAGCTACTCCGGTATCTGGCCACGCAAAACCAGCTGGGTCAGATCCCAGAAAGAGCAAGTGCCACAAAGGAGGCTTCACTTAAGAACTAAAATCAGTAATTAGCACAAAATATAATTACATAATAATATATTAAAATTGGAGATATGGAAAATCATGAGGATACACGATGCGATAACCATGGGACTATTTAGATAACCAAGTTACAACCCGTAAACCAAACAAGGACCGGGGTTGTAATCCTTTGTCTGAACGGAACTTGGTTTCCCACCATTTATCGATAAAGTAAAGCACAAGCAATCAGGTCATGTTACAATCTTGTACAGGATCAGGACAAGACTAGACTGGGTTAGACTCCATCCAATTAATCACGGCCAAGCAATGAGTACGGCTTGATACTTTAACTAACTAGGGTTATCACAGGCCTAGTTACTAGCAAGATGCAATGAGATATTCCAACAGCCACAAGTCCTGCAGACCATCCAGGTTATCCAGGTCGAATATCCGTTCATGAAGGGTGCAACACATGACAGTGTGCTGGAAATGTGCCCTACTCGTCGACAGGCTACAAGTCCACTTGCGCGCCCAGATAACGGGATTGCCTGTAGCTGGAAAATCTCTTCATGACTACTGGATTATTCTAGTTATTAGCCTTAGTCAATTTCAGTAGGTACCCCTCGCCGTGGTATTCAGGGGTTCCTGTCTTAGACATGATGCAAGACAATATTGATTCATTTGTACAAACATAATCTTTTAGTGGTGGCCCATGCAGGTCTGCACGAGAAGTATAGTGGTATTCGAATTGGAGTGTCACTACAGCCTGCAGTAGGATATAGGACATTAAATTTTAAGGTACTCAATCACTTTAGGAAAAATTTCTTTTATTGCCAACTAAATCCTTTTGTCAGCTGATCCTTTGAATTATAATTGTCCGCCTTTGTTATTTTGCTTCTTTCTCAGAAATTGATACTCTTGTTTGTCTATCTTCAGGATGGTAGAGACTCGATCGCAGCGTACCATTCATGGGGATGCTATGTAGGGGACTGCTACCTCCCAGCCAGTACAGCGAGGCCAGGGGACTGCAGCTCCTGCCACCTCTGCTCGTATTGAGACCTCGGCAGTAGCAGCAGGGGGTATGCCTCCACCGGCTCGGAGGCAGGACCTAGTCATCGCAGAAGAGCCCTTCCAGCAGCCACCGCCTACAGGATAGGTAGATGCAGCGCAGATATTCGCGTACTTCCAGCAGTACATGGACCGGCAGCAGGCTCGACAGGACAGGGGCATGGAGTTGGCCCATACGACGGTTGCAGCTCGACCGGTGGTTCAGCAGACGAGGACACCGGAGATCGAGCAGTTTCAGAAGATGAGCCCTAGAGACTTTCTGGGGACAGAGGGGATCCTATATACCGATGAATGGTTCGAGCATATAGAGGAGATCTTTCGCTTGGCCAGGATACCAGCAGATCTTCAGATCGAGGCCGCAGCTAGCCGGATGCGAGATCTTGGTCGCACCTGGTATCAGTCAGACCCCAGGGTGGTGGTACCTGGGCAGACTTGAAAGCAGTTCAAGGGCTTCTTCAAGAAAAAGTTCTTTCCAGATTCAGCACTCAGAGCCTTGGAGTCGCAGTTCGAGAGCCTAGTCCAGGGGAGCCTTTCAGTGGAGGAGTACACCGGGGAGTTTGGCCGCCTCGGCAGGTTTGTAGAGGGCTTGAGCGAGACGGCGAAGGCCCAGAGGTTCCGGAAGGGTCTAGTCAAGGAGGTCAAGTCCTTGACCAAGGGCAACCGGGATGCCACGTTCGAGGAGATCTTGACGGGAGCCTTGTTGGCAGAGGATGATCTTGAGCTCAGGCTCAAGAGGGGGCGAGACCCAGTTGGAGGCAGTAGCAGCGGAGGCCAGGCCAAGAGGCCCCACTTTTAGCATCAGCAGCTGAGGCAGTTCCGGCCGCAGCCGATCCAGCAGTGGCCAGTTTACCAGTAGCAGTTTTAGCATCAGGCACCCAGGCAGCAGACAGTCAGTTGTACCTTCTGCAAGAAGCCAGGGTATGGATGGAACGAGTGCAGGAAGAGGCTCGGGAAGTACCTTCTCTGCGGAGCGGCAGATCACCAGCTGAGGGATTGTGCTAGGTCTGAGGGACGAGCAGCCCAGGGAGGAGGAGCCAGGGCTCCAGCAGGCCAGCAGAGGGGACCAGCCCTGCAGACGCAGCAGCAGAGGTTCAGCACCAACAGCAGGCCAGGGGAGGCCAGCAGGGGCGAGGGTTCGTCATGGCAGCAGAGGATGTAGAGGCCATCGAAGAGCTGATTACAGGTTCGATTCTTCTCGACTCCAGTCCAGCTTTTGCATTATTCGATTTCGGTGCTTCGTATAGCTTCATATCAGTATCTTTTGCGATTAGACACGGTATCGTAGCTGAATCGTTGCCTAGGATTTACAAGATCACGACTAGGAATGGCATTATCCTCGTGAGTGATGTTTGTAAGGGTCGGAGAGTAGTTTAGGGAGGCCGTGAGTTAGAGGTGAGCCTGCTCGTAATGCCATTGTCGAACTATGATATAGTACTAGGCATGGATTGGTTGAGCAGGCACCATGCCAGCATTGATTGCAGAGGGGGTAGAGTTCTCTTCAGAGTGCCGAGGGAGCCAGAGTTCCAGTACTCCAGACATCAGGCAGAGTAGAGCAGCGGAGTCTTCTATGGAGTCTCGGTCGAGGAGCAGGCAATTCTATACCCCTTGATAGCAGAGTATATGGATGTTTTCCCAGAGGAGTTGCCGGGATTGCCACCAGACAGAGACATAGAGTTCTCGATAGACTTGGTTCCAGGAGCGAAGCCCATCTCTCAGCATGTCTATCGGGTGAACAACAGCGAGCTGGTGGAGCTGAAGAAGCAGGTGGATGAGCTACAGGACAAGGGCTTCATCTGCTCGAGTTCGTCGCCATGGGGTGCACCAGTGTTGTTCGTGCCAAAGAAGGATGGGTCAGTACGCATGTGTATTGACTATAGGGTACTCAACAACCTCACGATCAAGAACAAATACCCACTGTCGCGGATCGACGATCTATTTGACCAGTTGAGCGGAGCTCGAGTATTTTCCAAGATTGATCTGAGGTCGGAATATCACCAGGTGAAGGTGAAGGGGGAGGATATTCCTAAGACCGCTTTCAGGATGCGGTACTGACAGTTTGAGTTTTTGGTTATGCCGTTTGGGCTAACCAATGCACCAGCAGCGTTTATGAATCTTATGAACAAGGTGTTCCATCAGTATCTGGATCAGTTTGTGGTGGTGTTCATTAACGACATCTTGGTATATTCCAAGACTGAGGAGGAGAACGAGGAGCATTTGAGGATCGTGCTGGAGACTCTCAGGAAGGAGCAGCTTTACGGGAAGCTCTCCAAGTACGAGTTCTTCTTGGACCGGGTAGACTTCTTGGGACATGTGGTGACTGGAGATGGTATCTCAGTTGACCCCAAGAAGATTGTAACAGTTGAGGCATGGGCAGCACCGACTTCAGTTGCAGAGATCAGGAGTTTCCTGGGGCTGGCAGGATATTATCGGGGATTTGTGCAGGATTTCTTCCGGGTTGCAGAACCGTTGACTCGGTTGACCCGGAAGGATGCTGAGTTCGTTTGGTCAGAGGAGTGTCATGCAGCTTTCGATGAGTTGAAGAAGCGGCTTACGATAACTCCGATTCTGACATTACCTTCAGGATCAGGTGGTTTCACTATTTATAGTGATGCTTCAGGGAAGGGGCTGGGTTGCGTCTTGCAGCAGCATGGAAAGGTGATTGCCTATGCTTCCAGACAATTGCGTCCCCATGAGAAGAACTACCCTACCCACGACCTGGAGCTGGCAGCAGTGATATTTTTTTTAAAGTTGTGGAAGCATTATATGTATGGTGAGAGGGTGGAGATCTTCACAGATCACAAAAGCTTAAAGTATGTGTTCACTCAGGAGTTGAACATGAGACAGCACAGATGGCTAGAGTTGATGAAGGATTTTGACATCCTACTTCAGTATCACCCAGGGAAGGCCAACGTGGTTGCCGATGCCTTGAGTAGGTATCCGACAGCCATGTGTTTGACCATGGATCGACATTTGCTTGCAGACTTAGAGAGCCTTGGTATTGAGGTGATCGTGCCTGGGGTACAGATGCAGTTATGGGGGATGCAGATTCAGTCAGACTTGGTGGAGAGGATCAAGACGGCACAGTTTGAGGACGTTGCTCTACGGTTTCTCCGAGAGCAGGTTCGAGCAGGATTGCTGGAGGGCGAGTTTTCTCTTGCAGAGGATGGTGCCTTGAGGCACGGTTCCAGGTTATGTGTGCCCAGCGGAGATCTCAGGGAGCAGGTTATACAGGAGGCCCACAGATCTCAGTACTCTATACACCCGGGTGCCAACAAGATGTACCGAGATCTGAGGGAGCATGTTTGGTGGTCAGGGATGAAGCGAGAGGTGGCTCGCTTCGTGGCTAGGTGCTTGGTCAGTCAGCAGGTCAAGACAGAGAGACAGAGGCCCGGTGGATTGTTGCAGCCGCTGCCCAATCCCGAGTGGAAATGGGAACATATCACTAGGGACTTCGTTACAGGATTGCCGCGTACTCCAGGAGGGAAAGACGCGATTTGGGTCATCGTTGACAGGTTGACCAAATCGGCCCATTTCTTGCCATTCAAGGTGGGTACGTCTACAGAGAGGCTGGCGGAGATGTATATGTGGCAGATAGTCAGGATTCACGGAGTTCCAGTCAGCATCATCTCAGATCGGGATAGCCGCTTTACTTCCCATTTTTGGAGGAGTCTGCAGACCAGCTTGGGCACTCAGCTCAAGTTTAGTGCTGCATACCACCCCCAGACGAACGGACAGTCAGAGCGGACTATTCAGACACATGAGGATATGCTACGGACGTGCATCCTGGACTTTGGAGGTTCCTGGAAGGATCATCTTTATTTGGTGGAGTTTGCTTACAACAATAGTTTCCAGGCCAGCATTGAGATGTCACCTTTCGAGGCTCTGTACGGGAGTAGGTGTCGTACACCCTTATCTTGGGATGATGTTGGTGAGCAAGCTTTACTGGGGCCAGAGATGGTTGTTGACGCAGCCGAGAAGGTGAAGCTCATCAGGGACAGACTTCGTGTGGCGCAGAACAGACATCGGCACTGGGTCGATAGCCACCGGAGGCCGTTAGAGTTTGAGGTACAGATTAGAGTAGGATTAGATTTAGGTTTGTTTTGTTTGTGATTTTTGATCATGTTTGTTTATTGTATTAATTGAGACCTTGTTTGTGATTAGGTCGTAGACCAGGTTTTCTTGAGGATATCTCCGACTCGTGGTATGATACGTTTTGGTGGAGGCGGAAAGCTTAGCCCGCACTTCATCGGCCCTTTCGTTATCAGCGGGAGAGTCGGTGACGTTGCATACAGGCTAAACTTGCCGCCTGTGCTAGTGGGGGTGCACAACGTATTCCATGTATCACAGTTGAGACGGTACGTGGCTGACCCTAGCCATGTGCTCGATCATTCAGAGATTGAGGTTGGGCCTTCTCTCAGCTATCCAGAGCAGCCAGTGGAGATTCTGGATCAACGGAAGAAGGTTCTGAGGAACCAGGTGATACCCTTGGTACGCGTCGTATGGAGGCATCATTCTCCAGGAGAGTCTACCTGGGAGCGGGAGGATGAGATGCGCGAGCGCTACCCTTATCTTTTTGGACCATGAGGTATACTTTCTATCCTTCTCATCAGTTGTATTTTGCCTTTCAATTTCGAGGACAAAATTCTTTTAAGGAGGGTAGATTTGTCACTACCACATTTCTAGTGTGAGGGTATTTTTGACATTTTTGGGGTAATTTAAATTTATTAGAATTTATTTGAATTTATGGGAATTTTTAGGAATTATTTTGGAATTGTTGGACTAGATTGATTTTGACTAGTTTTGACCCTTGTAGACCAACCTAGAAGCTAACCCTAATTAGTATGGACTTGATTATGTTATATGACTCTAGTCTAACCTAAGCTAACCCTTGGTTTGGTCAATAGACTCTAGTTAGCAATGGGAATTAGAAAGTCATAAGTCATGGCTTATGATTTAGAACCATTAATAAATCAATTCAAGCCATAGCCTTGTAGGTTGGCCCAAAGCCCAAGACATTGCAAAGCCCTAATCCCTAGACTAAGTGGTCGGCCACCATATCATTATTGGGAACATCACCCTATAAATACTCTCCTAATTTTAGGGTTGCCTCTTTCATAGGAAAGCTCAAGTTTAGGAAAGAGGTTTGTTCCTACTTCTTTTAATCCCTATATTTCCATTCCATTTCTTTTTCCATCCAAATCTCTTCCATTAGGTTTTAATATACCTATTCTTGCTGATTATAGGAGTTTCATTTCAGTTGGTATTGATTTGTTGGATTGGGTCATCAAGGAGAGGAGCTCTACAAAGGAGGGTTTTTTTATAGAAGGTTCAACTATAGGTAACTTCTCCATTTCTCCATGAAATTTCGATTTCTTTACATATTTAGGAAGCCCTAGGAGTCCCCTAAGTGTCTGCATTGGTTTCGTGTCGGGTTTCATAAGTTTCGTGTCCTATTTGGACACGTATCATTGTCCCTATGAATGTGTTTGTGTAAATGCCTCAAAGGAACTTTTTGGATTATTTACGAAATCTATTTGAATGGAAATTACTATTTTGTTGTCGCTTATATATTTCTTTTGGACTGAGGTAATATTGGTGTGGTGTCGTGTCAGTTTGGACACGGGGACACGTTCTGCATGCCCTGCTGTTCGGGGGTTGTACCGGACACGACACGCGGCCACTTGACACGGGGTTCGACACACTTCATGGGGCACCTACTAACACGCCACATGTCAAGTTTCAAGGGCACACGTGGCGTGTCGAAGGGGTTATTCACATTGTACTGGTCGCCACTGTCAGTTCCAGTCAGTTTTTCTTGACACTGATACGGCGTTCGTATCAATCACAGACACGTCGAGGACATAGTACAGGTCGACCTAGTACTAGCCCTAGTATAGGTGTACACGTGTGCACGAGCACGTGGCCTAGTTCGTACTGTGTCGAGTGCACGAGATAGTGCACTGGACAGTGCACTGTGATGCCCGATATGGGTTTTTATGAGAATGAGCACGTTTGTGTCCACTTGGGTGGACACAAACTCTTGTGTGACACGTATACAACATGTAGATATGTTACCAACCTCTGTTTGAGTATTTTAGATTGTTTTGATTCGTCAAATCTCAATTTCCTCTATTATAAAAAAAAAACTGTGTATCAGTCCTATTTCCTGTTTTTTTCTCAGATTTTGATATTGAACTTTGCCATTATTTTAAACCCATCTAATGATGTTAACATGTTGGTTTAAGTCCCTAAATCTTTTCTCCTTTATGTTATCTAGTTGTGTGACAATTTTGGAGTTGTTTTGTGGAGTTTTGGTGTTGATTTAGAGCCTTGAACTATAGGTCTGAAAACTGGAAATACATGAACTATTGTAAACTGATTATTGTGTTTTATTATAAAGCTATGGTTGATTTCTAATGTTGAATAGCCTGGGAATGTTTAGGATGTAGACTGATATCTGGGAATTAGTATTTGACTGTTAACTGAACACTAGTTAACTGTTTAATCAATTATGAACTATATTGTTGGTTCTTCACATGTGGTAAAAACTGAGATTTCAACAAGAGTTTGGTGTTTTCAAGGTGTTAACTGATATGGTGTTTCTCCTATACTTGAACTCTCTTTTCCTGCACTATCTAAAGTTCAGCCACTTAGTTCTTTTCCTGCTACACTATATGTATTGGCACACACAGTTCTTCCCACACACACAAAGCCTCACACACATTGTTTCACTCACTCTTTAATACACACACATGTCTAACTTCACCCACGCACACAATTTCCTCACTAACAGTTACACCACACTCTCTCTACACACATTGTTTTACACACACATACACATTACACCTAACACTCTCATGACACCATGCCACACACTTATTTTCTATTGACACATGCCCTCTCTATATGCCTATCTAATGTAAAGTATATATGTAATATAAACTATAATATTTGTATATATATATATATATATATATATATATATATATATATATATATATATATATATATATATATATATATATATATATATATATATATATAATGTGATGTTCCTAATAGTTGTACTATAACCTATGTAATGTACACATATAGATAATATGTAGGAATGCCAACTAACATATGTAGTTGGTCTAGATAGCCTAGTATTGTGGTGTACTAGCTTGTATAGGTTGAGTGACCTAGTATAGACTAATGTAGTCTAGTATAGACTAGTTTGACCTAATTTAAACTTGGTTGACCTAGTTTGACCATAGTTGACTTAGGTTTAACTTTTTGGTTGACCAGAGTTGACCAAGAGTTGACTTTGGCCTAGATTGACCTAGAATCATGTAGAATGCATAGTAGGACTTCATTATACCATTTTGGACTTGTTGTGACTTGTACTGTTCTGATTAGGAGCCAGACACCACTCCTCGGACAGTACTTTCATATTGGACACTCAGATACCAGGCGAGTACATTCTCTGATCATTTCATATCCTGCTTAGAATTATTTTCTGCATTAAATTACTTTACTTGTGCTGTCACGATATTATCACAGATTGGTACTATATGGATCTCTTCATGCGATATTATCCCCCTCGGGTGCATCGGGTACATTGTGTCATGTGCGTTTCACTTTTATCATGTACTCCTGTGCTTTCACCATACATGTACACTCTTGTGAATCATGTACTCTCATGTTCACAGAGCCCTCATGTATACTATCATGTGCACCCTTTCATGGGCCCCCATGTGATATCATGTATAATAACATAACCGGCTTAGATCCTTGTGTATTGATTGGGGAAACGGGGGAGTGCTAGTAGTCATGTGAACAATTCCATAGTAGTGTAGATTATATGAAACTCCTTAGTATAGATCATGTACAAATCTGTTCTGTTCACATGTGCTATCCTGTACTCTGACTCACTAGCCACTGTTAGTTCCTTACTTATAGTAGATATTTCTATTACAGTTCTCTCTCTCTTTTTACATACTGTATTCTTCAGCACCGGTATCTTACTTTACTGCATGATTATATTTTCTAACCTGCTATGAACTGTTGAGATGTATTGTACTCGCTCCTGTCCTGACTGGACCTGTTGAAAATATTACAGAGGACGAAGAGGAGGCCTGTCTGGATACTTACTATGGGGCAGCCTTAGATGATACTTGCGAGCTGGACCCTCAGGAGGACCCAGCTCTAGCTGAGGACATCACCCCCATTGCCTAGACTAGTTTAGTTAGGCTTATCTTATTTTATGTAGTCTTGAGACATGTTTAGCTAGACTTTATTCTGAGTTCTGAGTTGTATATATTCTTTCATTCTGTATCTGAGACCATGTACCTCTGGATATTTGCTGGGTTTATCTTAGACTACTTTATCATCTCTGTTTCCTTCAGTTCTATTTCATATCGTGTTATCTCTTCCTTAGTTGTGATTGAGTTTATTTACTGCTATGTCACCCCCGTTCGGGGAGTATAAACTGTTTAGATATATATTGTTAGATGTATGTTGACCTAGGACAGCGTTCTATCGCCGACACTGCGGCGTATGCTGGACGTACCCACGTCTCGTGCCCTTACTCTAGGGTGCGGGTCGTGACATAATCGTCCATGGTGTCCAGGCCATTCAATCTTGTCATTTCAAGCTAGTCGTCGTAACAGCATATCGGGTATATCACGTCAAGTTTACTTGTCAAGAGTGCGCCACGACGGGCCACTATCATGTCATGTTACTTGTCAAGAGTGCACCACTACGGGTCACTGTCGTGTTCATGGCACGTGTGCAGAATTTACATGGTACAAGCATTCTATCAAGGGACCCAAGTTACGTAGAGGGTCATGAGACAAAAGCATAAATGTAACAACTCAACATGCTAAAAGGAGTGCACGGCTATGGAAAGAGCCATACGGCTAAGCGGGACGGGATCATACGGTTAAGGACATCAGGCTTATGCGGCAGGGGCTCATACGGCTCGGGGGACCAAAGCCATGCGGCTCGGGCCAACCGAAGCCATGCGGCTCGGCTAGAAGAGACTATGCGACAAGAAGGGGACATGCTCATGCGACTGGAGAAAAAGGATACATGCGGTTAAGGACAGCAAGCTTATGCGGCAGGGGCTCATGCGGTTCGGGCCAACCGAAGCCATGCGGCTCGGCTAGAAGAGGCCATACGACAAGAAGGGGACAGGCTCATGCGGCTGGAGAAAAAGGGCGCATGCGGTTAAGGACAGCAGGCTTATGTGGTAGGGGCTCATGCGGCTCGGGCCAACCGAAGCCATGCGGCTCGACTAGAAGAGGCCATGCGGCAATAGATGGGGTCGCATGCGGCCGGGCCGAATGAGGGTCATACGGCCATAGAGGAACGGGCATATACGGCAGTGGGGGAACAGGCTCATGCGGCTGTAGTCAACTTGAGTCATGCGGGTGAAGGCCATGCGGCTAAGGCCATACGGCAAGGGCTATGCGGCCAAAGGGGACTTGCCGTATGAAAAGGCCATACGGCTAAGTACTGTTCTTCTTCTCCACTCTTTCGAGAAGAATAACCATGGAAGCCATTGCTCCCAAGCTCCAAAATCTTCATCTAAGGTCAGAATCCGAACTTCCATAGGTCAAAATGGGGTGGAATGAAATTCTCTACAATATGGAACCATCAAAACTTGAAAATAACAATGTTTGATAGATCAAAACCCAAGAAATCCAAAAATATAACAAGCTTAGATCTACATGTAATGAGCCATGAAAATTAAAAATGCTAAGTACTAAAGTATCTTAGAATCTCGTGAGGAAGAAAATGGAACAACAAAAATCGAGTTCCTCCATGAAGCAAGTTGCACTTGCCTAAGCCTCTCTGGTAGGTGGAGAGGGTTTAATGGAGAAGGAAGAAAGTAAATGAGAAAGTGGAGGAGAGAGAAAAGTTAGGTTGGGTTTTAAATGATGATGGTGGTGGTAGGTAGGGGTTTTCTTCTGGTTCATGATGAACCCAAAAGTAAACCAAACAAAGCCAAACCAAACCAAGATAAACCATTGTAACGCCCCAGTCCCAAAATACGTAGGACCAAGTACGTAAACATGCCAGCTGTATACATACGAAGTACATGGGCCTTGTATGTATACATAAGCTGTAAAATACAGTAATCTGAGACAAACTAAATCTCATCCACAATGAAAAGAATAATAATATAAAAATCAACTTGAATATTTATGATACAATCGTTGGGCGGAGACAAAGTCCACTACCAACTATATCAATGAAAGAAATGTACAATAATCGATCCATAAAATGGCAAGTGAACCAAGCGCAATCGTCTTCGAAGGAATGGAGAAGAACACGGTGTCACAACCCACACCCATTTTTCGGGACGCGAGAGCGTGAGCAAGCCAGCTACATATCAAGTGGACTCCAGCCCGACTCGAGTACGTATAAGCTGTCAAGATTCATGGTATCATGGCTAATATGGTAATCTACAGTGTATTTCAATCCACAAGAATATATAAGACAAGAATGAACAATTATGGGTCATGGTCTGCAGCCCATTAGCATATTGTCTGATTAGACTCCAAGAATGATATGAGTCTATAAAATACGCAGAATATAACATGATACGGAATGTAAAAGCACGAGAAGATAATAAAGAAATATCACAAGTAAATACCTATATCATACATCGCAATCCTCTACCATCCCGCTCTGCTAACTAATTCCATGTAGTCGCTAAACCTGAAGAGATCATCAGGTCCTCAGAGGACTAGCAAGATACATAATATACAGGCCAACATGTAACAGTACAAATATACAAAGAAGTAAGGAACAATCAAGGTTACCCAACGAGACAAATGAACTAAGACACGAAATCTAAACACAAGGATCCTAAGACACTGGCATGCCATACTAGAAATGACTAATAGGTCAAAGCTATAGACTGTAGTCACGACAAGTACTCACAATCTATAGTGTCTCAATCGTAGTCAAGACAAGTACTCACAACCAAGACGGTAGTCAATCCTAGTATAAAATTCTATAGACCGTAGTCAAGGTAAATACTCACAATCTATAGAATATCAAAGTCGAGTCCTACACAAGTCATGTCAAGTCAAGTCAAGTTATAATCAAGTCGAAGGAATCGTGGTGTAGGAATAGACGACTCTATCAAGGAATATATATGAAACTAACACAGTGTAACAGATAGAAGTATCATAACAGAAAGGAACGAGAATGTGCAGGCAACTAGAAACATGTAAAGTAAAACTATATCCGGATGAGTGTTCTAGACATGGAGTAAAGCAATCACGAATGTAAGAAAAAGAACCGCAGCGAGATGATGAACATGCATATAAATTATACTGTACAAGTTGGCAAGGTATACTTGCCTGGTTCTGCGATGTGAGGATGAAGTTTTGTTCCCGTTTTCACGCCTCTGGAACCCGACGCCCCTAGATAATTAATTAACTAAATTAAGTCACTACTCATAAACTTACAATATGAATTAATTAGTCAAAATAATATTTTAAGATTATATTCAATTTCTTGTGGGACCCTTTAGACCTATACAATCACATACAGGCTCCACGAGACACCGAACACAGTTTTTGGGTTTCCAACTCTCAATTAGTCAGTTATGCCCCTACTTCAATACTATACTTAGAAATCATATAAAAATCATTAAAATATTATTTAAACTAATTTTATATATAATTAACTCTAAAATTACAGAATTAATGTTTCTAAAGGCATTTATGACTAGTTGATTACAAAGTTAGCTAGTTAACCCGAAACTTGTCCGGAACATAGTTAATTACTCATAATTGATAAAAAAATCCAAAAATATAATTTAAATAGAATTAAAATACTTTAATTTTCAGAATAATATCAAAGATACAAGGGTAAGATTATACTACAAGTTTGGGTCATTCTAGGTCAGCAGGTCGCCCAAAATTAGCTAGTTTTGACCTATAATTTTCTCAACCATAATTGAGTTGCTAAATTCATGGAAAAATACTTAAAAATCCTAATTTATATATATGAATACACATAAAATTTAGTTTCAAGAATATGCATCAATAACTAGTAGTTCCTTCACAATGGTGTTAATTTGACCCTACCGGAACATGGATATTATGCCTATAATACATGGAACTTTTATGGATGAATAAATATAACAAAATTCATCAAAATATAATTTTTATAGATTTAATAACATATATTCTACAGAATTTTAGCAAAGATTTTTAGAAGAAAAGATTAGGGTTCTTACCAAAGATCCTTGCTAGAAAGGGTGGTGAAGAGGGTTGGATAGGGGATGGAGTTTTTTTAAGGTTTGTTTTGAGGGGTTGGATGGATGTATGGTGGAGGAGATGAGCTGTTGTGAAGGAGGGAAAGATGTATAATGAAGGGATGATGTGTGGAGGCTATGAGGAGGGGGATTACTGCCAAAAATAGAGAGGGGATAGGGAGAAGTGGTCGGCCACAAGGTGGGGAAAGAAAAGATTAGGATTTGGTTAAGGTTTGGGATAAGTTGGTATATTTAACATATCCTTAAATTAATTTTAAGCAATCTAGGATTTAAATCCTATTTAATTTGATGCATTTAGCCGTGGAGGGTTTGTTTGGCCGAAATTAACATGGTGGGGGTCCACTTGGCATGATTTGGTTGTTTGGTGAGTTGGCTAGTTGATTGGATTGAGGATTTAAAAAGGGGTTTCCTAATATAGAACTATTTAATTCTATCTATGTAATTACACTACAAAATCTGAATTAAATACAAATAAATATAATTATTAATATTTATTAATGTCCAACATGCCTACATAGGGTTGGGTTCGGATTGGAAGAGGTTTGGGAAGGTTTGGTGCAACCGGGTCTCCTAAAAAGTCATAAAGGCTTTCTTACTAATTATTTAAATAAAAATTATGACTTGTGCCATGATTTGAATGGTTAACATGCAATGGACTACCGTATGACCATGTCACTCCTAACATGGCTAGCATGCTAGTTAAAGCACCCAATAATGCTAGGCATGACATACTTTCTAGTCGTCTTGCATATTCAAACTCAACCATGGCTAAGGTTATCTATAATAATAAGTATTTAATTTAAAGATACTCAAAATTTCATAAAATCCTATTTAAGCCAAATAAATAAATAAATAAAATAATCAAAAAAATTATGGGGTTTTACACACGGCCTTGGCTAGAACACCTGTAGTGAATCATGAACACACACCTGGGAAAAAACTAGGTCCTCAGACGGATGTTGCAAGATACAGGAAGAACAAGCTAATATGAACTGTCAGAATAATATATAAATATATAAAAGACTATCCTAGACACAAATATGCAAAGGAGATTCTAACCGCCTAATGTGCAATTTAGAGGACAACTTTCATACGCATGGGTGAGATTTTAGGCTATATGTACGTAACTGGCATCCAGTGATCCGTATCCGTCCGTAACGTCCAAAACGTCAGAGGGCATCTGTAAATAAATTGCCACAGTTCCATCCGGAGACTGTGGTTTACCTGTTTGGATTCCCATACGCACTAGCGATTGTCCTCCCCCAATATTTCCCACACTGACCAAGTCATGTCCATGACCCACCCTGTTTTGTAACTGCTCGAGTCTCTATACCTTAATCGTAGTAGTTACGATCTATCCGTCACACGACAATAAAGATGGCTAGTCCATAAGTCATGCCCCTAACAAAATATCTCAAACCGTGTAGTGTAGGTGTCATGGCCAAAGGAGATATAAGGATATCCCCCAACAAGAAGGTAGTCCGCTAACACTAAGTTAACATGCATATAGTAAATTAAAACGACTAATAGAGTCGCTTGCACCCAAGTGTGGCTTGGACGCGCAGTTTATAACAAAAAAAACTAATAATATAAAACAAAATAAATAATATAAAAAATAAATAATTTGACAGTTAATTAGCAAGGTATACTTGGCTGGGTCCTGAGCAATGTGGTGGCGAAGATCAGACAGAAAAGTAGGTGGAACAACGACTGCTGAGGAACTAAGGTCCAAACAAACATCTCCGGACGCTGAAAATAGTCTATTATCTAATTATAATTAATACTATACCTATTAGATTTATTTAATAAATTCTATAATTAGGATATGGCATAGGTTTTCGTATTAGCTTTCCGAAAAACTAAACCGATCGCATTTTCGTTTCCGAAAACTCCCGAAATCGCAAAAATACTGAAACACGTTTATTTTTCGAATATCTAATACTCAAATAGTTTTACAAAAATCTATAGAACGAATTTTGTCTATTAAAATATGTTTTTGGATACCTTACCTCAATATGCTTCTTTTAAAAAAATTGGAGACGAAACGGAGTTCGGAGCTAGGAGATATCATCGTTCCAAGTTGCTCTTGCTACTAAAAAGCGGGGCTGAATTCTAATGACGAATTTTAGCATTTCTATTGGACTAAAAATAATTTCGAATTATGGATGATAGAAGGGGGATGTATTGGGTTTATATAGGTATTTATTTCAGATTTATCTCCTAAATTAGATAGGATTTGATTTAAATAAATGTGAGTTTGCTTTATTAGGATAGGATATAGATAGAGATGTTTTCCAAGTAGAAGTAGGATTAGTATTAATTTAAAATATAGTTTATATTTTTTTAAATTATCTATAACATTATTTAAAATTACTATAGATAATAACTATAGTTAATATTTATTTAAACAACCTTCATCTAATCTCATTTATATAAGCTGAAATATCTAATACTAATTTGACATTTATTCTATATTATGTAAATAGTGTACAATATAAGTAACATGTAAAAAGTAATAAAAGTTATGAAGTAAATCCTAAAATTTTGAGGAAAAGAAATTGTATAATATAGTTTAGATCCTTAATGTACTAGAAAAATAGCTTTATATATATTTTTATACTAAATTCACCAATGATCACTATACTAAATATATGTAAAATAATACAAATTATATAATAAGTCAATAATAGTTATTTAAAAATCCAGAAATTCTACGAATATTTATTTTGAAAAATCAAGGGGTTTACAAAAGTCTTATCTAGATAAGGATTAAAAAGAGTTTTAATTCCCATTAGATTTTTCACTATTTAATTCAAATTTATTTAAAAGTAACTCAATCAAATATAATCCAATGTTGATAGGGACTAGGATTTATTTAAACCCAAATAGATAATTCTATTATTAAATTTAAACCCAGTACATTCATATCTAAATCCAAATCCTATTTAAATGTAGATAAATTACACATTTAAATTAAACTATTTAATTTAAATCAATAAATTAAATTACAATTTAATTTATCACAAATATATCCAAAATATCTTTTTATAAAACTTATATAATAATTAATTTTGAAAATTCCAATATATATTTTAAATATTAGTAGGAAATAACTTCAAAATACCCTTTAAATAATTTAGGTAAAAATAATTTTGAAAATAAACATAAATATTTACATATTTAAAATACCTTCTTGCTAAATAAATTATTATAAATAATAAAAATAAAAATTTAAAAATATACATGAAATAATTTTCATGCGCTTTACATGAGTAGAATATTCACATAATCTAGTTTTTCTAAATTACCACTTATTAAAATAAGATAGCCTTTTATAAATAACTAAAATAATAAGTTTTGGCAACCTCGATAGATACTTTTCACAACTTTTAATAAAAATAATTATTATATATATAATTTTGAAACCATTACCGATAATAAAATCAAAAACCATTTTTCTAAAAATATGTACTTCGCACATATTCGCACTCGACGAATAAATACGAAAAAAATGCAAATTTTCGTACGACGTACAATACGACTATGCGACGTATAAATAAAAAAATCAGTACTAAAATATAGTAGAAATTTAGGGATTTTACATCCTACCCAACTTACAAGAATTTCGTCATCGAAATTAAGAATAAGTAGGGGGTAAGAAGGCACAAGGGCTATATTGGTAATGACAATTCGACGAGTCCTTGGGCGAGGCAAGAAACAACATGAACAAGCATTATAAAATCGTGATTTAGATAATAAATCACGGACATGGATAATAAACGTAAAAGGAAAAGATTAAAAGTTTTAAGTGGATCCATATAAATAATTTAGAGACTTATGATATGGTTTCTTGGGAGTAGGTTGATGGCACGATTAGGAGAACGATTAGATTCACTCCTAATTGAAGTGATTAGGAAGTCGTGATAGAAGGTCGAGGAAGGGACGAGTAGTTAAGACAAAGATATAGTCACATCGAGTGTTAATGGTCACAAGAGATAGGATAGCTAGAGAAAATTCAAGTACAGTGCTTTCGTCCTTCTAAAATAGGTGAAAGCGAAAGCAATATAGAGTTCAAAGACGATATTATCGAATACGAATATGTAGTTCAAAGGCGGCCGAATAATTATAAAAGAATCGTCAAGGCAATAGTGGATGAGATTCTAAGGGGTAAGTTTAACTATATCTCAACCACGTAGGATAATAGTGTGAAAGGCGAACCAAAGTGCACTAGGTTGATCAGACCATCACGCACCGGTTCTGACTAGACAATGTGTTAATGGGGGCCCCCAATAAAATATATATCCTTGAACAAGCTTGAATAAAAAGTAAGCTTGTAAAAATTAGGCTATTTAGCAGCATTAATCACGATGGTAAAAATATAGGCACAAGAGGTAAGAGTGAAAGAAGGTAGAATTAGTTCAGCTCCTTAAGAATCTAAGTCTTGTCATATGATTGTTCCTATACATTCATCCTACTGTCTTTAATCTAAGGCTTGGTGGGCTAGATAAGTTAGGGTCCTATAAAGGCTATAGTCTAAGTAATCATGTTAATATGGGTCACAAGGAAAATAAATGTTAGGTCGTGAGGTGTCTACCCAACTTACAAGAGTTAAACTAGTGGTGTGATGGAACAATGGGACAAGTCTACCTAGTATGGATTACCTTTCTAACCAACATCAAGCACGAAAGAAGGATAAGAATTAACGGTAGAAGAAATCAAGCAAGATGCAAATCAAGGGATTCAAAATAGAATCGAGAAGGTCAAGTATGTGGATAAGATCCTAGACTCTAATCCTATCCGCAGGCTTGCTTGGTACGGTAAAGTAACCAAACAATTTATCTTGACTTGCATGGGCCACCACAAAAATATGTAACGCTCCAGTCCTAAAATACGTAGGACCAAGTACGTAAATATGCCAGCTGTATACATACGAAGTACAGGGGCCTTGTATGTTTACATAAGCTGTAAAATGCAGTAATCCGAGACAAACTAAATCTCATCCACAATGAAAAGAATAATAATATAAAAATCAACTTGAATATTTATGATACAATCGTTGGGCGGAGAAAAAGTCCACTACCAACTATCTCAATGAAAGAAATGTACAATAATCGATCCATAAAATGGCAAGCGAACCAAGCGCAATCGTCTTCGGAGGAATGGAGAAGACCACGGCCTTGGCTAGAACACCTGCAGTGAATCATGAACACACACCTGGGGAAAAACTAGGTCCTCAGACGGACATAGAAAGATACAGGAAGAACAAGCTAATATGAACTGTCAGAATAATATATAAATATATAAAAGACTATCCTAGACACAAATATGCAAAGGAGATTCTAACCGCCTAATGTGTAATCTAGAGGACAACTTTTATGCGCATGGGTGGGATTTTAGGCTATGTGTACGTAACTGGCATCCAGTGATCCGTATCCGTCCGTAACGTCTAAAACGTCAGAGGGCATCTACAAATAAATTGCCAAAGTTCCATCCGGAGACTGTGGTTTACTTGTTTGGATTTCCATACGCACTAGCGACTGTCCTCACCCAATATTTCCCATACTGACCAAGTCATGTCCATGACCCGCCCAGTTTTGTAACTGCTCGAGTCTCTATACCTTAATCGTAGCAGTTACGATCTATCCGTCACACGACAATAAAGATGGCCAGTCCATAAGTCATGCCCCTAACAAAATGTCTCAAACCGTGTAGTATAGGTGTCATGGCCAAAGAAGATATAAGGATATCCCCCAACAATAAGGTAGTCCGCTAACACTAAGTTAACATGCATATAGTAAATTAAAACGACTAATAGAGTCGCTTGCACCCAAGTGTGGCTTGGACGCGCAGTTTATAACATAGAAAACTAACAATATAAAATAAAATAACTAATACAGAAAATAAATAATTTAACAGTTAATTAGCAAGGTATACTTGCCTGGGTCCTGAGCACTGTGGTGGCGAAGATCAGACAGAAAAGTAGGTGGAACAACGGCTGCTGAGGAACTAAGGTCCAAACAAACATCTCCGGATGCTGAAAATAGTCTATTATCTAATTATAATTAATACTATACCTATTAGACTTATTTAATAAATTCTATAATTATGGCATAGATTTTCGTATTAGCTTTTCGAAAAACTAAACGGATCGTATTTTCATTTCCAAAAACTCCCGAAATTGCAAAAATACCGAAACACGTTTATTTTTTGGACATCTAATACTCAAATAGTTTTACAGAAATCTATAAAACGAATTTTGTCTATTAAAATATGTTTTTGGAAACCTTACCTCGATATGCTTCTTTTAAAAAAACTGGAGGCGAAACGGAGTTCGGAGCTAGGAGATATCATCGTTCCAAGTTGCTCTTGCTACTAAAAGCGGGGCTGAATTCTAATGACGAATTTTAGCGTTTCTATTGGACTAAAAATAATTTCGAATTATGGATGATAGAAGAGAGATGTATTGGGTTTATATAGGTTTCAGATTTATATCCTAAATTAGATAGGATTTGATTTAAATAAATGTGAGTTTGCTTTATTAGGATAGGATATAGATAGAGATGTTTTCCAAGTAGAAGTAGGATTAGTATTAATTTAAAATATAGTTTATATTTTTCTAAATTATCTATAACATTATTTAAAATTACTATAGATAATTACTATAGTTAATATTTATTTAAACAACCTTCATCTAATCTCATTTATACACGCTGAAATATCTAATACTAATTTGACATTTATTCTATATTATGTAAATAGTGTATAATGTAAGTAACATGTAAAAAGTAATAAAAGTTATGAAATAAATCTTAAAATTTTGAGGAAAAGAAATTGTATAATATAGTTTAGATCCTTAATGTACTAGAAAAATAGCTTTATATATATTTTTATACTAAATTCACCAATGAGCACTATACTAAATATATGTAAAATAATACAAATTATATAATAAGTCAATAATAGTTATTTAAAAATTCAGAAATTCTACAAATATTTATTTTGAAAAATCAAGGGGTTTACAAAAGTCTTATCTAGATAAGGATTAAGAAGAGTTTTAATTCCCCTTAGATTTTTCACTATTTAATTCAAATTTATTTAAAAGTAACACAATCAAATATAATCCAATGTAGATAGGGACTATGATTTATTTAAACCCAAATAGATAATTCTATTATTAAATTTAAACCAATACATTCATATCTAAATCCAAATTCTATTTAAATATAGATAAATTACACATTTAAATTAAACTATTTAATTTAAATCACTAAATCAAATCACAATTTAATTTATCACAAATATATCCAAAATATCTTTTTATAAAATTTATATAATAATTAATTTCAAAAATTTCAATATATATTTTAAATATTAGTAGGAAATACTTCAAAATACCCTTTAAATAATTTAGGTAAAAATAATTTTAAAAATAAACATAAATATTTGCATATTTAAAATACCTTCTTGCTAAATAAATTATTATAAATAATAAAAATAAAATTTTAAAAATATACATGAAATAATTTTCATGCGCTTTACACGAGTAGAATATTCACATAATCTAGTTTTTCTAAATTACCACTTATTAAAATAAGATAGCCTTTTATAAATAACTAAAATAATAAGTTTTGGCAACCTCGATAGATACTTTTCACAACTTTTAATAAAAATAATTATTATATATATAATTTTGAAACCATTACCGATAATAAAATCAAAAACCATTTTTCTAAAAATATGTACTTCGCACATATTCGCACTCGACGAGTAAATACGAAAAAAATACAAATTTCCGCACGACGTACAATACGACTATGCGACGTATAAATAAAAAAAATCAGTACTAAAATATAGTAGAAATTTAGGGATTTTACAACCATAACCAATGAAATGCTAAAATAAACCATAAAATAAGACATGCAATATGAGTCAAAATACGTACACGTATACCAAAATACATACATGTATACCAAAATACGTAATACGAACTACGGACGTTACAATCGTACCCATATTAAAAGAATTCCGTCCTCAAAATTTAATTAAGAGGCTAGAGAGACAAGGACAAGCTATACTAATCACAAGTAAGTTATAACTAGGCAATCAATCAAGCAATCATTCATGCAAGTAAGGAAGCTGAGGGTGTAAGGCATAAGAAGGATATTATACCTTACGAGTCAAACAGGGGATATCGCGATCGGATATCATCTTCACGCTCCCATGTTGACTCACCTATAGAGTGATGACCCCAAGCAACACGGACTAAACTAATAGTCTTGTTCTTGAGTATCTTCTCTCTTCGGTCCAATATGAATACGGGTCTCTCCTCGTACAAAAGGTTGGTACCTATAACCAATTCCGAATGATCAAGGACATGACTCGGATCCGGGATATACCGTCGTAGTTGGGATACATGGAATTCGTCATGCACCTCACGCAACGACGACGGAAGAACGAGACGATAGGACACATCACCTTCTCGTTCGAGGATATCGAACGGCCCTATATACCTAGGACTAAGCCTTCCCCGTACACCAAAATGAATGACGCCACGGTTAGGCGAGATCCTAAGGAATACATGGTCGCCGACCAAAAATTCAAGGGGACACCGATGAGAATCGGCCCAATGACGCTGACGATCTTGCGCAACTCGAAGATGATCCCTGACTCTTCTGACCACCTCAACTGTCTGAGTAATCATTTCCAGATCGAGCATCTGCCTCTTCCACATCATCCCATGCTAGTGGAGATCTACACTTTCTACCATACAGTGCCTCGAACGGTGCCATCTGGATACTGGCTTGGAATCTGTTATTGTACGAGAACTCCACCAGGTGCAGGTGATCTTCCCATGAACCACCGAAGTCGAGTGTACAAGATCTCAACATATCCTCCAAGGTTCGTATGGTACGCTCTGACTGACCATCTATCTGTGGATGATAAGCTGATCTGAACTGGAGGTGAGTTTCCAAACTCTCTTGCAGACTGCGCCAAAAGTGCGACGTAAATCTTGAATCTCCGTCTGAGGTGATACTGACTGGAGCACCGTAAAATCTGATAATATGCCTGAGATACATCTCTGCTAGCTGAACCGTCGACTGACCAACTCTGAACGGAAGAAAGTGTGCCACCTTCGTGAGCCTGTCTATAATAATCCAAATAGCATCTCTCCCAGCTGGGGATCTAGGTAATCCAGTCACGAAATCCATGGTTATATGCTCCCACTTCCATTCTGGAATCGGCAAGGGCTGGAGAAGTCCAGCTGGCTTCTGATGCTCTGTTTTAACTTGTTGACAAACCAAACATCGAGAGACAAACCGGGCTATCTCCCTCTTCATGACATTCCACCAAAAGTACTGGCGGATATCATGGTACATCTTCGTACCACCGGAATGAATGGAATACTGAGAACTGTGAGCTTCTGCCATGATCTCCTGTCTGATATCTCCACTGGGTACACAAAGACGCCTCCCATGTCAAAGTGTATCATCCTCATAGATATATAACTCTGGTCTTCGTCCTGCTACACACTCTGCTCTGAGTCGCTGAAGCTTGGAATCTGTTGACTGTGCCATCCAGATCCTCTCGACTATAGTGGACTGAACTTGCATGCTGGCCATCAATGCCACATTGGTAGGAAGGACAACCTCTATACCCATCTTCAGAAGATCTGCTAATAACTCTGGTGCCGTTAGAAAATAAACTCTGGCTCTTCTGCTCAATGCATCTGCAACGACGTTGGCCTTCCCAGGATGATACTACAGGTTGATGTCATAATCCACAAGTAGCTCTAGCCACCTCCTCTGACGCATGTTAAGATCCTTCTGAGTAACCACATACTTCAGGCTCTTGTGGTCGGTGAAAATCTCCACCCGGTCTTCATATAAATAATGTCTCCAAAGCTTAAGTGCAAAAACTACTGCTGCCAACTCCAAGTCATGGGTTAGGTAATTCCTCTCATGATCATGAAGTTGACTTGACATATAAGCTATTACCTTCCCATGCTGCATCAAAACACATCCTAAACCTCTGCCTGAAGCATCATAATATACTGAAAATCCTCCGGTCCCATCTAGAAGCGTGAGAATGGGTGCCGTCATCAAACCTCGCTTCAACTTCTTAAAAGAATCATGACATTCAGCTGTCCAGGCAAACTGCGCATCCTTGCGGGTTAACTGGGTCAATGGCACTGAAATCCGAGCAAAGTCTAAAACAAACCGCCGGTAGTAACCGGCCAAGCCAAGAAAACTACGAACTTCTGCAACTGTGCTAGGTACTGGCCATGCCTCAATAGTCACGATCTTCTGGGAATCCACTTCTACTACTCCTCTGGTGATGATATGACCCAAGTATAAAATGCGATCGAGCCAGAACTCGCATTTACTGAACTTGGCATATAAATGGTGCTCTCGGAGTATCTGGAGGACAATTCTGAGGTACTTCTTATGCTCCACTTCACTCTTGCTATAGACTAAGATGTCATCTAGGAACACAATCACGAACTTATCCAAGTAAGGCATGAAGATACGATTCATGAGATCCATGAATACAGCTGGCGCATTCGTTGTTCCAAATAACATAACAAGGAACTCCCAATGCCCATATCTGGATCTAAAAGCTGTCTTCGGGATGTCCTGCTCTCTGACTCTGATCTGATGGTATCCTGACCGCAAGTCAATCTTCGAGAATACTGCCGCCCCCTTGAGTTGATCAAATAAGTCATCTATCCTCGGGAGATGGTATCTGTTCTTAATTATAACTGAGTTCAAGATACGATAGTCAACACATAATCTGGACGTACCATCCTTTTTTTTCATAAAAAGTATCGGGGCTCCCCAAGGCGATCCACTTGCACGAATGAATCTCTTGGTTCTGAGTTCTTCAATCATCTTGTAAAATATCTCTAACTCTGACGGCGCCATCCTGTAGACTCTCTCCGATATTGGGGCTGTTCCTGGGATCAAGTCGATGGTAAACTCGATCTCTCACTCTGGCGGCATTCCTGGAAGCTCTTCTGGGAAAACATCTAGAAACTCCTCGACTATCCGGGGTAACTGCACTGCTGCTACTGTCATCTGTAATACTGGAGGAGAAGGTTCAACTTCGCCTCGGGAAAAGAAAAACTCTGGCTCGCCTGGAATGCTAAAAACAACCCTGCCAACATAGCAGTCTATCCTAGCATACTGGTTCCTTGACCAATCCATCCCTAAGACCACATCATAATCGGTCATTGGAAACTCTATCAATCTAGCGGGGAACTCTCTACCACTAACTACGATCCGATACGAGGAAAATACTCTATCTACTCCCACATGACCGTTACCAGTAAGTATATTGAGCCTTACTGATAATGACTCGGGCTCCAGTCCTATCCGTATCATGAATTGTGCAGACATGAATGAATGCGATACACCAGAATCAAATAACGCTGATGCTGAAAAGGAGTTGACGAGAATAGTACTTGTCACTACCTCACCTGGTGCCAATCCTTCTTCTACTATTATCGCCATTGCCTGACCATATCCTCTGGGTGCGGGTCCCCTCTGCTGAAAACCGCTCTGCCTGCTTTGAATCAGGGCTTGGGCTTGTGCATACTGCTGGGGGTTCTGCTGCTAAAATGCTTGGGACTGAGGCGGCAGGGGCCTCAAAAACTGTTGCTGCTGCTGGACTGATACTGGAGCTGGTCCTTTCACCGAAGGACTAGAAAAGGTCGAAAAAGAGGAACGCCCCCTGTTCGGACAGTTTTCAACCCTGTGGTCCGGTGCTCCACAAACCAAGTATAATTCCTGTGCTCTGCGACATTCTGCCACTATATGTCCTGGCTTTTCGTAATGTGAACATCCCACTGCGGAAGAGTGCTTCTGCTGCTGGGGGTTCGTCGGGGTTGAATGCTGAACTGACGTTACTGAGGCTGCCTGCCTCGGGGTTCCAATTGTCAAAGCCCTAGCTGCCGGAGCTGGTGCTGAAGACTGATTCATATGGCCATGAGATCGCTTTCGACCTCCGGTCCTGTCCTCAATCCTCCGGGAGTTATACTCGTGCCTCCTGGCTGCTCTCAATACCGCATCAAAAGTTTGATGCTCAAACTGCTCCACTACCAATAAAATCTCTAGATGGAGCCCCTGCTGGAACTGCTGGGCTCTGTCGAACTCGGTCGCTACCAAGATGGGAGCAAACCGGCTAAGTCTCGAAAACTCGACCACATATCCGTCGACCGTCCTACCCATCTGCTTCAGATTGGTGAACCTCATCTGTAGATCGTACCGAGCTACAGCATCGAAGTACTTGGTCTGAATCTCTCACGGAATACTGTCCAAGCAATAGGTGTCACTAATCTAACGGCCTGCGCTGCCCACCAGCTGCGGGCCAAATCCAATAACTGTAGGCGTAATACGGCCACCTTCTCGTCTTCTGGAGTCCTAGCTGCTTCTAGAATAACCTCAGTGTCATGAAGCCATGCATCAGCAGCAATAGCATCTTCGCTGCCATCGAAGAAAGGAGGGTTCAAGCGCTTGAAGCTGTTGGCTGCCTAGTTTCCTTGATAACTGCTTCTGTTCAGAGCATCTTGTACTGCCTGGTGCAGGGCGTCGCCCCAACGTTCTTGAGATGCTAACAATGTCCTGATGAGACCCACCAAGGTGCCATTATCAGGCTCTGCAGGCTTGACTGGCTGAACTGGTGGCTCTTGACCCTCAGTAGACATGACTCTGGAGGCAACTCCTGAATGCTGGGCTCGATCTCCAGGTTGCTGCGGGTCCACGGGAGGTGCTCCGTCTTGCCGATCAGTAGGACCAGGGACAATGCCGCTGAAGAAGACAACATAGGAAATAATAAGGAAGGACCAGGACAGATCAAAGATACAAGCATGTGATCAGGTCAAGAATTCAGGAATTCAGAGGATACGAGTAGAGATCAAGGGCGAGTGCTGATTGAGACATCTATTCAGTAAACCCTCACATATCTTGATTCACAAGACCTGTATGGGCTACCACTTAAACCATGTACCACCCCGAAACCAGAATACTGGAGAGCAAGGGCATACATAGCCAGCTACATATATTAAAATAGAATCCACCTTGCTAAACGGTTACGACTGTCTAAATACATGAGGGTTTAACTACAAGCCATCAGTCTCTTATGGTCATAAACAAGCCTATTGTCTCAATCTCAAGTAAGTAAAAGCAATTATAAGATGTTAGAGCATCAAATATACAATAGTAAGACGTCCCATACATTACATATTTAGATGATCATGAAGCTAGTCATACAAAATGTGAAGACTAAGAAGAGTTCTATTCATACATGACTAACCCTAGGATTCGTCAATCATGTTACAGCCCGTAGGAAGACAGTAAGTAAAGTACAATCGAGCTAACATGTGCTCGTCAGCTAAACGCCTCAAATAAATATTTTACAATAAAGTAGGAGAATAAAAGGGAAACCCACTCGTTTCTTTGGTTACGTCTGGTGGTCACCATCTGGCTGGAAGGTAGGGAGATCCTCTGGAGCTACTCCGGCATCTGGCCACGCAAAACCAGCTGGGTCAGATCCTAGAAAGAGCAAGTGCTACAAAAGAGGCTTCACTTAAGAACTAAAACCAGCAATTAGCACAAAATATAATTACATAATAACATATTAAAACTGGAGATATAGAAAATCATGAGGATGTACGATGCGATAACCATGGGACTATTCAGATAACCAAGTTACAACCCGTAAACCAAACAAGGACCGGGGTTGTAACCCTTCGTCTAAACGGAACTTGGTTTCCCACCATTTATCGATAAAGTAAAGCACAATTAATCGGGTCATGTTACAATCTTGTACAGGATCATGACAAGACTAGACTGGGTTAGACTCCATCCAATCAATCACGGCCAAGCAATGAGTACGGCTTGATACTTTAACTAACTAGGTTTACCACAGGCCTAGTTACTAGCAAGATGCAATAAGATATTCCAACAGCAACATGCCCTGCAGACCATCCAGGTTATCCAGGTCGAATATCCGTTCATGAAGGGTGCAACACATGACAGTGTGCTGGAAATGTGCCCTACTCGTCGGCAGGCTACAAGTCCACATGCGCGCCCAGATAACGGGATTACCTGTAGCTGGAAAATCTCTTCATGACTACTGGATTATTCTAGTTATTAGCCTTAGTCAATTTCAGTAGGTATCCCTGACCTTGGTATTCAGGGGTCCCCGTCCTAGACATGATGCAAGACAATATTGATTCATTTGTACAAACACAATTGTCCACGATGTCCAGGCCATTCATTCTTGTCATGTCAAGCTAGCCGTCGCAACAGCATATCGGGTATATCACGTCAAGTTTACTTGTCAAGAGTGTGCCACGACGGTCCACTATCATGTCATGTTACTTGTCAAGAGTGCACCACTATGGTCACTGTCGTGTTCATGGCACGTGTGCAGAATTTATATGGTACAAGCATTCTATCAAGGGGCCCAAGTTACGCAGAGGGTCATAAGACAAAAGTATAAATGTAACAACTCAGCATGCTAAAACGAGTGCATGACTATGGAAAGAGCCATACGGCTAAGCGGGACAGGCTCATACGGTTAAGGATAGCAGGCTTATACGGCAGGGGCTCATACGGCTAGGGGGACCAAAGCCATGCGGCTAGGGCCAACCGAAGCCATGCGGCTCGGCTAGAAGAGGCCATGCGGCAAGAAGGGGACAGGCTCATACGGCTGGAGAAAAAGGGCACATGCAGTTAAGGACAACAGGCTTGTGTGGCAGGGGCTCATGCGGCTCGGGCCAACCGAAGCCATGCGGCTCGGCTAGAGGAGGCCATATGACAAGAAAGGGACAGACTCATGCGGCTAGAGAAAAAGGACGCATGTGGTTAAGGACAACAGGCTTATACGGCAGGGGCTCATGCGGTTCGGGCCAACCGAAGCCATGCGGCTCGGCTAGAAGAGGCCATGCGACAATAGATGGGGTCGCATACGATCGGGCCAAATGAGGGTCATGCGGCCATGGAAGAATGGACATATGTGACAGTGGGGGAACAGGCTCATGCGGCTGGAGTCAACTTGAGTCATGCGGGTGAAGGCTATGCGGCAAGGGCCATGCGGACAAAGGGGACTTGCCGCATGAAAAGGCCATACACCTAAGTACTATTCTTCTTCTCCACTCTTCTGGGAAGAATAACCATGGAAGCCATTGCTCCCAAGCTCCAAAATCTTCATCTAAGGTCAGAATCCGAACTTTCATAGGTCAAAATGGGGTGAAATAAAATTCTCTACAATATGAAACCATCAAAACTTGAAAATAACAAGGTTTAATAGATCAAAGCCCAAGAAATCTAAAAATGCAACAAGCTTAGATCTACATGTAATGATCTATGGAAATTAAAAATGCTAAGTACTAAAGTGTCTTAGAATCTCGTGAGGAAGAAAATAGAACAACAAAAATCGAGTTCCTCCATGAAGCAAGTTGCACTTGCCTAAGCCTCTCTGGTAGGTGGAGAGGGTTTAATGGAGAAGGAAGAAAGTAAATGAGAAAGTGGAGGAGAGAGAAAAGTTAGGTTGGGTTTTAAATAATGATGGTGGTGGTAGGTAGGGGTTTTCTTCTGGTTCATGATGAACCCAAAAGCAAACCAAACTAAGCCAAACCAAACCAAGATAAACCATGAAATGAGACATGCAATTTGAGTCAAAATACGTACACGTATACCAAAATACGTAATACGAACTACGGGCATTACAATTTGGATACGAATTTTCTTACATGGAGGTTTAGAGGATGTTTGATTGTCTGCTACATCGAAGAATGGTGACCAACAGTTCTACCCTCTTGCCTACGGCATAGTTTCGGGCGAAGATGGCGACAATTGGGAATAGTTCATTAAAAATCTCAAGAATGTTGTTGAATGTAGTAGGCGTATCATTTTTCTTTTGGATCAAGGCACCGGTTTAGTTTCTGAAGTTCCTAAAGTGTTCCCTACTGCTTACCATTGCTATTGTTATTATCACATGAAGAATAACATACCGCTGAACGAGAAGGGAAATAAAAGTAAGTATCCACATGTACTTGGAGCTTGGAGGCAAGCAGTATATGCTCTAACGCTAGGTATGTAAATCAGACCTATATATGTAGCTTTTATGTGCATTTTCCGTTATTTTAACAAAGAGAATGACCATTCTCCGTATAAATCTCACCGAGAATGGCCATTCTCCGTTTATATCTCACGGAGAATGACATTCTCCGTGTTCCTTAGCAAGAATAATATGCATTCTCTGTTAGTTTTGAATGGAGAATGACCATTCTCCATGTTTTTAACACGGAGAATGGTCCCTATTTTTTCATGTGCTTGTGCCTTGACTTCCTTCTTAATTAATTTCTTTTTTTCCTGTATAAAGGTGGGTTATAAACAAGCAATTAAGAAGATATATAATCTGAATTGTGGTCATGTTGTGAATTGGATGGATAAACAAAAACCTAAACATTGGTCAAATTTATTCTTCCCCAGATGTAGATACGACGAGGTTGCTTCTAGTTGTGCGGAGTCATTCAATGCATGGATAAAGGCTGAGAAGAAAATACCTATTTCAGCACTTGCAAACGTTATCTGAGTGAAGATGATGAAGATGATTTCGGATCGCCACAAGGATGCAATTGATTTAAATAGTAAATTGACTTCATACGCCGAGAATATACTGAAGCAGCTTACAGACGATGGCATGTGTTAAAAGGTATATCAGTCTGGTGATTTTGAGTTTGAGGTGATGGCAGATAATTTCTCACACCTGGTGAATCTTCTTGATTGGCATTGTAGTTGTCACAGATGGAAGGTATATGGATTCCGATGCAGCCATGCAATCCAATGCATCAGATTTGGTTCAGGTAAATCTGTTTACGATTTTGTGGAGCAGTATTGGACATCAAATTTCTACAAGAAGCTACAATCATGTACAATTCGTCCAGTTCCAGATTGTGAAAAATAGTTTGAAAATAATCCAACTGAGTTGGTTCTACCACATGTTTTGAAATGCGGCCCCGACCGACCAAAGGCAGACCGTTATAAGAGCAATTATGAGAACAATGGAAAAGAGAAAAGGAAGATGAGGTGCCAGAATTGCCTTGAATTAGGTAATCACAATCGCACAACTTGCCCTCTCCCTCCACGTGCTTCTACAGGGGTTGAGGGGGCAGCGCCCCCTCGTTAATACATATTCAGCCCTTCTTTCTTTTATATAATTATTTTTAATACATTTATTACATTGTTGATATCAATGATGCTATTTTGAAGTCTGTTATATCTAATGTTTCACAGTTTTTTGACTGCATAATGGCATTTCTTCGTCATTCTTACACGAAGAATGGTCATTTTCTGTGTTATTTAACACGGAGAATGGACATTCTCATTCGTTTTAACACTGGAAATGCTATTCTCCATTTAATTTAAAACGAAGAATGACATTTTTTGTGTTAAATTATACGAAGAATGAACATTCTCATGTGTTTTAACACAATGAATGTCCATTCTCCGTATAATTTAACATGGAGAATGACATTCTCCGTGTCATTTAACACGGAGAATGACATTCTCCGTGTCATTTAACACAGAGAATGGCATTCTCATGCATTTTAACACTAGAATGAATATTCTCCGTGTAATTTAACAAGGAGAATGACATTCTCATGCATTTTTACATTGGAGAATGGCATTCTAATACGTTTTAGCACTGAGAATGCCATTCTCCGCAATTTAACACGGAGAATGGCATTCTCCGTTTTAAATTACACGGATAATAAACATTCCTATGTCGTTTTAACACTGGGACGGACCATTCTCCGTGTAATTTAACATGGAGAATATCATTCTCCATTTTAAATTACACGGAGAATGAACATTCCCATATGTTTTAACACTGAGACTGACCATTCTTCGTGTCATTTAACACAGAGAATGTCATTCTTCATTATAAATTACACGAAGAATGACCATTCTCATTCGTCATTTAACACTGGAACTGACCATTCAAAAATGATATATATAGAACAATGTAAAAGACAGAGCAGATGTAATAAAAGATGCATACACAGAAGAATAAAAGTCAAATGTAAGATAATAGAAAGAAGTTATTAGCCTATTTATGTTGTAATTTTTATAATATTTTTGGGTGATACATTTTTACTTTGAAGCAACCTCTTAACCCATGCCAACCTAACCGTTGTAATTTTCTGGTGAATTTCATCATCACTTCCTTTTGGTACTGTGAAGGAAGAATTCATCAAGCACTTCATATAGTACGTCGTGTACAAGAGACAGTTGGGTACTTTCCGTTGTGGGCATTTTGTATGAAAAATTGTCTGTGTGCTCTCATACTCCATCATAGCCTTGCATCTTTCCCTCGTCATCTCAACTTTTCTCCTGACGTTAGGCTCCAAGACCGTCCTCACGGATTCTGTATCTTCCTTGCCCTTGTCGTACATGTTGGACACCAAGGAGTTGTAGTGTGCCCACACGTAGGAGCTCAAGTTGAATGTGAGCAGCGTATAGTGTTTATTGGATTTATTAAAGAGTGGAATGGATATCCACTCTATGTCTTCCTGTAAATCCATGATGAAGTTTTTTACATTTATTTTGAAAGTGTTAAGGGCGCCGGTTGTTACGTTTGCTTCATGTGCTTGGGCAATGATGGACTGCTTGTCAAAAACAAAACACAATATCAAGAGTTAGTTTCATCGTTGTATACATGAATAGGGATTTCTTAGTTTTGATTCTTACCAATGTGTGGGACATCATGAATGCAGACCACTTATATTACACCTCCTGTGAACTTGATTGTACTCCCCTTCTTGCTTTGTCTTGAATTTGTTTCATCTTGTTTATTAATATGTTGAGTATTCCAGCCTCAATGTCTTGATAATGGAGAATGTCATGTATGTCTATTGCTGTCAAGATGATTTCAACTCCATATTGATCTTTCGTAGCCACGTATACAACATCACTGCACATAAATTTATTTTAGATTAAATTAATAGAAATTTGTCAGAAATAATTGTAAAAAAGACTAAAAAAAAGAGAGTCATCAGCCATCCAACTGTCACGGAGAATGGCCATTCTCCATCCAACCACCACGGAGATTGACCATTCTCCGTTATGAATTGGACGGAGATTGGTCGAGTTCAGAATACATATAATGGAGTCATCTTTTTTGGGAATACGATTTCCTTGTAAAGCTTCTGTAGCTCTTCATCTGCAGCATTCCAAAGTCTGAGGTCCTCACATTCCCTTAGTATATCACCGTTCTTTATTAGTTCAGCCATTCTGGC
The DNA here is from genome assembly GCA_029216955.1 of Iris pallida. NCBI lineage: Eukaryota > Viridiplantae > Streptophyta > Magnoliopsida > Asparagales > Iridaceae > Iris > Iris pallida. The sequence goes on along the minus strand of JANAVB010024000.1, from coordinate 15,209,199 downwards.
ATCTTTTTCGGCTTTTGGATCTGCCTTCTTATTGTTTCTTCTGATTATGGTGTTGGGCTGAGTTTTTTGTTTCGGATCGGCATTAATCTTCCGCTTTTTATTAGCATTTGTTAATGTTCTCTTCCCTAAGGGAGTAAAATCTTCATCGACTATTACTGCTGATGGTTTTACCAACCTCTTTCGCCTCCCTCCTCTTTTTTTGGTTACTGCTTTATCATCAAGTTCAGCAGATTGTTGTTCAGCAGCTTGTTGAGGCTCTTTAAGCTTCAATACTTCAATTATGGCATCAAGATCAGCAATTTTTGCATCCTTTTCAGTAACTTCATTATTCAACAATTCAACTTTCCATTGAAGCTCGCTTTTCTCATTTACGAGCCTTTTATTTGCTTTTCTGAGCTGCTCAGTTATTTCTACTGATATAAAACAAACATCAATTAAAGAGAAAATGTTAATAAAAAAAGGCAAAAAAGAAAAGATTATTCTCCGTGTAATTTAATACGGAGAATGGTTATCCCCATGCGTTTTAACACTTGGAATGACTATTCTTCGTGTTATTTAACACGGATAATGGTCATCTAATGTGTTATAACACTGGGAATGACCATTCTTCATGTTATTTAACATGGAGAATGGCCATTCTCCTGCATTTAGCACGGAGAATGTCGTTCTCCGTGTTCTTAACACGGAGAATGGTCATACTCATGCGTTTTAACACTGGAATGACCATTCTCCGTGATAGTTATATGAAAAATAGAATTCTCCGTATTTTGAACACGGAGAATGTCTATCCTCATGCGTTTTAACACTGTTAGCGACCATTCTCCGTGTAATTTAACACGGAGAATGACATTCTCCGTATTATTTAAAACGGAGAATGCCATTTTTTGTATTATTTAACACGGAGAATGCCATTCTTCGTGCTAAATTACACGGAGAATGGTCATTCTCCTGCGTTTTAACATTAGGAATGATCATTCTCCGTGTCATTTAACACGGAGAATGTCATTCTCCTGAACTATAACACGGAGAATTACAAATCAAAAATTTAAAAAAGAAAAGATTTTACCTTGTGTGTAACTCCACTTCTCAGAGAATTATTTTTATTATTTTATTATAAATCCTTCAATGATTTTCTTGAATTTATTTTTCCTAAACTATTATTTTCTCAGCCCATTTAATTGGGCTCTTCTCTGATATAAACAGTTGGGTTTTTCAAATGATTAATGGGCTGCCTGAACAGCCCACGTTGGCCATAGCAATGGTTATAATAGCAAACTTTAAATTTCAATTCAGTGTCCTTCTCCACATAACTTCGGCCTGCTATGCCATGTGTAGTAAAACCCATTTCCAAATTTCCCTTCAAAATTCCTTCCCACACCCATGTATAACTGCCTATATAAGAGACCTTCCTCTTCTCTTTCTTCATTCCTTAGAATTTTCGAAAGAAATTTCCTGGCTCTCATTCTTTCCTCAAATTGTTCTTCAAAGTGTTCGATCGGCCATGGCTGAGATGAGTGGCTTGGCGAGAAGCAACCACATATAGGTGCTCGACTCCGACACTGACGTAGACGTCTTCTTCCCAACCCCAATGACGATTTAACCAATTCCCTCCAGAAATTGTTGCGATTTCAGTTCATATTAGTAGATCGGGTGAGTTCTAATATTTTCTAGAGCTCGATCTGTTCTTCTGATTATTCTCTTAGATCTAAATTCCTGTTCAATTGTTAAATTAGGCTTGATGCTGATCCATTGAAGGACTGCGAGCTATGATTTGTCCTGTTCTATTGATTTCTGAACTCCAGATCATAGGTGAAATTCTTTCCATTTTATGAATTGTCAATTGTCGAGAATGATTCTTATTGATAAACTTTTGATCCCTAATTGTTGAAGACCCAATTTCGAGAAATTTGATCTGAATTGAGTTCTATGAATCTACTGGAAGAGTTGATCCGATTTGACTGGTAAGTTGATCCTCAGATTTTCTTTCCGATCTCATCAAGAATAAATCCCTAGATATGGAATGCTATAGGAAATGTTTTGATTGAATTCTTATGTTTGGCAGTTGAGTTTGAGTCTGAAGTGTGTCACGACCCGCAGTAAGGGCACGAGACGTGGGTACGTCCAGCCTACGCCGCAGTGTCGGCGGTAGAACGCTGTCCTAGGTTACAACAACTAACAATTGAAGGCAATAACAGTTATACTCCCCGAATGGGGGTGACATAACAGAAATATAACTCAACCACAGCTAAGGTAGAACAGGTAAGATAGATTGATGAAAGATAAAATATGACAATATCCAGGAAAGAGACATCACAGAGATACAACCAGAATTTTAAGTGTCTATAATAAATACATGCCTCAGAGTATCTCAAAATATAATACAGTAATCCAGGTCAGTAAAGACAGTCCTAGTCTAAGGGAGTGTCATCTACTGCTAGTGGATCCTGCTGCTGGTCCAAGTCCAGGCACTCATCTAGTGTAGCACCGTAGTAAGTAGGGCAGAACGCCTCAGCCTCGTCCTCTGTAAAATTTTCAACAGGTCCAATCAGGACAGGAGCGAGCACAGTACATCTCAACAAATCATAGCAGGTCAGGATATATAATCGTGCTAGAGAGTAAGATACAAGATACTGAAAGAATAACATGATAAAAAGGAAGACTGTAAATAAATAGCTACAGTATATAGAGAACTAACAGTGTCTAGTGATTCAGAGCATAAGATGGTTATGTAAATGGCACGATGTTGTACACGAGTAATCTACAGAGGTTTGTACACGAGTAATCTACTGGATTGAATACATAACCACTTCTACTCTCCCGCCCCAATCAATACACAAGGATCTAGCTAAGTTATGTTATTGTATACGAAGGTCATGTGAATACATGATTATACACGATTCACACGTTTCATACAACGATTGTCACAAATACAAGGAGTACACGATGTTCACGATGAAGTACACGAACACGAATACCCGATGTATCCGCTAAGGGGATAACATCGCCCAACAAGATCCATATAGTACTAATCCGTGTTTCCAACGTGTCAGCATCATGTAAAGTAATCTAAAGCAGGAAATATACTCCTAATGTAGGATATAAAATGATCAGAGAATGTACTCGCCTGTAACCTGTGAATCTGAGAGAATATAGACTGTCCGAGGAGTGGTGTCTGTCTCCTATAGAACAGTACAAGTCACTATGAGTCTACAATGATAATACGATGCAAATTAATGCATTCTACATGAAACTAGGTCAATCTAGACCAAAGTCAACTCTTGGTCAACTCTGGTCAACCCTAGAAGTCAAACTAGGTCTACCAAGTCAAACCTAAGTCAAATAGTCAAACTAGTCTAATTTAGTCTATTCTAGGTCTAATAAGTCATACCTAGGTTTACTAGGCAATAACATGCCTAACCCAACCTATAACATATATCTACACAAGATATTATCTATATCTAATAATACACATATTGACTAGGCTACAATGTAACTTGAAATACCTAACCTATACCACTATACAACATCACCCATACACTATATATATCTGTATATATATACAAAGCACACACAAATATCTATAGGAACTTATATATATCACAATGCACATAATATATATATATATATATATATATATATATATATATATATATATATATATATATATATATATATATATATATATATATATATATATATATATATTTTTATATATTTATATATATATATATATATATATATATATATATATATATATATATACATAGGAAAAGAGAGAGAGAGGGGGCACATGAATATAACGTGTGGCATAGACTAAAACATGTATGTAAACAGAAGTATCACAAGAGTGTTTGTAATGTTCAATGAAAAACTGAAAAGAATAGGAATACAAATCCTGAAACAGTGAGAAAATGGTGTGTGCATCTAAGACAGTAGAGGAAAGGATTTCAGTTCATAGGGCTAATCCTAAACTCAGGAAATCAAATCAGTTTACAGTTGATAGGAAACATCCCATCCTCAGGATTTAATCCCAGGTTATCAAACAAAGAATCAGATATTCAAATTTCAGGTTTAAGGAGAAATCTAATCTCAGTTAAAACATACTGAATCTCAGGTTTCTATTGAACCTCAACCCAGTTTAAAAACAGACCATAGCTAAATCAGTTCACAAGGCTCAACCCCCATTCTCAGAATTGAACTCCCAGGTTTCAACAGTGAACCACATTGAAATAATGAAAGGGAAATCTGTTTAGGGAAGGACAGTAAACCAATTCAGGTTTCAGAGTTCTCATTCAGTCAAAATACAGAACTCTTCTCAGGTTATCATGAAGAACACAACTCAGTTTTGAAATGCACATTATCAGGTTTTTAACAGGAAACTGGAATAGGGAAAAATCAGTGCTAAATTACTGAACTCAGGTTTATACCTAATCGAACAAAAGAAAGGGAATCAATTCAGTTTAAGACCTATAATCAAACATCTATAACTTAGTTTTATAAGAAGGAAAACATTTTACAATTCTCAGGTTGTTAAAGAATTGAAACCACAACTAACACATTTGAATCACAGGTTATCAAACATGGAATGTCAGTTCTCCTCATATCAGTTAATAAGAAGAAATATTGAAATCAAAATATAAGTAAACTCAGGTTTTATGTTCTCATTTAACATCTAGTTTAATAAATGAAACTCAGATATATGCAATCAAAAAACAGGAATCAATGTAACAGTTATTAATTTGAAATCAACTACTCTACATACCAATTCCCATATCACCCATACAAACCCAATTCTTGAATGAAAATACTTAGCTAACATGAAATAAAACATGTGGGTATCAATTACTGTTGAACAACAGTAAACAAATAGAGAATTAAACTGGTTTGGGAAAACTGGAATAATAGTATCAGAGCATGTATCAGAATAAACCCCAAATCTCATGTTCGAATCAAATCACAATTATTAAACCTAAAACTAATATGTAACATAATGTAACAGGGATTACACAACATTCTCAGGGTCTATTTAATAAATAAAAACACAATTTACAAACATTAAAAATGATTAAACAGTGAACACCAAATTCGAACACTGAACTACACAGTGTACAACACTTGCACAGACGATCACGTGTCCGATACGATACGAGAGTCCCTAAAACTCTAGGGATCTCGTGTCAGTCATGGACACGACTCCTATGTCAAATTTCAAGGGTCGAAACCCTCTGTGCACAGAGAAAAAGCACTCGAGTAGCAGGAAAGAAAATCTGCCCGTGCGCGTGGGTGCACGACCGCGTGTCCACGCGCTCGTGTCGGCCCAAACCGACACGAAAATGTGCTCAGTGTCCAAGAAATGTATAAGCGAGACAAAAATGGATTTTTCCATTCAAACACAATCAGAAAAATCGAACGAAATGCCCTTTGAGGCATTTCGTCGAACACTAACCTAGACGCATTGATACGTGTCCGATACGGACACGAAATGGGTCCAAATTCTAGGGTTAGCCTATCCTACTGTTAGGTTAGGGTTAGGACATCCTAGAAATGATTTTTAACAGAATTTAAGAGCAAAGGAAAGGATTATACCTATAGGTGAACAAGCTCTCAAAAAGCCCCAATGAAATGATTCCTCAAACCACCAAAAGTTCTCCAAATTGATTCCTCCCTGTAAAAACTCAATACCAACAGCAAGAACAATGGATTTAGGTCCTATTGCAATTTGTTTGAAGGAATTTGGAAAAGAAATGGATTTTCTAAGGATTTACAAGGATGGGGACTCACCTCTTCCAAATGGCAAAGTTTCATAAAGAGGCAATCCTAATTTTAGGAGCATATAAATAGGGGGCTGACCATAGTGGCTGGTCAGATTTTCTAGGGTTAGGTCTTGGTTCAAAGGGTGTGGGCTATGGCCCATTAAGTCTATTAGTCATAAAATGACTTGTGACTTCACAAGCCATTCCTTAATCAAACTAGCTCCTATTTTCACCAAACTAATCCCAATGAGTTAATCCTCATCAACTTAAGTCAACCTAGGTTTTCAAATCCTAATCACTTAGTCATGACCTAGGTTAGCCACTAGGTTAGTCTCCAAGGTCAACATAAGTCAAAGTCTCTAAAACACCAAAAACAATTATTCTAAAAATCACTCAAAAATCACATTAATTATAAATAATAATAATTCAAAATAAATTCTAAAATTTTGAAAATGACCACAATACCCTCAAGCTAGAAAAGTGGTAGTGACAAAGCTTGTGTCTTGGTTTGTGTCGATTGAATCTAACAACCCACAAGTAAATTTCCAATCTATTCATATTGGAGTTTTGAGTGCATGTTTATAAAGGGATAATGATCTGATAGGTTGTATGATAGAGAGTATGTGCTATGGAGTAAATTCACCCTATTTTAGCTATGCTTGATACTGAATATTGACACCAAGTGTGGTATCTAGATTTGTTGTGTTAGATCAATAAGGATTGCAAATGGTGACGGATTCTGACCAATTCTAGTTAACCTAAACTGTTGTGGCTGACATTCCCGTATCAGGACAGTATCTATATTGAATGTTGTTTTAACATAGTGAGTGATCTAATGATTGAGACTTAGCAAATAGATTGAAGGTTAATTGATATGGGAATTCCTAAATTAGTCTTTATGCATAATTTAATCAGTTATAGAATGGTATAGGGTAGACTGTGATGGAAACCTGGTTGGACGAGGAGAGTCTTATTCTGGTTGTCTGTTTTGATCTCAGTTGAACTATTAAGTTCAGAATTAGAGTTAGGTTCTTATGAGGATTTCTGTCCTTGGTTGACATTGGAACCTAGGAACATCTAATTAGTAGAAATTATACTAATAATTCAGGTGTAACCTGATCAGATTTTTGTGCAATACAGTAGATCTGTGGACTTAGTTTTCAGGGTCAAATGGATACCAAGTTGAATCCTATGGACCTAGTCTCAGTATTACCTGAACTGTAGATTAGGGGCTTCTCTGGTATGTTTTTGAAAACATGGTTATGTTCTAGATTGGGGGAGGGTTACCTTGCTTTCTTATTTTTTTTGGAACAATCTTTTATTTTAAGTTCCTGTCCTAAATACAGTAATTCTCAGATTCAAACTGAGAAGCTTTTGGTTTTAGAGAAGTTTAGTTTATTTCAAATATGGTTAACTGTAGGAGTGGTTGTTGGTTCTTTCTATTTGTATCAAAGGATACTCAATTTTGATAAGAGGTTTGGTTGTCTGAACTTATGGCACAATTTTACTAAGAAAATGGGTTAGTTAATTTCAGTATATATGGGGAGACTGTTATGATAGATACTTAATATCAGTATTGAGCAGGACTGATCTCAGTGAATCCTAACAAGGACTGATCTCAGTGAATCCTAACAAGGACTGATCTCAGTGAATCCTAACAAGGACTGATGATAAGCCTTGTTCAAGGCTGATTGTGTGTCTTGATTGAGACTTGGATATCAGTCCTTCCAAGTTTGATTTATTCCTTAACCTGAGAATTTATTTATTGACAGTTAGCTGACATGGTAGACTGGATGTATCAGTCATAGTTAGGAGACTGCCCTGTCAAGACAGTTGGTACCTGTGTTAAGACTGGACTAAATTGTAAATCCTGTTGAGGACAGATAGGTAAGTCCTATATAAGAGCATGACACTTTGAGTTGATATTTTAGATGAGTATTTCAGGAAAAGGGTGATGTTGGATTAGATGAACTGTTGACTAAGGACTGATTTTATGCTTTGCCTTTAACATCTCAGTAGATGAGTCTGTGATAGTTTTGGCTTAGGGATGAACTTTAGAAACTGGAATTGGGTTGTGATTCAAGGCTGATTACATCAGTCTCTCACAAGACTGATTCAAGGCTGATTACATCAGCCTCTCATAAGACTAATTGTCTCAGCCTTGACTGATGCGTATCAGTTCTGTGAAGGCCTGAGATCCTGATAGTATCATGTTCATGGTAGTAGTGTCATGGGGAACTGATTGTGTCAGTCTTAACTGACACTGAATCATATCAGTATTTAATACTGTATTTAAGGCAATGTTTTAAGTTTAAAAGGGAACCATATCAGCTTGGTTAGGACAGTTTAGGCAAGTTTTGTTCAGGATGTTGGGAAGTACTTTATTAAGGACTATGTTTTTGTCAAGTTTAAATATTAGGAATCCTTATTAAAGCTTGGACTATTGGTAGAGTTAGAGGCTAAATCCCTCATGACTGAACTCTAAGTGACTAGGATACTATCATGAATCCTAGTATAATCCTCTTAACCAAATATAGACTGTAGAAATAAGTTTACACTAGGAGAGTTATCTTTAATTTCAAAACTTTATTAGAATAGAGTGCTTATTAATATTACAAATCACTTGACAGGAGGATATCCAGTTGTACATCCCGCACTTGATCACCCTGAGCAAGGCAAGTATACTCCTCGAACTTGTCCATTTTCTCATGTCGTGTATATTCATTCCTGTATCTTCTTGTTGACACGATGTACCACGGGATTGTCTTGTTTCATGTTCTCTTGGTTTACTTGTGTCTGGGAGGGAAAATACTACAGAGATGTGATCAAACCCATATTATTATTCATATGAATAGCTTAGGCCCCACATCGTGCACGCAGGACCGAAGCCGTACCATTTCATATTCATTGAATCTACCCAAGCCGATCACACACTCTGGATGTATTTCAATATTGCACATTTCAGGATTCAGGTTGTATTTCATGTTCAGGTTGTATTTCATGTTCAGGACTCATATCATGTTCCCTGTATTTACTTTCAGTATTCATATTCAGTTTCATGTCTTTTTCTCGTTTCTCGTACTTTATTTATATTTCCTGTTTCTTGTTCATACCATGATGTTCATGTTTATTTCCTTGGATATACTTAGCTCCGCTCCTGACTAGGATATGTTGCAGGTGAGCTGGAGGCTATTTGTGATACTTACTATGGACATGAGCCTGGAGGCACCTATGAGCCAGTTGATGTGGCTCAGGACTTAGAGGTCGAGGAAGCCTAGTCTTTCCTACTTTAGCTTATCTGGACTTGTATTAGTGACATCATTATAGTTTACATTTGCTGGAATGTAATAACTTTTAGATTGTATCTGAGATTCTGGGATTTGATATATTAGATGCTGTGATTACTTTCATTCTTATCTTGATTCATAGTTCTCCTTAGATATTGGTACAGCTTACTTCATCGTGTCTAACGACGAAGGCTGGGCGTGTCTGACTCGTGTCCGATTATTCGGGAGCGGGTCGTGACATTGTGCTTGTAGCTCTTTAACCTTATTGATAAGCTATTCATTATCAGCAAGAATAACAAACTTTTGTTTTCTCAAATCCTCCAAATCATGCACCGAGCCCTCCATCACAACGTTGGCTGTACGTTGTTGCACTTCTTGTGCCTCTAGATCTTTCAGCTTTTCATGGAGTTCCTCGTTCTGCGCATTGGCTGCATGTAATTGTGCTTCTTGTGCCTTTAGCTCTTTCAGCTTTTCTTGGAGTTCTTCGTTCTGCACGTTGACTGCATGTAATTGTGCTTCTTGTGCCTCTAGCTCTTTCAGCTTTTCTTGGAGTTTCTCATTCTGCGCAAGAATATCAGAATTTTGTCTTCTCAAATCCTCCAGTTCCTGCGCTGAGCCCTCCATCACATGGTTTATTTCATCATGTTGTGGTATCTCTTGTTCAGCAAACTCATCCCCACCTGTTTGGTGGTGTCCCTCTCCATCTTTTTCAACTTCTTCTTGTATAGTTGGCTCATCTTCTTTGTGTCCTTCTACTTTTCCAACAGATATAACCAGATCTTTGAATACCATTTTCGATTTCAAATTGTTGTGATATTCAATCCTGAGGAAGTTTGAGATTGCGTACCTATTCCATGTGAAAAATCTTGGTTAATCAGGAATTGGGTCGAACTTCCTTTTCACAAACGTACTATGATCTGCAAATTAATAGAGGAAGTATATTGTGCAACCTTCCATTTTGGAGTAAGCACTGGAGTAACCCCCCTTTAGTTCTACTTGTAGTTTTTTTTGATGCTATCTATGACATATGCTAAGATTAACCTTGGCCAACATATACTGTTGATAACTTCCACGCTATCTACCAAGGCGAAGAATTTGTATGGCAAATCTGAACCGCTAGTCTTTGTAAAGAATGCAGTTTGGCATAAGTTGAAGATTATTATCTTGGCCAAATCATCTGGATTAACAACTTTATCTCCGTGACGAAGCCGCTGCAACAATTCAAGGAACTTCTCTTTCATTTCCTTATTAGTGACTTTTGAGTCTGAGCCCTTGGAATTAGACAGCAATCTTCTAAAATGAACTCTATACAGGCTAAAAGATCCTGGTGGTGGGGGCTGTTGTTGTTTTTTTATGATCAATTTTCTGTAAATAACATCATTCTCACTTTCTTCCTTCAGCGGTAGACCGAAGATGACTGTCATATCGTCGACGCTTGGCACAATTTTAACAGTGGTGCTCAATTGAAAGTATCCGACGCCATCTTTGTCTTCTGTGTAAGTTACAATCAAATTCTCAAGACCTTCCGTTACCTTGGCCAATTCGTGAAGTGAACTCTGTTTTTGTAGAATACCTCGACAAAATTCCAGAAACTGATATTCTTTAAAGAATCAATAACTGGCTCAGGTAAACGGTCGTCATCTGTATTGACATCCTCCATAAGATTTAGCATTATTTTCAAAGTAGAACGAAAAACTCTTTATTCCTATTCCTAACAGATTTTTTTCTACAAAAAAAACACAAAACAAATATATAGGTTTCTGTCAACTGTTCTCTGTTGATATTACACGGAGAATAGTCATTCTCCGTCATTTTAACACGAAAAATAACCATTCTCCGTGTTATTTAATACGGAGAATGACCATTCTCATGCGTTTTAACACTGGAAATGCCATTCTCCTTGTAATTTAACACATAGAATGTCATTCTTCGTGTTAAATTACACAGAGAACGAACATTCTCATGCGCTTTAATACTGAGAATGCTATTCTTCGTGTAATTTAACACGGAGAATGATATTCTCCATGTCATTCTCTGTTCTAAATTATACAGAGAATGAATATTCTCATGCGTTAACACTGAGAAAGCCACTATCCGTGTAATTTAATACGAAAAATGATATTCTTCATGTTTTTATACACGAAGAATGCCATTCTTCGTGTTTTTATATACGGAGAATGCCATTAAACGTGTAATTTAAAACAGAGAATGGTCATTCTCATACGTTTTAACACTGGGAATGACCATTCTCCATATAATTTAAAATGGAGAATGACATTCTCCGTGTTAAATTAAACGGAGAATAGTCATTCTTATGCATTTTAACACGGAGAATATCATTATTCGTGTAATTTAACAAGGAGAATGACATTCTCTGTGTTTTTATACACGGAGAATGACATCCTTCGTGTAATTTAACACGGAGAATGATCTTCTCCGTGTTAAACTACACGGAGAATAGTCATTCTCATGCGTTTTAACACGTAGAATTCTATTATCCGTGTAATGTAACAAGAAGAATAACATTCTCCGTGTTTTTATACACGGAAAAGGGCATCCTCAGTGCTAAATTACACGAAGAATGGCATCCTCAGTATAATTTAAAACGGAGAATGCCATTCTCCGTATAATTTAGCATGAAAAATGACATCATCCATGTTAAGTTACACGGAGAATGGCATTCTCCGTGTAATTTAAGACGGAGAATGCTCATTCTCATGCATGAGAATGGCATTCTTCGTGTAATTTAACGTATGAGAATACCATTCTTTGTGTAATTTAACGCGGATGATGCCATTCTTCGTATAATTTGACACGGAGAATGGCATCCTCCGTGTAATTCAAGACGGAGAATGGTCATTCTCATGCGTCTTAACGCATGAGAATTCCATTCTCCGTGTAATTTAACACGGAGAATGCCATTGTCCGTATTAAATTACAATGAGAATGATATTCTTCGTGTAATTTAACACGGATAATGAACATTTTCATGCGTTTTAACACGGAGGATGCCATTCTTCGTTCTCCGTCTTAAATTACGCGGAGGATGCCATTCTCCGTGTCAAATTACACGGAGAATGGCATCATCCGTGCTAAATTACAATGAGAATGACATTCTTCGTGTAATTTAACACGGATAATGAACATTCTCATGCGTTTTAACACGGAGGATGCCATTCTTCGTGTAATTAAAACGAAGAATGTCATTCTCCGTATTAAAATTACGGAGAATGGCATCCTCCGTGTAATTTAACACGGAGAATGAACATTCTCATGCGTTTTAACACTGAGAATAACATCCTCCGTGTAATTTAACATGGAGAATTACATTCTTGATTTAAATTACACGGAGAATGGCATTCTCAGTGTAACTTAACACGGAGAATGAACATTCTTATGCGTTTTAACACGGAGAATGCCATTCTCCATGTTTTTATACAGAATCAAGAACATAACTTAAAGTTATACCTTCTTTTTGCACTTCTTGTTGCTTAGCATCGTTTTTCTTTTCCTTATGTGCAACTTTCTTAGTTATCCGTTTCCGTGGTTTTCCGTCATTCCTTTTTGGATTTTCTGCAATTGTCTTCATTTTCTCCAAAGCTGGTATATCTTCTCTAACTTGTGATGCTACCGGTGATGATGCTGCCGGTGATGCCGACATGGTGTGAAGATTGCGAATAGCGAGAAGGTTTGAAGATTTTGAAAGAAAAAAACCTAGATTCGAAACTGAGCAGCATATGGAAGAAGAGGAAGAATCGAAACTTTTTTTTGAAGAGTAGGGTTCGGAGGTGTTTTCAATAAATTAGAAGGGCAAAAAGTTCATTCAGAACCCGCTTTATATATTCATCGCTAATTCTGGGCATGCGATAAAATGTTATTTTATGGTGGATTTTACATAAAACTTTTACAATTTTTGGACATTTCATAAATTTTTCCTTTTTCCTAATTTCTTTCCTTTTACATAATACTTTAAAACTTGTATGCTTCTGATACAATTTTTCGTTAGAAAATTGTTTGGTTGACAAAACCTTTTTTTAGTTTGGTGCATCTAATCAAAGAAAAATCATTTAGTGAACGATCTCATAGTGTACATTGATTCTTCTCTGACTCACTGAATAATTTCTCCAATCAAAATACATTTCTAAGTTTTAGTTCAAAATATTTTATAAAAATAATATATTTTAAGTAAATTAAAAAAGTAGCCTTTTGTTTGTGTCAGAATATCTGCTATCATTTGAAGCTTGAAATTGAAGGGTGCATTTGGCGGCTGTCCCACATATCTCATCTCTTATAAACACTTTTGTTCTTTTCATCTCTACAGACTTTTCTACTCACTCTCCCATTCAGAAGTTATAGTATTCTACAATTTTGTTTCCGGAAGCTCTCTATATGTTGGCTTAACAACTGGATACAATAGTCTTTACAAACTTACAAAGTGATAAGTGTATTTCTATTTATTAGTTGATATCCCGCTGATATAGAGTAATGGTGGTTTCCTTGGCTAATTCAAAGTCCCTTGTGACGTTTTCTGTTAAGTACGCAATTATTTTCGTTTTTACAGTAGAAGAAAGACAATTATGAAGAAAGGGACGACCTTCTTAAGTCGAAAGGGGGCAGCAAGAAGAGTTTCTATTTCAAAGAAGGGGATTCATTCAAAGCTCCATCGAAATAATCGTTAGGAGAATGTATATCCATCTCAAGGCTATGACCTATTTTCAACCGAGTGGCTGACCTGTCCAGGCCGGTCTGGATCGAACTTTGACCGAGCTGGCAACTGTTCTAGGTCGGGCCACCAGATTCTGCAGGATAAACCTAGTCTACTCGATAATGGGCTAGGGTCGAGCCGGCCCCTGGTTGGGTTTTACAAAGGAAAACCCAGCCCAACCCAGTAGTAGGACTGTGCAAGGCCGGGTCTAAACTTTAACCTGATCTGGGATGGCCCAGCACGACTTTGACCTAGCTGATATTGAACAAATTTTTGGACCGGCCCACTCAACACCCTGAGCTTGTACCGGAAAAAATGGACCTCAAATTTTTTTTAAAAGTTCTCACTTCTCCATCTCTCTTTCCTAGCTCATTCTTGGGGAAGAGTCTTGTTGCTTTCCAAATGAATCCATGTTTGTGTTCCTAAGTCCAACGCTTATAAAGAACAAAATGCTAAGTTTATAACCAAATGGATTATACCATATTTAAAATCGTTTACGTGACGGTTGACAATTGACTCCCTTTTTATCTACTCCGCATGAGAGAGGACCGCAACCGCCATGTAGGCAGTTGTAACCCATTTGATTGTAATCCTATCATTGCTCTATAAAGAAAGAGACGGTGACCTTCTTAAGCCTAAAGAGTGCAACAAAAAAGAGTTTCTATTCCGCAGAATGGGATTCATTCAAAGCTCCAACGAAACAATTGGCAAAAGAACACATGGCCATCTCAAGGTCACAACCTATCATCAAGCGAGTAGCTTTCTAGTGCTTGCCGATTTTGGGTCGGACTTTGATCGAGTTGGTGATCAGTCCATGTCGGCCTATCGAATTGGGATGGATAAACTCAGTCGATGCAGTAGTGGGATAGGGTTGAGCTAGTTACGTGCTGGATTTTGTAGAGAAAAATTCAACCAACCAAATCCAATAGTAGGATTGTGCAGGATCGAATTTGGATTTTGATTTGAACTGATCTGGACCAGCCTGGCACGACTTTGACCAATTCGAAATCGAACTGATCGGCCCACTCAACACCTTGAACTTGTATATGAAAACATGGCCTTATCATTATTATGTTAAAAAATTCTCACTTCTAAATCACTCTTTCCTGGCTCATTATTATGAAATAAACACTTTATGATTTCCAGATGAATCCCTGTTTGAGTTTCAAATCTAATGCATACTTTCATTAAATACGTGACTTACAAACACATTAAAATCTAATATGTACTTAACATTGAAGAAAACACAAATTTACAACACCGTCACCACCCCCGACCTGCCTTAACCGCCCACCTCCATCAACCACAACTACCACCACTAATGCTCGACCACCCACAGCGGGTCAGCGCCACCACCATTGCTGCCATTGTAATGATCCGTTCAGCACGGTACATTACGATGAGTCGTTGACTCGAAGAGTTGCGTTGACCCAAAATATGTATCTATGCGAATCGATGCAAAGAGTTACGTTGACCCAAGGAATGCATCGAGTAAGTACTACGCAAGTGTTAAGTTGGCCCGAGAGAAAGCATTGGGTCAGTTCGAAGATTCTAAGAAATCAAATCGATGCAACGCATAAGTCAGATTCGAACAATTATTGATTTTAGTTGGTTTCGTATACAGGCTATACGTTTACGCTGAAATATAAAAAGTCGATATTATCCCTTATTTATAATGGCGTCCGCAAAACCAAATCATCGCCTAGCAACAGACTGAAGCATAGACACGATAAGCCAAATCGGTTGGATAATTCAACGAAGCATGAAGTGCTCGAATGGCTATGTAATGCCCCAGTCCCAAAAATAGTAGGACTAGAAACGTATCATGCCAGCTGTATACATACGAGTAAATATACGGCTCGTATGTATACATAAGCTGTAAATGTAGAAATCCAAGACACTAAATCTCATCCACAAAGATAAATAATGATATAAAAGCAACTTTGAGTTTGTCATGTACACAATAGTTGGGCGGAGACAAATCCACTACCAACTAAATTAAATATGGAAAATATACAGAGAAAGAATTTAGCGAGCGAGAGTAAGTGACGAGTCCAAGAGCAATCATCACGAAGGAAGGAATGGCCTTAGCTAGAGCACCTGCAAGAAATCACGAAACACACACCTGGAGAGATCACCAGGTCCTCAGAGGGACGTAACAAGACACATAATATCATGCCATAAACTGAATAGTAAGTGCTCAATAGAAAATATACATGAGTAAAGGTTCCTAACCATTCTATGTAGGATGCACTTTAGAAGACAACGTTCTACGCAGGAGCTTAGGTGTTCAGCATGGATGGAGAGAGAGAATGGCAGTAGGTAGCGCTCATAAGAAACACTATCGGCCATGTGCAGAAAGTAGCTCTCATACGAGAACTATCGGCCCTGGGGCAGTAAGTAGCGCTCATACGATGCACTATCGACCCAAATCTATGTGTGTACTGAACATGTAGCCCCTACGCTAATAACTGTCCCCTCCCTCCAATGATACTATACATGTGTCGTCTCCACGATACTGTTTAATCCTTAATAACTGCCAAGTCTTCTACACAAATCTATTAGCAGTTATATACTAACGAACGACATGTATGCACCGATGTACGGTCGGCACGCAAGTCCGCATCTATTTGCGACTCACAACTCACACACAATTCGTGGCACATCGTGACAGTTTATGAGATGCACTAAACATACGGTGGTCCCTTAACTCTAAGCTAATTGCATAAAGTATAGTAATTTGCAACTACATAGGGTTTTGAAAGAAACAACTTGAAAATAAACAAAACATGCATGATATTGAGCAGGAAATTTAAACAGTAAAGGCAAGGTGTCTTGCCTGATATGGTGCGCTGATCCAACAAGTCCTACTTTGTCCAATCGCATGGTCAAGGTGAAGGGTTCCGAATTTATGAGGAAATAGGAAAGCACAATTTAGTCATGATCAACCTTGATAATAATAATGGGAAATTTGCGGAGAAAGATACTTTGTACTATTTTTAGAAAGAAAAAAATATTTAAATACCTAAAAATATATTTTTGGTAAAAATAGCTTTAGATAAATACTTTAAAGTCTAAAGTCTTTTTTTAGGCATAAGAACTAAGTTAGCAAAATAAAATATTTAGTCAGTGAAACTATATTTTTATTAGTAAAAATAATTTAGAATAATATTTAGAAAATATTTAGTAAATTGTTTTATTAATTGGAAACTATATTTCTTACGTGTCAAAATATTTCTAGTAATTAATGAATAATCTAGAGAATTTACTTTTAGGGTTTAAGACTAATTTGACGATAATACGGGACCAGGCCCAATTCAATATTTATACTATACGTATAATTTTTTTTAAAAATATATATAGATTTTTATTACTAACAATAATATTAGTAACATAAAATAATAATAATAATAATAATAATAATAATAATAATACCTATACTTCTTAACAGTGAGAGAGAGAGATGGAAAGGTAATAATAATAATAATAATATAAACTTATAATTGCACTGTACTCTTTCCCTAACAAAAACTGATAATAATAATAATAATAATAATAATAATAATAATAATAATAATAAATAAACCTCTATAGAACATTGCTGTGTTTAGAAAGTAAAGAAAGGAAAAAAGAAAAGGGGTGAAGAGAGAGAGAGGGAAGTGAGCGGGAGAAAGATGGAGAAGGGACTCACCGAGAGGAGAGGCGGCCGGTGCTGGCGCGATGGAGGCGGCGGGAAGATGATCGGGTGGCCGGCGCTGAAGGAGTGAGCAGCAGAGAGGGAACTCCTCTGTGGCGTGCGCTCGGCTGCGTCGGTCGTGCGACGCCGGGCCACCGACGACTAGGGTGGCGCCTCGCCGGAGAGGATGGGCGCGGTCTGGCGCAGCAGAGGCGGAGGCCTCTGGTGGTCGGCGGAGGTGACACGCGCGGCTACGGTGCTGCGAAGCGGAGGCTTCGCCGACAGGCAGCGCTCGGCCACGGTGGAAGGCGGAGGTTTGCCGTAGATCGACGGGGAAGGTGAGGGCTCTCTAATTTCTTGCCTAATTGGTATTTGGATTTGGGGGTGGTTAGTTTATTTTGGTAGACGACTGCGACGGATGGTCGGAGGTGGCGAGGGTGGCCGTTGTCGGGGTACGGTGGTGGTGGTGTCGGAATAATGATGACGGAGATGGTGGTGGTGCTGGCCGGGAAAACACAGGGCGTTTCAGTGGTGGCCGTGGATGGGAGTTTGCGGTGGCCAGGGAAGGAGGTTCGGCCATTGTCGTGGTGGTGAGGATAGTGATGATAGTGGTGGTCGAGACAGCGCAGCCATGACAGTGGTGGCTCGGGGTGCTCGGAACATGGGAAGCAGGGAAGAAGGTTTAGGCTTAGGATTAGGAATCGCTTGTCCGGAATTGTCGGAACGACAGAGTTCGTAATTGTAATAGAAAAATAATGGAAAGGAATATGGTCACCGACACGATGCACTCACTTTTGCGGTAGAAATATTTGTGGAGAACTTGTGAATGGTAGCAATTTATGAGGAGTACCTACCTTTTATAAGATGTAGGAATTCCCATTAGGATAAAGATTGGGAAGATTCAAATTCTCCCATAGATAATATCATATTAATTTAAATTCGATTTAAACTTGAAATCGTTCCAATCCAAATTTAAATCATAGATAACTCTCCATTAAATTTAAACTCCATTTAAAATAAAAGCATTTCCAATATAATTTATCATAATTAATTAATTTAAACCAAAACAATATTTAAAAATAGTTTTTCGGATAATAAAATATTAATATTAAATAAATTTCGAAAATATAATTATATACATAAAATCTAAATTTATGTAACTCGTATGCAATGAATATTTGCATAAAACCTCATTTTCAAAATTACTATTTATATAACCTTCCATAATATAAAATAAAATAAATTGAAAATTCCAATATGACGCATTTTAAAATTTTACGAAATTAAAAATATTTATTAGTTGAAAAACCAAGCTTTTTAAAATAAAATATTTTTACAAAAATATATACCTCGCACATATTCGCACTCGACGAGACATACGAAAATGCAAACTCATACGCGACTTCCCATACGACATATTGTACGTGACGTACAGTACGACTATGCAACGTACAAATACCAAGTAAATTTTTTTTTAAATACTCAATTTATATAAAAAAAATTAAAGTAAAAATTTATGGGGGTTTACATCCTACCCAACTAACAAGAATTTCGTCCTCGAAATTTAGGAATAGGTTGGGTTGAGAAGATAGGGGAGATAAGATCAGATTATTGAACGAGGCAAATAATGACGTTCAACACAAGCATTCAATTTGTAAGTCATGTTCTCGTTATCTACAAAAATATCTCACGGCTACGAAATTGAATGAGAATTACTAGTTAACACAATAAAATAAGGAAGAATTAAGGGTTAAAATATAATCATGATACGACATAGAATAAGGAGACAAGGGATAGACTAGATTAAGGGCAATCCATTGAGAGAATATAGTCGCCTAAGTTTAGGTTTGAATCCTTCTCAAGTTCGAAGAAGGTAGCAAAAATGAGTCTAGGGTCGAGGGAAAAGGACGAGTAACTCGAGACGGGGATATAGTTACATTGGTTAGTCAGTGGCTAACTATCATCGCGTATATACTAATATCACGGTCATAGGAGAAGAGTTTGGCTTACTTATCAAGTACAAGGCTTGTCTAGAATAGGTAAAAGACGAAGAACAACACGAGTTCAATGAATATGTTTTGAATACCAATATGGGTTTCAACGACGATTGAATACTTCAAGTAGAATTGTCATGGCAGTCGCGGAAGAGACTCTAGGACGAGTTTAACTATGTCTCCATCCACGTAGTATGCTATATGAAAAGCGAACCGAAGTGCAATAGGTTGATCAGACCATCATGCACCGGTTCTGATTAGGTAATATGTTAGTGGGAGCGACCTAATAAAACATGTCATGATCAAGCTTGATAAGAAAGTAAGCTTGCAAAATTTTATGCTAAGTTAGCATTATAAGATAGCCAAAGTATAAGTAAGGGACCATGATAAAGGAAATTTAAATAGTCCAAGGTTCTTTAAGAATCAAGTCTTGCTTGAAGTTTGGACCTAGGCAGTTGCCCAGGTTTACTTCATTTTTGGTTTGGTAGACTAGATACGGTAGGGTCCTCTAAATTTATAGTCTAAGCGAACTTACCAATGTGGGTCTCAAGGAAAAAGGAGTGATGTATTCTACCTAACTTACAAAAGTTAAACTAGTAGTGTGATGGGACAATGGGTCGCGCAATCAAGGTAAGCCCAAGTTAGGCATTTAATGAACGAAGTGGGACACAATCACCTATCAGGTTGAAAGAAATGAGTCAAGGTTGGACCTCTAATTCAAGTTCGAAAGTAATTGGTGTCATGGTAGAGGTTATAACTTAGCCATTTGACTGGAAAGTCATATCAAGAAAATAGAGTACAAGGAGATGTGTTTTAGTGGGACATGATATATCTACATTGAGGTGGGCTCGTCTAAGTCTAACCTATGAAGTTTGTTGGAAGGAAAAGTCTAGTGTTGTGCTCCAAATATTCAAGTCACGGTAAGGGAGGCCAAAATATCTAAAACAGAAAATGGAAGTTCATGAGGTGAATATTAATGCTAAAAAATAAAGGAGATCAAGTTAAAACATGAAATAAAATTAATAAAAAATTCAGCAAAATAATTTAGGACCACGGTTTTAGAGAGAAGATATCCTCTTAAATGAATACAGTCAATGAACAATTAAATCATTATTCAAATTGCAACTGGGTTAGAAGGTTACCATAAAAGATCGAGATTCGAGGGAAAATCGAGTAAGTAAAGATTGAGATACAATATAGTTTGGTAGATGACTAGCAACGCTTGTAAATATACTACTATCATGGTCATGAGTGACATGGAATTTAGTATGGAATACTTCCAATTTATTAGGGCTATCTTGGTGGCCTAATATTAAAATTGAAAACTCAAGTTTCCTCCAAAAGTTCCTTAATAAATTTCTTAAAAATGAACTATCCAAATTTTGTATTCACTCCAAGTCGTCAAATTTAATCATGACAAAATCAAATCCCTTTCCAAATAAACTTCCATCACGTTACTACTAACCTTTCCAAAATTTAACATTTCCACTCCAACTTTTAAACTTAAGAAAATCATGAATCAAAAAAAAAAAATTATATCACTTCATAACTTTAAAACTCCAAAAATTTCTCCAATAACCCTCAAGATAAACTTTTAACATATCACGAATAATCTAAAATTTACAGCTTAATATTTTAACGCACTCATCACAAAACTTCTATTTCTAAGTCATTCGAATAAAATCACAACTTTTTAAATGGTAATTTCCTTTAATTAATCAAAATAACTTTTCACCACATCTTTAGTAACTTTTTCCAAGGATTGTAAAATTAGCAATCTAACTTTAAACTCAATATCCAAATGATCTTATCAGTCATAATATTTTTTTTCACTCTCGATCACAGGTATGTCTTCTTGATCATAGAATTTGTACCAAATAATCTGGATTTTGATGATACAGCTACTATCCAACTTGAAATATACTAATCTCTTGAAACATACCATCTATCTATATCCTTTTAAGAAAAATCCTCAAAATTATTCAACAGTATTAATCAACCCTTGAAATATTTCAATGCAACCTATTTTCTATAATACCTCATCAATTAACAAGATAATCTATCTCATCAGGTACTAGCCTAAGGGACATATCCTAATGCTAGTCCTGTTTCTAAGCTCCATCAACCACGAGGAAATAAGATTTACGTTAGGGCGAGATCAAGCAAGATGCAAATAAAGGAAGGCCAACGAGAGTTTTGAAAGTTGGAATCAAGGAAGAAGGTCAAGCATATGGATGAGATCCTAAATTCTAATCCTATACGCAGGCTTGCTTGGTACGGTAAAGTAACCAAATAATTTATTGTTGACCTGTATGGGCCACCACAAAAATATGTAATGCCCCAGTCCCAAAAATAGTAGGACTAGAAACGTATCATGTCAGCTGTATACATACGAGTAAATATACGGCTCGTATGTATACATAAGCTGTAAATGTAGAAAGCCAAGACACTAAATCTCATCCATAAAGATAAATAATGATATAAAAGCAACTTTGAGTTTGTCATGTACACAATAGTTGGGCAGAGACAAATCCACTACCAACTAAATTAAATATGGAAAAATATACAAAGAAAGAATTTAGTGAGCGAGAACAAGTGACGAGTCCAAGAGCAATCATCACGAAGGAAGGAATGGCCTTAGCTAGAGCACCTGCAAGAAATCACGAAATACACACCTGGAGAGATCACCAGGTCCTCAGAGAGACGTAACAATCAGAGAGACGTAACAAGACACATAATATCATGCCATAAACTGAATAGTAACTGCTCAATAGAAAATATACATGAGTAAAGGTTCCTAACCATTCTATGTGGGATGCACTTTAGAAGACAATGTTCTACGCAGGAGCTTAGGTGTTCAGCATAGATGGAGATAGAGAGTGGCAGTAGGTAGCGCTCATAAGAAACACTATTGGCCATGGGCAGAAAGTAGCTCTCATACGAGAACTATCGTCCCCGGGGCAGTAAGTAGCGCTCATACGAGACACTATCAGCCCAAATCTATGTGTGTACTGAACATGTAGCCCCTACGCTAATAACTATCCCCTCCCTCCAATGATACTATACATGTGTCGTCTCTACGACACTGTTTAATCCTTAATAACTGCCAAGTCTTCTACACAAATCTATTAGCAGTTATATCCTAACGAACGGCCTGTACGCACCGATGTACGATCGGCACGCAAGTCCGCATCTATATGCGACTCACAAATCACACACAATCCGTGGCACATCGTGACAGTTTATGAGATGCACTAAACATACGGTGGTCCCTTAACTCTAAGCCAATTGCATAAAGTATAGTAATTTGCAACTACATAGGGTTTTGAAAGAAACAACTTGAAAATAAACAAAACATGCATGATATTGAGCAGAAAATTTAAACAGTAAAGGCAAGGTGTCTTGCCTGATGTGGTGCGCTGATCCAACAAGTCCTACTTTGTCCAATCGCCATGGTCAAGGTGAAGGGTTCTGAATTTACGAGGAAATAGGAAAGCACAATTTAGTCATGATCAACCTTGATAATAATAATAGAAAATTTGCGGAGAAATATACTTTGTACTATTTTTAGAAATAAAAAAAGTTTAAATACCTAAAAATATATTTTTGGTAAAAATAGCTTTAGATAAATACTTTAAAGTCTAAAGACTTTTTTTAGGCATAAGAACTAAGTTAGCAAAATAAAATATTTAGTTAGTGAAACTATATTTTTATTAGTAAAAATAATTTAGAATAATATTTAGAAAATATTTAGTAAATTGTTTTATTAATTGGAAACTATATTTCTTACGTGTCAAAATATTTCTAGTAATTAATGAATAATCTAGAGAATTTACTTTTAGGGTTTAAGACTAATTTGACGATAATACGGGACCAGGCCCAATTCAATATTTATACTATTCGTATAATTTTTTTAAAAAAAATATATTTTTATTACTAACAATAATATTAGTAACATAAAATAATAATAATAATAATAATAATAATAATAATAATAATAATAATAATAATAATATTAATAATAATACCTATACTTCTTAACAGTGAGAGAGAGAGATGGAAAGGTAATAATAATAATAATAATAATAATAATAATAATAATAATAATAATAATAATAATAATATTATAAACTTATAATTGCACTGTACTCTTTCCCCAACAAAAACTGATAATAATAATAATAATAATAATAAATAAACCTCTATAGAACACTGCTGTGTTTAGAAAGTAAAGAAAGGAAGAAAGAAAAGGGGTGAAGAGAGAGAGAGAGGGAAGTGGGCTGGAGAAAGATGGAGAAGGGGCTCACCGAGAGAAGAGGCAGCCGGTGCTGGCGCGGTGGAGGCGGCGGAAAGATGATCGGGCGGCCGGCGCTGAAGGGGTGAGCGACAGAGAGGGAACTCCCCTGTGGCGTGCGCTCGACTGCGTCGATCGTGCGACGTCCGGCCACCGATGACGAAGGTGGTGCCTCGCCGGAGAGGATGGGCGAGGTCAGGCGCAACGGAGGCGGTGGCCTCTGGTGGTCGACGGAGGTGACACGCGCGGCTACGGTGCTGTAGAGCGGAGGCTTTGCCAACGGGCGACGCTCGGCCACGGTAGAGGGTGGAGGTTTGTCGCAGATCGACGGAGAAGGTGAGGGCTCTCTAATTTCTTTCTTAATTGGTATTTGGATTTGGGGGTGGTTGGTTTATTTTGGGGGACGGCTGCGACGGATGGTTGGAGGTGGCGAGGGTGGTTGTTGTCGGGGTACGGTGGTGGTGGTGTCAGAATAATGATGACAGAGATGGTGGTGGTGCTGGACAGAGAAACACAGGGCGTTTCAGTGGTGGCCGTGGATGGGAGTTTGCGGTGGCCAGGGAAGGAGGTTTGGCCATTGTCGTGGTGGTGAGGATGGTGTTGATAGTGGTGGTCGAGACAGCGCGGCCATGACAGTGGTGGCTCGGGGTGCTGGGAACATGGGAAGCAAGGAAGAAGGTTTAGGCTTAGGATTAGGAATCGCGTGTCCGAAATTGTCGGACACGACAGAGTTTGTAATTATAATAGAAAAATAATGGAAAGAAATATGGTCACCGACACGATGCACTCACTTTTGTGGTGGAAATATTTGTTGAGAACTTGTGAATGGTAGCAATTTATGAGGAGTACCTGTAGCCTCCTTCCCCGGAAGAATTTTTTTTGAAAATATTTTTATTTATTTAATTGAGTTAAATGGTGATTTTTTTAGATTTTATAAATAATTATTTTATAGTATAGGTTACTCACTATGCTTTTGATAATTTCATATTTGATATTAGATTAAATGTATATTCTCTGCGGACAAATGGGATTATCAAGCACGAGATCAATATGTGCACATGGGTATTATACATAGAAAATATTTTATGATTGCAATAATTTTATAAGTTAGAAAATATATTAATATATAATTTTGTGGTAAACACATATAAATAAGTACCTATATTTGTAGTGGTCGAATAATATATATATTATATAGGTATTGTATATATCTACTGTAGATGTATATAGGGATATTTTATAGTTATATATATAATGTATTTAAAGGTGTGAATGTATATATATAGCTATATAAAATATATGTGTGTGTAAGTGATATATATAAAGAGTTATATATATATATATATTACATAGGTATATGTGTGCAAGTATATGTATAAAAACAATGGGTGTAAATGTGTATGCCTATATAAATAGGTATTATACATATAAGAGTGTATATAGATATATATATAGAATTATATATATAAAGAATAAGAAAACAAAATGGAAAAGAAATAAAAAACCCAGCCTTAGCCTGAGACAGGCCAGGCCCGGCCCAAGCTTCCACCCGAGCCCCGTATCGAACTAAAGCCAATGGGCCCCAGCCGTGCTCCCCAGAGCAGGCTCTCCCACACAACAGTTCCCGAGCCTTAGCAGCTTGGCCCAGCCAAGCAATTTTCCTCATGAAACCGACCCAGCACGTGTGCACATTATGCATATATACAGGAATAGAGAGAGCTTTCGGAGGAGGAACCCTAACCTTCATTGTTCTATTAGGAACAGCCGCCACCTTCACCTCATATTATTCCTCCTTCAATGTCCCTCCCCTTCACCTCATCTTCTTCTTCTTTTCAAACAATACCGCCACCACCGCATGGGCTCAGCCGAGCGCCTGTACTCGTGCGTGCATCTGCGCCAGCGAAGCCGAGGAGTGCTGGCCAACACCAGCGCCTACACGTCCTGACCATGCGCGCATCGGAGCACCTCCGGTTGTCGGCAGACCGCGCATGCCCTGGCTATCGCCGACGTTGCGCCCTACTTCGCGTGCTCTTCGTCCTTCCAACCTCCTTGTTGCTTCAACGGAGAGTCTCGACATGCTTCGAGAACGCGCGTAGCCGACACTCCGCGCCAAACTCTGGATGACGTCCGGCCGCACCAAGTCACCTACGCCACCTACATCCGCGGCCTCTGTCGGGCCGGACACGCGGAGTCCGCGTGGGACCTGTTGGAGTGGGTGGGGTTCCCAACCTATGTGGAGAAGATCCCGGAGTGCGACGAGCGCCGTCCGATGTCGGAGAAGCTCGGGAGTAGTTGTCACTGCTGCTGCTGCCCCAAAGGGGGTTCTGGACCAAGTCTGCCGAGTTCGGGCCGAACTCGGTCCCAGGCCGAGTTCTGGCCGAACTCGGTCTGGCCGTTCCAGGGTTTGGCCACCCAGTGCTGGTTGCCCCACACAGAGTTCTGGCCGAACTCTGTGTGTCGGGGGGCTGAAGCGGATTTCAGGATGAGTTTTCATCATTGGATCTAATCCAACGGTCCAGGTTGGTTGCGGAATTAGGGAGATATATTGAGTTTTCTCAACCCTAATTCATTATCGTATAATCGCATTGGACAACACAAGTTTGAGAGAGAAGGAGGCAAGAGTGCCATTACAACTTCGGAGAAGAAGACGGAGGATTGAAGGTCGCTGTTCGAAGGAGATCGTGTTCGGGTAATCTCTACTCGTCGTTCTCGCTCTTCGTAGCCTTGTAATCATTGTTCTTATCTCTGAGTGTTGTGGGGATCCGATTTGGATCGGGAGGAGTTTGTAGAGGGTGTATTTCTTCTATTCCATTAGTGGAGGCTTCTCAGGGTTGGACTCCGATCGTCCCGTGGTTTTTTCCGCAAGGGTTTCCACGTTAAAAATTCTCTGTGTCTGCGTGGTTGTTTTTGTGTGCTTGTTTTTGGGTTCGTGCGTTGTTTGCTCGGTCCTCTCGCAAGTACTCTCCGGTTTGGGGAAAGGTTTCCGCGCTTCTTTCCCAACAGAGTGGTATCAGAGCTTTGGGTTCAAAGGGTGTCAGGAGTTGACAGAGGAACCAGAGAGGAGAGATGGACACGAAGCCGGTGCGCATGGTGAACCTCAATGGCACAAACTATCATTATTGGCGGAGCAAGATGAAGGATTTGCTATTTGTCAAGAAGCTGCATCTACCTGTGTTTGCAACCGAGAGGCCCAGTGATAAATCCGAGGAGGACTGGAAGTTCGAGCACATACAGGTGTGTGGGTACATACGGCAGTTTGTTGATGAGAACGTGTACAATCACGTTGCCAATATTGAGCACGCGAAGACGTTGTGGGATAAGCTGGAATCCTTGTATGCGAAGAAGACCGGGGTAAACAAGTTGTTCCTGATCCGAACGATGATGGGTCTGCGGTACAAGGATGGGGCGTCTATTTCGGATCACTTGAGTGAGTTCCAGGGCGTGGTTGACCAGCTATCTTCTATGGGAGTCAAGTTCGACGACGAAGTTCAGGGACTGTGGCTGCTGTGTACCTTGCCAGACTCGTGGGAGACCGTACGAGTATCTATGATCGCTTCTTCTCCAGAGGGCGTGGTCAGTCTGGAGTTTGCCAAGAGCGGGGTGTTGAATGAAGAGATGCGGAGACGTTCTCAGGGCACTTCATCCACATCCCACCACTCAGAGGCACTTGTTTCAGAGAGCCGCGGAAGGGGCAAAAGCAGGGGTCCAGGTGGTGGCAGAGACAAGAGCAGGGAGAAGTCCAAAGGTCGGTACGAGGACTCAGAGTGTTATCATTGCAGTAAGAAGGGCCATATCAAGCGGAATTGTTTCGCTTGGAAGAGAGAGAAGAAGGGCGACAAGGGGAAGCAAGAAGAGAACACTACAGCGGCGGCCTCGATGCATGGAGGCGATGTGATCGTCGTAGGTGATGAGGTCATTACTAACCTCGCCTGCGATGACAATTCTTGGGTGGTAGACTCAGGGGCTTCGGCACATGTATCTCACAATAGGACACTATTTGCCACTTACACGACAGGCGACTGTGGCGTGTTGAAGATGGGCAACGGAGATGTGTCGAAGGCGGTTGCCGTTGGAGATGTACATTTGAGAACGAAGACGGGTGCGGTTCTTGTTCTCAAGGATGTTCGTCATGTCCCTGATATCCGTTTCAACCTGGTGTCGGTTGGAAGGTTGGATGACGAGGGATTCTTCAGTCTCTTCGGAAACAGTCAGTGGAAGCTTTCCAGAGGTTTGATGGTGATTGCCAGAGGAAGCAAGAAGTTCGGTCTCTACTATATGGAGGGGAGCGCAGAGGGGGCACAGGAGGTGAACGCAGTCAATGACGCGTCTACCGAGTTGTGGCACAGGCGGCTCGGCCATATCAGCGAGAAGGGGATGAGCTACTTGGTGAACAGGAAAGTGATTCCGGGGCTCAAGTCTACAAAGTTGGAGAAGTGCACGCACTGTTTGGCTGGGAAGCAAAATATGGTGTCTTTCCAGAGTCACCCAAGTTCGAGGAAGCCGGCGTTGCTCGAGTTGATTCACTCGGATGTCTGCGGTCCTATGAAGGTAAAATCTCTTGGTGGTGCTTCTTACTTTGTGACTTTTATTGATGACTGTTCCAGGAAGGTTTGGGTCTATGCCTTAAAGACCAAGGATCAGGTGCTGCCTACTTTCAAGGAGTTTCAGGCCTCCGTTGAAAGGGAGACGGGCAAGAAGTTGTTGTGTGTTCGGTCCGACAATGGCGGCGACTACATCGGTCCCTTTGATGCGTATTGCAGAGAGCAAGGGATACGACACCAGAAGACTCCGTCAAAGACACCTCAGCTCAATGGTGTAGCGGAGCGCATGAACAGGACACTGATGGAGAGGGTGCGGTGTTTGCTGTCAGAAGCAAACTTGCCGGGCAGTTATTGGGGTGAGGCTCTTCTCACAGCTGCTTATATTATTAATTTGTCTCCTAGTGCTCCTTTGCAGGGTGATGTGCCTGACAAAGTATGGTACGGCAAGGAGCCGTCATACAGTCACCTGCGGGCGTTTGGTTGTAAAGCCTTCGTGCATGTACCGAAGGACGAGAGGACCAAACTTGAGCCGAAGACGAGGCGATGCGTCTTTGTCGGCTACGGTCGGGATGAGTTTGGCTATAGACTCTACGACCCAGTGGAAGGAAAGCTCTACAGAAGCAGGGACGTGGTGTTCGTCGAGGATCAGACCATGACCAACACTCAGGATACCGAGACGCCTTCTGAGGCTGAGGAATTGCCTGAGTTAGAGTCATTTCGCTTCGAGCAGTTTCCAGAGGACATCGCAGAGGATCCAGTTATGGGAGAGCCGGTATATGGAGTTGCTCCCAACCTTGATCATCAGCCTGCTGATGGTGGTCAGGGTGTCCCTCAGGAGGATGAGCATGTCGGGGAGGCAGTTCCTGAAGGGGAGGAGGCTGTCGGTATACAGCCAGCACCAGTGGCTCCACTGAGAAGGAGCAACATGGATCGTCGACCATCTAGGAGATACTCGCCGGATGAGTATGTGCTACTGACTGACGGGGGAGAGCCCGAAAGTTTCGCAGAGGCTATGGAAGACGAACACAGGCAGGAGTGGATGGTGGCTATGCAGGAGGAGATGAGTTCCTTGCACACCAATTCTACTTATGATCTGGTGCGGTTGCCAAAGGGCAAGAAGGCTTTGAAGAATCGATGGGTGTTCAGAGTGAAGCAGACGGATGATGCTACTCGCCCTCGATACAAAGCGAGGCTGGTAGTCAAGGGCTACGGTCAGCGGAAAGGCGTGGATTATGATGAGATCTTTTCGCCTGTCGTCAAGCATTCGTCTATTCGGGTGGTGCTAGCATTAGCAGCCAGTTTCGACTTGGAGGTCGAGCAGATGGACGTGAAGACGGCGTTCCTCCACGGTGATCTTGAGGAGGAGTTGTACATGGAGCAGCCGGAGGGATTCTGTGAGAAGGGCAAGTCACATTTGGTCTGCCGGTTGAGGAAGAGCTTGTATGGTCTGAAGCAGGCTCCGAGGCAGTGGTACAGAAAGTTTGAGTCGTTTATGGGGGAGCATGGTTATGCACGGACGACGTCGGACCATTGTGCATTTGTGAGGTATTTTGCCGATGATGATTTTATCATCTTATTGCTCTATGTTGATGATATGCTATTAGTGGGTCGGAATGCCACTAGGATAGCGGAGTTGAAGCGCCAACTGGGCGCGGCCTTCTCTATGAAGGATTTGGGCGCAGCGAAGACTATTCTTGGGATGGAGATCAGCCGAGAGAGAGAGTCCAAGCTGCTACACTTGTCCCAAAAGAAGTACATTCACCGGGTACTTCAGCGTTTCGGGATGGACGGGTCGAAGAAAGTGAGTTCCCCCCTCGCGGCTCACTTTAAGTTCACTGAGGAGCAGTGTCCATCTACCGAGGACGAAAAGGAAGATATGGAGCGGGTTCCATATGCTTCAGCTGTGGGAAACCTTATGTATGCTATGGTGTGTACGAGGCCAGATATTGCTCATGCAGTTGGTACGGTAAGCAGGTATCTTTCAAATCCTGGAAGGGTACATTGGAGTGCGGTCAAGTGGATTCTACGATATCTTCAGGGCACTGCTGGTTGGAGACTTTCCTTTGGTGGTGACGAGCCGAAGCTGGTTGGGTATACCGACGCTGATATGGCTGGAGATGTAGACACGAGGCGATCGACTTCAGGCTACGTGATGATGTTTGCGGGAGGAGCAGTGTCGTGGCAGTCGCGGTTGCAGAAGTGTGTTGCCTTGTCGACGACGGAGACGGAATACATTGCGGCGACGGAGGCTTGCAAGGAGCTGTTGTGGATGAAGAAGCTGTTGCAGGAAATGGGACTGAAGCAAGAGCAGTATACTTTGCTTTGCGACAGTCAGAGTGCTATCCATCTTGTGAAGAATCAGACGTTTCATAGCCGGTCCAAGCACATCGAGACTCGGTATCATTGGATACGGGATGTGGTTGAGAAGAAGGACGCGGAGCTTGAGAAGGTGCATACAGATGACAACGGAGCTGATATGTTCACGAAGATTCTACCAAGGGGGAAGTTTGAGTACTGCAGGCAGGTCGTCGGGATGACGACGTCCTCCCCATAGTTGTGAAGGGGGAGATTTGTTGGAGTGGGTGGGGTTCCCAACCTATGTGGAGAAGATCTCGGAGTGCGACGAGCGCCGTCCGATGTCGGAGAAGCTCGGGAGTAGTTGTCACTGCTGCTGCTGCCCCAAAGGGGGTTCTGGACCAAGTCTGCCGAGTTCGGGCCGAACTCGGTCCCAGGCCGAGTTCTGGCCGAACTCGGTCTGGCCATTCCAGGGTTTGGCCACCCAGTGCTGGTTGCCCCACACAGAGTTCTGGCCGAACTCTGTGTGTCGGGGGGCTGAAGCGGATTTCAGGATGAGTTTTCATCATTGGATCTAATCCAACGGTCCAGGTTGGTTGCGGGATTAGGGAGATATATTGAGTTTTCTCAACCCTAATTCATTATCGTATAATCGCATTGGACAACACAAGTTTGAGAGAGAAGGAGGCAAGAGTGCCATTACAACTTCGGAGAAGAAGACGGAGGATTGAAGGTCGCTGTTCGAAGGAGATCGTGTTCGGGTAATCTCTACTCGTCGTTCTTGCTCTTCGTAGCCTTGTAATCATTGTTCTTATCTCTGAGTGTTGTGGGGATCCGATTTGGATCGGGAGGAGTTTGTAGAGGGTGTATTTCTTCTATTCCATTAGTGGAGGCTTCTCAGGGTTGGACTCCGATCGTCCCGTGGTTTTTCCCGCAAGGGTTTCCACGTCAAAAATTCTCTGTGTCTGCGTGGTTGTTTTTGTGTGCTTGTTTTTGGGTTCGTGCGTTGTTTGCTCGGTCCTCTCGCAGGTACTCTCCGGTTTGGGGAAATGTTTCCGCGCTTCTTTCCCAACAGGACCTTCTCCACGGCCTCCGGCCTGAGGCGCCTGGGCCTTCCGCACAAACGCGCGGTGGCTGCGACAACAGTCGCGTAAGCCACGTGCGGCTTTGCTGCGGAGTCTTGACGGTGACCCCGCCATGTGGCGAGTTTGTCACGGCCCACTTCTTCCAGCCCACACGAACTCGGACGCGAGGGAGTTCTTCCCCGACGTTGCTGGACTCGAGGCATCTCGAGGAACTCCTGGGCTCTCGTCGAGTCGACTTCTACAAGCGGTGGATTCCTCTCCCACCTGTGGTACTCTCCGCCCCGTTACTCTATTTGATTCATGCAATCTCTTTTCTCCTTATTGTTATGTCATGTGAAAGCAGATGAATATGTGTTTTTATGTGTATATAGAAAGGGTAGGTTCTATTTGTCGAGGGGTTAGCGTAGCAGAGGGATTAGCTACTGCTAGTATTTAGAAGCATACAAAAGTGTGTTCCTTCGAATAGGCAACTCTGGGCTAGCTTCTGCTATGGGTTATGTTTGGGTTAACAGTAAGCTATTTGTTGTGGGGAAGTAGAGAACTAGGTTCGTGGTTAATAAGTAACGAAGGCCATGTATATTATCAAGCGTGCAATAGCCCGCTGGTTGAGGGCGAGGGTGATTACATGGTAGTTCTTGGGTTCGAGCCTCATGATTGGCGAATTTTTTTTCTATAAAGGCCTTTTTGGGTGCTAATTGTGGAATTCTTATATGTGGAGATCATGTGCAAATTTATGCAACATTAATTTATACTGTTTGGCCTTGAAAGTCTAAAATAGAGACCACACGCTTACTGTAGTGGCCTTCAAATCATTGTCGTAAATCTGAACTATTGTTTGAATTATGCCTGAGTTTCTAAGTTGGTCTAGAGGATCGAAACATTGAATCTGCATCACATGGGGACACAGGTTTCCTATGCCTTGTGCTTTGTTGCCTTATATTTAGGCAAATGCACTATAGGCTTTTGATTTGCTTGAGTAGAGTGGGTGCTCTCTTAGGGATCAATCCCTATGTTCATACTAGTTAATTTGAGTGCCATCTAATAAAAACTAAGGGTTATAGCTCACTGGTTGTGTGCTGTGATGATAGGAGTGTGGTGTAAGGGATCAATCCCCATGTTAGTTAACATTTGGGAGATTTTGGGTTTATATTTTATAGTGTTCTTTTATATCATTTTCTTGTATTACATCAACTAGAGTTATCTTGAAATAAACCTTAATACAACTTCTAAGCCAATAAGCCATGAATATTTTTATAAGAAATTCTAGTAGCAGATAATTAATTAGTTATTAATTCATTCTATAGGCTCTTTGGATTAATTGGGCTCAATTTTGGTGCCGAACTTTCGCGCTCCGCCTCCAGTGACAGGCAAGTATACCTTGCCTCCCTTTACAGTTTTATTTACATGCATTTTATTTCAGTTTCCAGCTTTTGGAATATTTATGGACATGTGTTTTTTCGTGTTATTTTTGTGGAGTTGTTTTTATTGTTTATATCCATGTTCATGTCTTGGCCTTGTGTTTCACATTTGGAGTTTCTCGTCAGTACCTTGCTTGAGTCGTGTCATAGAACGAATGCGTGTAGTGAACTGCTAAATCCTTGATCTTGCTTCCTTGGCACCAGAGAGTCCACACACGGGATGAGGGTATTTTTCTTGATCTGTTTACATCCGTGAGTCCACACTAGGGACTAGGATGTCGATTATTGCACCAGAGAGTCCACACTCGGGACGAGGGTGTAGACTTGACTTGACTTGCACCAGAGAGTCCACACTCGGGACGAGGGTGTAGACTTGACTTGACTTGCACCAGAGAGTCCACACTCGGGACGAGGGTGTTTACATCAGAGAGTCCACACACGGGACGAGGATGTAGTATTTGCACCAGAGAGTCCACACTCGGGACGAGGGTGCCTTGCCGTGAACTAACCAGAGAGTCCACACTCGGGACGAGGGTTAGTACTAACCAGAGAGTCCACACTCGGGACGAGGGTTAGTGTTTAGTTCAAACCAGTGAGTCCACACTCGGGACGAAGGTTTGGCTCTTCCATTGATCATCATGTTTCGTTCATCTGGCAGTTCATTATGCGTAGTTGTTCTAGTGTTCGTGTTCGTATGTTCGTATTCGTGTTCGTAGTCATTGTCTTGTTCTTGTTCTTTCTTGTTTATTTCTTGCGCATGATAAAACTGCTAGATAGGCATGTATATTATGTATCTTACTATGTCCTCTGAGGACCTGATGATCTCCTCAGGTTTAGCGATTGCATGGAGTTAGCTAGTAGTTCTGGATGACGGAGGATTTGCGGTTCTTGCGGGATTCAGGTATCGTTATCGTGTTTATTATCCGCTCGTGCTTTTCATTCCTTATCATGACATATCCTGTTCTTTGTTTCAGTTGTAGACTCTTGTTATATTCCTTAGAGTCTTATCAGATATTTATGCTAGTGGGCTGCAGACCACGACCCATAGTGTTCATTCTTGTATATTATTC
Source organism: Iris pallida (assembly GCA_029216955.1). Lineage (NCBI taxonomy): Eukaryota > Viridiplantae > Streptophyta > Magnoliopsida > Asparagales > Iridaceae > Iris > Iris pallida. The sequence continues at coordinate 15,175,081 of JANAVB010024000.1, read as the reverse complement.
TTATTGTGGATTGAGATATAGTTTTGCCTTGCCTTGTTTAGGCCCATTGCCATAGCCGTGACAGCGTTTACGTATTCGAGTCGGGCTGGAGTCCGTTCGATACGTAGCTGGGCTTGGACACGCTTCGTATCCGAAAAGCGGGTGCGGGTCGTGACAGTACCTACCTTTTATAGGATGTGGGAATTCCCATTAGGATAAAGATTGGGAGGATTCAAATTCCCCCATAGATAATATCATATTAATTTAAATTCGATTTAAACTGAAAATCGTTCCAATCCAAATTTAAATCATAGATAACTCTCCATTAAATTCAAACTCCATTTAAAATAAAAGCTTTTCCAATATAATTTACCATAATTAATTAATTTAAACCAAAACAATATTTAAAAATAGTTTTACGGATAATAAAATATTAATATTAAATAAATTTCGAAAATAGAATTATATACATAAAATCTAAATTTATGTAACTCGTATGCAATGAATATTTGCATAAAACTCATTTTTAAAATTACTATTTATATAACCTTCTATAATATAAAATAAAATAAATTGGAAATTCTAATATGACGCATTTTGCAATTTTACGAAATTAAAAATATTTATTAGTTGAAAAACCAAGCTTTTTAAAATAAAATATTTTTACAAAAATATATACCTCGCACATATTCGCACTCGACGAGACATACGAAAATGCGAACTCATACGCGACTTCCCATACGACATATTGTACGTGACGTACAGTACGACTATGCGACGTACAAATACCAAGTAAATTTTTTTTTAAATACTCAATTTATATAAAAAATTAAAGTAGAAATTTAGGGGGGTTTACAGGCTAAGTTAGAAGAGTTGGCCGTGCAACAAAGTTATGAAATTGAGCCGCATCGGTTCGGCGAAATGACAAGGCGTATCGGCTTAAGGTGGGAGGACTTTGACCCTTCTTTCCTACTCTTTCATGCCTAAGTAAAATATATCGTTATATGCTTTGTTAAACTATCGAGACCACGGACGTGGCTCGATCGAGAGATGAACATAGTACATGTCGAACACTAGATAGAATAATTAAAATAAAATTTACATCAAATGCACGAGTCGCTACTGAACATTGAATATCGCAAATGCGAGCGTCTCGGTGCACAAGCCATAAGAACATGGGATAACTGTATCGACAAGTGCCTCAGCGTACGAGTCATCCGTGCCTTCGTGCACGAGTTAGAAGGCTAGCACATTGAAAGACTATTGAAACAAGTGCCCTAGTGCACGAGCCATGAACATTGAACACTAAGACATAGAACATGGAAATACGGTATCGAGACATGCATTGCATGCACGAATCGAAGAATAGAGAACAATTATGTCAAAGCGTACGTACGTGCACGAGAATCATAAAAGATAGCTTCATTGCGAAAAGAATAGTTGTGGGTCTCTTATGCTAATAAAATAACATGCTTCGTCATGAAACAACATGAGAGTGTTATTGGTTGCCTGGTTACTTATGCTAATCATCGATAACATGCTTGTCATGAAATAATATGCTTTACTGCTTTCAAATATGCCATGAAACCTATATAAGGCAAATATAGAAAGATCACAAGTTAAGCTGCATGATCCATGTATCTATTTAGTCGGTTTAGTAAAGTGGGTCTCTGATCGGTACGCGAGAGGATTAGTTGCTTGCAGGTTTAGGGAATGATCTGCTCGCGGTGGAGCTTCACTTGAATGCGCTGAGGCATGGAATGTCGTAGCATTTTGGGGTATGCGACCGCATTGATGCTCGGACTTGTAACATGATAGATGCGGCTATGATATAGAAGACATGATGTATGGAATGATAAAATCCTTTTTGTTTCATTAGTTTCTTTACCCTCGTCATCAGCAATAAAAATTTTTAAACCTTTGCATGAGGTGACCCTTGAAACAACAACATATAGCTGTCCATGTGTAAACACTGGTTTTGGAAGGTATAATCCAACATATTTAAGAGATTGCCCCTGACTTTTGTTGATTGTCATTGCGAGTGATACTGCAATAGAAAATTGCTTGCGTTGGAATTTAAAAGATATCCTAAGATCAGAGGGAGTTAATGATAATCTTGGAATAAACACTTTCTGACCAATGCTACTTCCTGATATAACCCTTCACTCTAAAACGTAGTTACCCATGTGTGTAATAATAAGGCGTGTTCCATTACATAGGCTACCTGTCTGGTCAATGTTTCTCAGCAACATAATGAAGAATCCAATACTAAGATTTATTTCATGATTTGACAATCCTGATGTTTTTATTGTGTTCAAGAATTCAGGTGTTTGAATATTCTCTAATCCATCAAAAGTTTTATTTTCTGAACACGTTGTTTCAGCAAGACATATAGGTTTTGGACTCCCATAAAAGCAATGACATGATATAATTATTGATGATGTCAATATTATCATTTTTTTGGAGTTAAAATAGCCCTATCCTGAAAAAGGACACATCATTAAAATTATCCAATAAAGATGGATCATTACTATTCACTATTGAGGCATGGTGATCATCTCCAGAATTTTTGATAACCTTATCATTTGGGATTGTAATCGACACATCACAATCGCTATCATCACCGACAGTTCCTTCTCGAATACCTAACAACCAATCTAAAAATTCCTCTAGTTGATTAACTTCAGTAACCGCACCAGCAGATTCGAGTCTCCTGTTCTTAGTTAAGGTTAGGACTTGACAAAATTTCCACAAATAAAAAGAATTAATTGTCGCATACACGACATCTTGCCTTGTTTCCTTTACAACAACATGAAAAAACTGTGTAAAGGCACCACCCAATACGACAACTTTACCTCCAAAAGGAAGACTTGCACTATTTTTATTGGAGATTCGCATAATATCCCTGAACGTTCGGTCAACAGTTTCAAAATAATGCTTGTGTGTCATTGGTGCCTCATCCTATATAATAAGCTTAGCCTTCATTATTACCTTAGATAGAGGACTACCAAGCTTAATGTTGCAACAAGAATCTTCATTTATGTCACTCCCCATTTCCAGAATACGTATTTTTATACATGTATTGCTTTAATGTATTTACTTAATGCTTATCATACATTTATTCTATAACTTTATGCTAATTAATTTTTGATTTAGCTGGGTTCATCATGATAAGGGGCGGATGGCCTAGATCTTGTAGGAAGGAATGGGTGGTGGAGATTTTGACTTGGGCTTGGCATTTATACCCCTTTACTTTTTTCTCTCTTCATTACTCTCATTTACTTCTTCTTCATCCTCTATTACTCTCCCACCAACCTAGAGAGCTTAGGCAAGTACAACTTGCTTCATGATGGATCTCAAGTTTTATTGTTCCATTCTCTTCCTTACTCGATTTTAAGTCTCTTTAGAACTTGGAGTTTCTGGTTTTCATGGGTGTATTTTTGTAGATCTAAGTTTATGTTACTTTCGATTTTTCTTGGTTTTGACCTATCAAACTTCTTTATTTTCAAAATCTAGTTGTTCAATGTTGTAAAGAATTTAATTCTACCCTATTTTGACCTATGGAAGTCCAGATTTGGACTTGGATTGAAGCTTGGAAAGTCTGGGAACCCCCAACTTCCCAGGTTCTTCTTCTCAGAAATATTGGAGAAGAAGAAACAGTGCCTCCCGTATGGCCTTTTCATGCGGCAAGGTCCCCTGCAGCTCCTCTTTGGCCGCATAGGTACTCCAGTCTTCACGCGGCTCCCTCCTTTCCGCATTATCCCTTTGGTCGCGTGCCGCATGATAGCATGCCGTATAGGCCTTTGCCGCATGGCTTTGTTTGACTTTAGCCTCATGGCTCTCGGTACCCTTGCCGCATGGCCCCTGTTTTCCCTTGTAGTATGGCTCTTGGCAGCCTTGCCGCATGGCCTCTGTTTTTTTCTTGCCGTATGGCTCTTGGCAGCCTTGCCGCATGGCCCCTATTTCCCTATTGCCGTATGGGATCCTGATTTGACCCTGCCGTATGGGATCCTGATTTGACCCTGTCGTATGGGATCCTGATTTGACCCTACCGCATAGATGGACATCCATCTACTGTCGCACGTGATCCTGATTTGACTCTGGCCGCATAGATGGGTATTCACTTGCCCTGCCACATAGATGGGTATCCATCTACTGCCGCCTTTGGGCTGTTTTTTGTCCAGAATTGACATTGATCGTTACCTTGACTAATGATTGATCATGCGTTCCTAGTTGGAATTAGAAGACCGGCTAGTCGTCTTATTGAATTGAATGAGACACGTTCATGTATGAACCATGAACCATTGTGATCGACTAGCCGATCCAAACATTGGCATATGGACACATGTTGACTTCCATTTTTCTGCAAAAGTAGTATGTGTACTTTACGGTCAAGGCATGATTATTCCGTGGCTAGGCTTGATTGTTGTATTACTCTATGTAAGACCTACAACCTAGCCGCACTGGTAATCATTGTAGAGTTATGCATATCGTACTCTGCACGGGAGTACTGATTCAGAATGATCATGATCCACGGCATGAGATTTCAATTAACATAGGGTCTACTAAGCTAAATAAAAATAACTATTGCATGGAGAGAATGGATTCTCGAGTTCTTATATGACAACCATCTCGGGACAATTTGTGTTCCGACATGCCGGCTGGTTCCCACGGATACTGCAAATCTGCCGCATGGGTAGGGAGTGGTATCTGTTTATATTTACTGTATATTGATGATGGGCGTCCTGGTGGGACACGTCTAATTCATGATTGGCGCAATTAATTATTGGATAGACTAGCCTTGCTTGTACATTGTAAGAACTGAGGAATCCCTTATTGCATGTTTCCAAGACAACTTGGAACTCACAGTAGCAAGCCGTAGTAGTTGCATGGCCGTTTAAATTTGTTTGTTTGTGTACGGTGCCTACTCTGTTAACTACTGAGATGAGCGGAACGTCAGGACATGACGGGTCAACTTCTGTCCTTGTTTGGTTGGGAAGTTGGCTTGAAGTGTCGTGATGTTGTGCGAACCCCAGTAGCAAGCAGAGATCTATTTATTATATTCTTAACTCTTATCACTGGTTCTAATCCCTCATATCGTGCTTCATTGCGGTACTTGCTATTAGAGGTCTAACCTCTCTGGTTTTGCATGGCCAGATTTAGAGTCACCTCCCGAGGACTCAGCTTACTTCTACCTCCAAGATGGTCAATACTAGAGGAATGATCGCAGGAGGACACGAGTGGGTTCCTTGCTTCCCTGCTAGTTTTACTACTTACTTTACTTATTGCCGTTTGGCACCGACATGTTAGTCGGACTGTCTTGCACTTACCTTTTACATAATTGTAACTAAGTCAGACTGCAGCTGACAATAATTGTGTATACCTTGTTATATCATCTGGCTATATTTTGTACCGCCAGATCTCAAAAACATTTTGACTAAGCATTTGGGATGCCTTAATGCTTTATCTTACATTTTCTCTATTATTACTTCTTGTTTGAATGATTATGACAATTGATGTTAAGTGACCATAGTGAGACTTTCATGTAGTATGCACCCCCTCGTCGTTAGACAGCATTGATCGTATTATACGGTATTATTCTACCCATAATACGTAGCTGGCTGAGTCATTCCTCCGCTCTCTGGTATTCCGGTTCTGGGGCGTGACAAGGTTTTAATGGTGGCCCATGCAGGTCTGATTTCAGACTTGTGGAGTATTTTAATTTATAGGATGTCTCAATCACACATGTTTCCATTTGATCTCCTGATTGGTTGTTCTCGACCCTAGCTTGACATTCCAGTATCCTTTGACTTCATTGATCTTTTCTGTCCGATCGTTTGATTGTTCTCTTGTCCCTTTTCTTAGGGGCACTTCGTCTGCATCTGTCAGAGCTGGACAGCAATAACAAGGGCAACGTGAACAACATGACCATGTTGGTCAGCAACAAAGGCCGGTACTACCTCAAGAGACCATCCAAGAAGAGGTGATAGTGGAACCAGCAGCTGAACCGCAGTATCCGAAGGTTCCAATGCCACCAACAGTTCCACCTACCATCGTGGAAGTAGAGACACCAGCCTTTCTGGAGATCATGAGAGGGATGATGGCTACTCAGCAACATCAGATGTTGGCCCAGCAACGCATGCACACTCAGCTACAAGAGCATAATATATTACTCAACCAAGGATTGCAGACGGCTTTGGAAAGAGGGATGAGGACTGCTGATTCAGGAGCATCAACCAAATTTTGCAAGTACAACCCCCGTCGTTTCGAAGGCACGAAAGATGCCTTTTCAGCAGATGTATGGCTTAAGGATATCGAGGCTATTTTGACAGCGGCTAAGATACCGATGGAAGAACGTATAGATCTAGTGAAGCTGTTGCTTCAGAACCTCGCACGTGATTGGTAGGAATCAAAAGAAGTGGGCATCAGATGTCCTGTTGCTTGGGATGATTTTACTGCGAGATTCACGACGAAGTACTATGGAGTTGTGACATGGTTCGAGCTGCAACAGAAGTTTATCAACCTCAAGCAGGCTGGCAAGACAGTGGATGCTTATGCAGTAGAGTTCTGCAGACTGAGTAGGTTCGCCCCGGAGATGGTAGCAACAGAGAGCCAGAGGGCTATGAGGTTTCAGCAAGGGTTTCATCTTGAACTCTTGAAATTGATAGAGGAGAACAACTACCAGACTTTCGATGAGGTATTGACGACAACCCGGAGGCATGAGATCACCATCCAGAGGATCACATCTAGGACTGAAGGTCAAAAGAGATCTCATAACCAGATTGAAGGAGGAGGGGGATCAGCGCACCGAGTTACAGCACAACCCCCTGGCATTCGTATTTACGATGTGGCGATGCGAGGGCCAGCACCACCAACAAGACATCAGCAGCAGCAGCAGGAAAAGAACCAGCAACCCTAGCGGGCTGCACTTATTGTTGGAAGGCAGGGTACACTAGAGGTGTGTGTCGGGTATTGAACGGACAGTATTTAATATGTAGAAGTCCAGATCATCGGGTTTCCACCTGTCCTATGAATTCGAGGTCAGAAGGACCAGTACAACAATTTTCTGCTTTACCAGCACCAAGGGCAGGCCAGCATCAAGGACCAGCGGTAGCGGTGAGACTGTTGGCACAACGTCCGTTGATGTCCCAAGCTCAGATGTTTTGGCAGTAGGGACTGTCGATGCAGCAACAACAACATAGGCCACCCCAGCATCACCCAGGCAGAGGCCAGCAACAGCGCCAGGCTAGGCCGCAGCATGGAAACAAATAAGAAGGCCGAGGGCAGGCATTCAATCTGTCCTTGAAAGAGGCATTGGCATCAGAAGATGTTGTGGCAGGTAATATTTTCGTCACCTCATATCCCACAGTAGCATTGTTTGATTCGGGAGCATCACACTCATTTATATCTGTACAATTTACGACACGACTAGGAATGGAATTCGAAGCATTGCTAGGAAGGTTGAATATACTCACTGGTAATGGGCTCGTCGGAGTTAGTAGAGTTATTCTAGCGTGTAGAGTTGTAGTGTACGGGCGTTCCTTACCCGCCAGGTTGATAGAATTTCCTATGAGGAATTTCGACGTTATCCTAGGCATGGACTGGCTGAAAGACAGCTGTGCCATAATAGATTGCCGTAGAGGGAGTGTATCTTTTAATATTCCAGGCATGGAGCGATTTACCTTAGTCAGATCAGTGGCAACTCAACAAGAAGAAGAAATAGTAGCGGCAAGAGAAGAAGTTCAAGTTTCGAAGATAGTTGAAGAGTTTATTGACGTGTTTCCCAAGGAACTTCCAGGTCTACCACCCATTAGAGATATTGAGTTCAGTATAGAATTAGCACCTGGAACTAAACCGATATCGGATCGAGTTTACAGAATATCGGATTCAGAGCAGGCCAAGATCTATCAGCACGTCGAGGAACTGAAGGCGAAGAAGTTTATTCGAGACAACGAGTCACCATGGGCAGCACCAGTGGTACTTATAGGGAAGAAGGATGGGTCATCAAGATTGTGCATTGACTACAGAAAGCTCAAAGCGACAACAATAAAGAATAAGTACCCACTACCAAGGATCGACGACTTATTTGATCAGTTAAACAGAGCAAGAGTTTTCTCCAAGATAGATCTTCGGTCAGGGTATCATCAAGTTAGAATTCGAGAAGAAGATATTTCTAAGACAGCATTCAGGTTGAAGTACGGGCTTTACGAATTCCTAGTTATGTCGTTTGGTTTGACCAATGCTCTAGCAATATTTACGGATTTGATGAACCACTTCTTTATGCCATACTTAGATCAATTTGTCGTTGTGTTCCTTGACGACATTCTCGTATACTCAGCTAGCAAAGAAGAGCATGAAGATCACCTCAAGAAAGTGTTACAGGTTCTGAGAAAGAACCAGTTGTACGCCAAGCTCAGCAAATATGAGTTTTGGTCAGACCGCATTTCATTTTTAGGGCACATTATATTAGGGGCTAGAGTGGCTGTGGATCCCAAGAAAGTAGAAGCAGTAGAAGGTTGGCCAATGCCTAAGACTGTAGCAGATGTACGAAGTTTCTTGGGATTGGCAGGATATTACAGAAGGTTCATATCAAACTTTACAAGACTTTCAGCACCCATGACCCGCTTGACACGAAAGGATGTGCCATTCGTCTGGTTGGCAGAATGCCAGGCATCATTTAAGAATGAAGCAGAAGTTGATATCGGTACCTATTCTTACATTACTAGTTGGACCCGGAGGTTTTACTGTATATTATGATGCATCAGGAAAGGGACTTGGGTGTGTCCTAATGCAACATGGGAAGGTAATCGCGTATGCATCTAGGTAACTTCGAGACCACGAGAAGAATTATCCGACTCATGACTTGGAGTTGGAGCCACTAGTATTTGCTTTGAAGCTATGGAGGCATTACTTGTACGGTGATCGAGTGGACATGTACACAGACCACAAAAGTCTAAAGTACATCTTTACTCAGAAGGAACTGAACATGAGACAGAGAAGATGGTTAGAGTTGATCAAGGATTACGACGTGGAGCTTCAGTATCATCCAGGCAAGGCTAACGTAGTAGAAGATGCTCTTAGCAGGAAAGGCGGTACATTTTTGTTGACATCACAAAAACATATTTTAGAAGACCTTTTAGAGATGGGCATCGAGATTATACTTCCTAGTGATGTAGGAATTCTGGCAAGTCTACGGGTTCAATCCGACTTAGTAGACAGGATCAAGACGGCTCAGGCACATGACCCAAGGATTCAGAAACTTAGGACAGAATGTGAGTCAGGACTCAAGAAGGAGATAAAAATTCAAGAAGATGGTACACTTAGATTTGGGTCACGTCTATGTGTGCCAAGTGGAGATATCAGACAGGAGGTTATGAGAGAAGCCCACAGTTCTCAGTATTCTATACACCCTGGAGGGACCAAAATGTACCAAGATATCAAGCAGCACTTTTGGTGGAACGGAATGAAGAGAGAGATAGCTAGATTCATTTTTCGTTGCTTAATATGTCATCTAGTAAAGGCAGAACAACAGAGGCCAGCTGGATTATTACAACCGCTTCCTATCCTGGAATGGAAGTAGGAGCATATCACAATGGATTTTCTGACCGGTTTACCGAGATCACCAAGTGGTAAGGATGCTATTTGGGTGATTGTAGGTCGGCTTACGAAGGTGGCACATTTTTTCCTTTTAGAGTAGGGCAATCTACAAAAAAGTTGGCAGAGTTGTATATGCAGCAGATAGTCAGGCAGCATGGGGTCCCTGTCAGTATTGTGTCAGATAGAGATACACGTTTTACATCATATTTTTGGAAAAGTTTACATCATAGACTGGGTACCAAGTTAAGATTTAGTACGGCCTACCACCCACAGACGGACGGGTAATCAGAAAGAACAATTTAGACTTTAGCAGATATGTTACGAGCTTGCACCCTAGATTTTGGAGGATCTTGGGAGAGTCACCTGCACTTAGTCAAATTCTCGTATAACAACAATTATCAAGCCAGTATCCAGATGGCACCATTCGAAGCACTATATGGTAAGAAGTGGAGGTCGCCACTGGCATGGGATGATATTGGAGAGAGGAAGATGTTAGGCCCAGAAATGATTGTTCAGACGGTTGAAGTGGTTAAGGGGATTAGCGAGCGACTTCGAGTTGCGCAAGATCGACATCGTTATTGGGCAGACCAACATCGTAGGCTGCTAGAATTTTTTGTTGGGGACCACGTGTTCTTGCGGATCTCACCTAACCGTGGGGTCATTAGATTTGGCGTTCGCGGGAAGTTGAGTCCACGATACGTGGGCCCATTTTTTTTATCTTTGATAGGGTAGGCGATGTTGCTTATCGTTTGTCCCTTCCACCTTCGTTATACGAGGTACATGATGTATTTCATGTATCTCAGTTGCGAAGGTATGTATCGGACCCAAGCAATATCCTCGATCATTCTGAGCTAGTTGTTGGTACCAATCTGTCTTACGAGGAGCAGCCTGTGTCCATTTTCGACCGAAGAGAGAAGATACTCAAGAACGAAACAATTAGCCTTGTTCGAGTTGCTTGGGGTCATCACTCCTTAGGAGAGTCAATGTGGAAACGTGAGGATGATATCTGATCATGGTATCCGTACCTATTTGACTCACAAGGTATATTTCTTTTCGTGTACATTGATTGTCTTAACTCCTCATGCTTATCACCCTATGAGTAGAAATTGCTTGATGTCATAGATTGATAGATATAGATATATTACTTGCTATTGATATTGTAAGATGACTGCTTGCTCACTAAAAATTGCTTGTACTTGGGTTAGTCTAGATCTGATGTTTTTAGCCTGCTTGGAATTGAAATTCCGCGGACAAAATTTTTCTAAGGAGGGTAGAGATGTCACTTTCCGTTCCCAGAATACGCATTTTTATACATATATTTCTTGAATGTATTTACTTAATGCTTATCATACATTTATTCTGTAACTTCATGCTAATTAATTTTTGATTTAGCTGGGTTCATCATGATAAGGGACAGATGGCCTAGATCTTGTAGGAAGGAATGGATGGTGGAGATTTTGATTTGGGCTTAATATTTATACCCCTTTACTTTTCTCTCTCTTCATTACTCTCATTTACTTCTTCTTCATCCTCCATTACTCTCCCACCAACCTAGAGAGCTTAGGCAAGTACAACTTGCTTCATGATGGATCTCAAGTTTTATTGTTCCATTCTCTTCCTTACTTGATTTTAAGTCTTTTTAGAACATGGAGTTTCTGGTTTTCATGGGTGTATTTTTTTAGATCTAAGTTTATGTTACTTTCAGTTTTTCTTGGTTTTGACCTATCAAACTTCTTTATTTTCAAAATATAGTTATTCTATGTTGTAAAGAATTTTATTCTGCCCTATTTTGACCTATGGAAGTCCAGATTTGGGCGTGGATTGAAGCTTGGGAAGTCTGGGAACCCCCAACTTCCCAGGTTCTTCTTCTCAGAAAAGTTGGAGAAGAAGAAACAATGCCTCCCGCATGGCCTTTTCATGCAGCAAGGTCCCCTGCGGCTCCCCTTTGGCCGCATAGGCACTCGCGGCTCCCTCCTTGCCATATTATCCCTTTGGTCGCGTGCCACATGATAGCATACCGCATAGGCCTTTGCCGCGTGGCTGCTAGCCGCATGGCTTTGTTTGACTTTAGACGCATGGCTCTCGGCACCCTTGCCGTATGGCCCCTGTTGCCCTCTTGCCGTATGGCTCTTTGTAGCCTGCCGTATGTCCCATGTTTCTCCCTTGCCGCATGGCTCTTGGCAGCCTTGCCGCATGGCCCCTGTTTCCTCCTTGCCGTATGGGATCCTGATTTGACCCTGCCGCATGGGATCCTGATTTGACCCTGCCGTATAGGATCCTGATTTGACCCTGCCGCATGGGATCCTGATTTGACCCTACCGTATAGATGGGCATCCATCTACTGCCGTATGGGATCTTGATTTGACTCTGGCCGCATAGATGGGTATTCACTTGCCCTGCCGCAAAGATGGGCATCCATCTACTGCCGCCTTTGGGCTGTTTCTTGTCCCGAATTGACATTCATCATTATCTTGACTAATGATTGATCATGCGTTCCTAGTTGGAACTAGAAGACTGGCTAGTCGTCTTATTGCATTGAATGAGATACGTTCATGTGTGAACCATGAACCATTGTGATCGACTAGCCGATCCGAACATTGGCATATGGACACATGTTGACTTCTATTTTTCTGCAAAAAGTAGCATGTGTACCTTACGGTCAAGGCATGATTATTTCGTGGCTAGGCTTGATTGTTGTATTACGCTATGTAAGACCTACAACCTAGCTGTACTGGTAATCGTTGTAGAGTTATGCATATCGTACTCTGTACGGGAGTACTCATTCAGAATGATCATGATCCATGGCATGAGATTTCAATTAACATAGGGTCTACTAAGCTAAATAAAAATAACTATCGCATGGAGAGAATGGATTCTCGAGTTCTTACATGGCAGCCATCTCGGAACAATTAGTGTTCCGACATGCTGGCTGGTTCCCACGGATACTGCAAATCTAATGCACAGGTAGGGAGTGGTATCTGTTTATATTTACTGTATATTGATGACGGGCGTCCCGTTGGGACACGTCTAATTCATGATTGGCACAATTAATTATTGGATAGACTAGTTTTGCTTGTACATTGTAAGAACTGAGGAATCCCTTAATGCATGTTTCCAAGACAACTTGGAACTCATAGTAGCAAGCTGTAGTAGTTGCATGGCTGTTTAAATTAGTTTGTTTGTGTACGGTGCCTACTCTGTTAACTACTGAGATGAGCGGAATGTCAGAACATGACGGGTCAACTTCTGTCCTTGTTTGGTTGGGAAGTTGGCTTGAAGTGTCGTGATGTTGTGCAAACCCAGTAGCAAGCAGAGATCTATTTATCATATTCTTAACTCTTATCACTGGTTCTAATCCCTCATATCGTGCTTCCTTGTGGTACTTGCTATTAGAGGTCTAACCTCTCTGGTTTTGTGTCACGCCCCAGAACCAGAATACTGGAGAGCGGGGGCAGACATAGCCAGCTACGTATATTGAAGTGTGACCACCTCGCTATACGGTCACGGCTGTCTAGATACATGAGGGTTTACTACAAACCAACAATCTCCTATGGTCATGAACAAGCCTAGTGTCTCAATCACAAGCAAGTAAGTAAATGTTACAAGATGTATGATCATTAAATATACAATAGTAAGGCGTCCCAAATATTACATATTCAGCTGATCATGAAGCTAGTCGTTACAAAATGTTAGGACTAGCAAGAGTTTAGTCATACATGATCAACCCTAGGATTTGTCAATCATGTTACAGCCCGTAGGCAGACAGTAAATAAAAGTACAATCGAGCTAAACTGGTGCTCGTCGGCTAAACGTCTCAAAAGAATATTTTCACAATAGAGCGGGAGAGCCAAAAATAACCCACTCGTTGCCAGGGTTCCGTCTAGTGGCCACCATCTGGCTGGGAAGTCGGTAGATCCTCTGGAGTTGCTCCGAAATCTGGTCACACAAAACCAGCTGGGTCAGACCCCAGAAAGAGCAAGTGCCACAAAGGAGCTTCACTTAAGAACTAAAACCAGCAATCAGCACAGGAATATAAATAATATAATGAAAGACAGGAAATATAAATAACTGGTAAAAATTGGAAATAAGAAAAACAACAAGCCAGGATGATATACGACGAGATAACCATGGAACTATTCAGATAGCTAGGTTACAACCCGTAAACCAAACAAGGACCGGGGTTGTAACCCTTCGTCTGAACGGAGCTTGGTTTCTCACCATTTATCGAGAAAATAAATACAAGCATGCTGGTCATGTAACAGTCTGGAACAAGATCAGGGCAAGACTAGACTTGTTAGACTCCATCCAATCATTTCACGGCCAAGCAAGACCTACGGCTTGATACTTTAACTAACTAGGGTTATCACAGTCCTAGTTACTAACAAGATGCAGTGAGATTATTCTACAGCCACAAGCCCTGCAGACCATCCAGGTTACCCAGGTCGAAAGATTAGGGTTGAATTCAGGTGGGTACATCGTCCAGGAAACGCATGTACCCTTAAGTAGCTTGAAGGGTGCAACACATGACAGTGTGCTGGAAATGTGCCCTACTCGACGGCAGGCTACAGATCCCAGGCGCGCCCAGGTAACGGGATTGCCTGTAGCTGGGAAATCTCTTCATGACTAATGTGTTAATCTAGTTATTAACCTTAGTCCATTTCAATAGGTACTCCTGACCGTGGTACTCAGGAGCTCCTTCCCTAGACATGATGCAAGACAGGACTGGTTTATTTGTACAAGCACAATCGTCCACGGTGTCCATGTTTTTATACAGGTCATGTCATGTCAGGTAGCCGTCGCAACAGCTTATCGAGATATAACATGTCAGGTTTATCATGTCAAGTGTACTTGTCAGGAGTGCGCCACGACGGGCCACTATCAGATCATGTCAGGTCATTATATCAGGAGTGCACCACTACGGGTCACTATCGTGTCATGCTCAATTATCAATTCCAAACATATCAAGTAAATTCATGATTATCAAGTTCAGGACAAATGGCGTAAGGATATAAAATGGACGTTAAATATCAAATAAAATATCAATATACAGGGCTATAAAATCCAGGATAAGGAAAATAAAACCAAACTGACATGCTAACATAAGATCAAGTCTGCCAAAGGCCATACGCTCAGGTAAGCATACGCTCAGGTAAGCATACGCTCAGGTAAGCATACGCTCCCAAAAGGCAGCGTATGGGGGGGGGTCACAAAGCTCTCGGGTTGAACCAGGGTGACAAGATAGGCAAGCGTACGCTCAAGCCAGCGTACGCCTTGCTCGCTTAAGCTAGCGTACCAAGGCACGCGTACGCTCAAGCTAGCGTATGCTCAAGACATGCTGCCAACAGGCAGCGTATCAAGGTGAGCGTACGCTCACTAAAGAGCAGCGTACGAAGGCACGCGTACGCTCTCTAAAGAGCAGCATACGAAGGCTAGCGTACGCTCGCTAAAGAGCAGCGTACGACTCAGCGGCATAAGTTAAAAAGCTAGCTCACTGTTCACAGTCTTCTCCAGAGGGCAAGAACAGCAAGAACTGCAAGAACTCCAAGGATGGAACCCAAAACTCCAAATGCTCATAACTTGGTCAAAACAAGTCCGAATTCAACTTTTCAAAGGTCAAAATTGGGTAGAATAAAATTATCTACAACATGGAACCATCCAAACTTGAAAACAAGGAAGTTTAATAGATCAAAACACCAAAAATCCGAAAATACTAAATTATAGATCTACAAGAATCAAAGCCTCAAAATGGAAAATGACAAGTTCTAATGTGTCTTAGAATCATGAGAAGAAGCTAATGGAACCATAAAATGAGTTCTCATGTGGAAGCAAGTTGCACTTGCCTAAGGGTTGAGGAGTTGTGGGGAGGAAGGAAGAAGAAGAAGAAGAAGAAATAAATAAGAGTTATGGAGGAGAGAGAAGGTTGGTGGGGAAATAAATATCATGGGTTGGTGGTAGGTAGGGGGTTCACCTTGGTCCATGATGGACCAAGCAACCAGCCGGCCAAACCAAACCAACCCAAACCGAGAGTTTAAACCAAGCCAAGAAAACTAAACAAGGAACAATACAAGAAAATACGTACACGTATTTCCAAAATACGTAATACGAACCTCAGGCATTACAACTCTTCCCACCTTAAAAAAACTCCATCCTCGGAATTTAATTAAGAGGCTAGAAGGACAAGAACAAGCTACACTATTCACAGGCAAGCTATACTAGGCAATCAATCAATCATGCAAGCAAGGAATCGAAGGCATGAGGCATAAGAAAGACATTATACCTCACGAGTCAAACAAGTCGGGATATCGCGATCGGATGTCATCCTCACGCTCCCACGTTGACACCCCCAAAGAGTGATGACCCCAAGCAACTCGGACTAACTTGATAGTCTTGTTCTTGAGGATCTTCTCTCTCCGGTCTAATATAGACACGGGCCTCTCCTCATACGAAAGGTTGGTACCAACAACCAATTCCGAATGATCCAGGATGTGGCTCGGGTTCGGGATATACCGTCGTAATTGGGATACATGGAACACGTCATGCACCTCGCTTAGCGACGGCGGAAGAGCGAGACGATAGGATACATCTCCTACTCGCTCCAGAATATCAAACGGTCCTATATACCTAGGACTAAGCTTGCCCCGTACGCCGAAACGAATGACGCCACGGCTAGGCGAAATCCTCAGGAATACATGATCGCCGACCGAAAACTCGAGAGGGCGCCGATGAGAATCGGCCCAATGGCGCTGGCGATCTTGGGCAACTCGAAGGTGACCTCTGACTCGCCTGACCACTTCAACTGTCTGGACAATCATCTCTGGACCGAGCATCTGCCTCTCTCCAACATCATCCCAGGCTAGCGGGGATCTGCACTTCCTACCATACAGTGCCTCGAACGGTGCCATCTGAATACTGACCTGGAAACTATTGTTGTACGAGAACTCCACCAAGTGCAAGTGATCTTCCCATGAACCACCGAAGTCAAGTGTGCAAGACCGCAACATGTCTTCAAGAGTCTGGATCGTGCGCTCTGACTGACCATCTGTCTGCGGATGATAAGCTGAACTGAACTGGAGATGAGTTCCTAAGCTCTCTTGCAAGCTACGCCAAAAATGCGACGTAAATCTTGAATCTCGGTCCGAGGTGATACTGACTGGCACACCGTGCAATCTGACAATCTGCCTGAGGTACATCTCTGCTAACTGAGCCGTCGACTGACCAACTCTGAATGGAAGAAAGTGAGCCACTTTCGTGAGCCTGTCAACTATAACCCAGATAGCATCTCTACCAGCTGGGGACCTAGGTAGTCCAGTCACGAAATCCATGGTCACATGCTCCCACTTCCATTCTGGAATCGGCAAGGGCTGAAGAAGTCCAGCCGGTCTCTGATGTTCGGCTTTAACTTGTTGGCAAACCAAACACCGAGAGACAAACCGAGCTATCTCCCGCTTCATGCCATTCCACCAGAAGTGCTGACGGATATCACGGTACATCTTCGTACTGCCGGGATGGATGGAATACTGCGAACTGTGCGCCTCTGACATGATCTCCTGTCTGATATCTCTACTGGGTACACAAAGACGCTTACCATGTCGAAGTGTACCATCCTCATGAATGTATAACTCTGGTCTTCGTCCTGCCTCGCACTCTGCTCTGAGTCGCTGAAGCTTGGAATCTGCCGACTGCGCCATCCGGATCCTCTCAACTATAGTGGACTGAACTCGCATACTGGCCATCAAGGCCATACTAGAAGGGAGAACAACTTCTATATCCATCTTCTGAAGATCGGCTAACAACTCTGGTTGCGCTGTTAGGAAATAAGCTCCGGCTCTCCTGCTCAATGCATCCGCAACAACATTGGCCTTCCCAGGATGATACTGCAGGTTGACATCATAATCCACAAGAAGCTCCAGCCACCTTCTCTGACGCATGTTAAGATCCTTCTGGGTGGAAACATATTTCAGGCTCTTGTGATCGGTGAAAATCTCTACCCTATCTCCATACAAATAGTGCCTCCATAACTTAAGTGCAAACACTACTGCTGCCAGCTCCAAGTCATGGGTTGGGTAATTCCTCTCATGATCACGAAGTTGTCGTGACGTATAAGCTATTACCTTCCATGCTGCATCAGAACACATCCTAAACCTCTGCCTGAAGCATCACAATGCACTGAAAATCCTCCGGTTCCATCTGGAAGCGTGAGAATAGGAGCTGTTATCAATCCTCGCTTCAACTGCTCAAAAGAACTCTGACACTCTGCTGTCCAAGCAAATTGCGTATCCTTGCGGGTCAACTGCGTCAATGGCGCTGAAATCCGAGCAAAATCTGAAACAAACCGCCGGTAGTAGCCGGCCAATCCAAGGAAACTGCGAACTTCTGCAACGGTGTTGGGTACTGGCCATGACTCAATAGCCACAATCTTCTGGGGATCTACTTTTACTCCTTCTCTGGTGATGATATGACCCAAGTACAAAATGCGATCGAGCCAGAACTCGTATTTACTGAACTTGGCATATAACTGGTGCTCTCTGAGAGTCTGAAGAACTATACGGAGATGCTGCTCATGCTCTGCCTCACTCTTGCTGTAGACCAGAATGTCATCCAAGAACACAATCACAAACTGATCCAAGTAAGGCATGAAGATGCGATTCATGAGGTCCATGAATACTGCCGGCGCATTGGTCGCCCTAAAAGGCATAATAAGGAACTCCCAATGCCCATATCTCGATCTAAAAGCTGTCTTCGGGATGTCCTGCTCTCTGACTCTGATCTGATGATAACCTGAGCGTAAATCAATCTTCGAGAATACTGAAGCCCCCTTGAGTTGATCAAACAAGTCATCTATCCTCGGAAGAGGGTATCTGTTCTTGATTGTCACTGAGTTCAAGGTACGATAATCAACACATAACCTGGACGTACCATCCTTCTTTTTCACAAGAAGCATCGGGGCTCCCCAAGGCGATCCACTAGCACGAATGAATCCCTTGGTTCTGAGTTCTTCAATCATCTTGTACAATATCTCCAACTCTGACGGCGCCATCCTGTAGACTCTCTCTGACACTGGGGCTGTCCCGAGAATCAAGTCTATAGTGAACTCGATCTCCCGCTCCGGAGGCATACCTGGAAGTTCTTCTGGGAAAACATCTGGAAACTCATCCACTATCCTGGACAACTGAACTGCTGCTACTGCCATCCGCAATATCGGAGGAGAAGGTTCAACTGCTCCTCTGGAAAAGGAAAACTCCGGCTCGCCTGGAATGCTAAAAACAGCCCTACCAATATGGCAGTCTATCCTAGCATACTGGTTTCTCAACCAATCCATCCCTAAGACCACATCATAATTGGTCATCGGGAACTCTATCAATCTAGCGGGGAATTCTCTACCGCTAACTACGATCCGACACGAAGAAAACACTCTATCTACTCCCACAAGTCCGTTACCAGTAAGTATATTGAGCCTTACTGATAATGACTCGGGCTCCAATCCTACCCGTGTCGCGAATCGTGCAGACATAAATGAATGCGATGCACCAGAATCAAATAAAGCTGAAGCTGGAATGGAGTTGACGAGAATAGTACCTGCCACTACCTCACCTGGTGCCAACTCTTCCTCCACGGTCATCACCATAGCCTGACCGTGCCCTCGGGGTGCTGGTCCCCTCTGCTGAAATCCTCGCTGTCTGCTCTGACTCTGGGCTTGGGCTTGAACATACTGCTGGGGGTTCTGCTGCTGGAACACTTGGATCTGAGGCGGCAAGGGCCTCGACAATGGATACTGCTGCTGCTGGACCGAAGCTGGTCCTCTCACCGAAGAGCTAGAAAGGTTGGACGAGGATGAACCACCCCTGTTCGGGCAGGATCCAACCCTATGGTCTGGTGCTCCGCCTTGCTGGTCGGTAGGACCACGAACGATGCCGCTGAAGAAGACGACATAGGGAACAATAAGGAAGGACCAGGACAGATCAACGATACAAGCAAATAATCAGGACAAGAATGCAGGGATTCAGAAGATACGAGCAGAGATCAAGGACGAATACTGATTGAGACATCTATTCGGTAAACCCTCACATATCTTGATTTACAAGACCTGCATGGGCCACCACTTAAACCATGTCACGCCCCAGAACTAGAATACTGGAGAGCGGGGGCAGACATAGCCAGCTACGTATATTGAAGTGTAACCACCTCGCTATACGGTCACGGCTGTCTAGATACATGAGGGTTTACTACAAGCCAAC
The DNA here is from genome assembly GCA_029216955.1 of Iris pallida. NCBI lineage: Eukaryota > Viridiplantae > Streptophyta > Magnoliopsida > Asparagales > Iridaceae > Iris > Iris pallida. Next base: position 15,155,270 of record JANAVB010024000.1, on the reverse strand, counting down.
AGTCTCCTATGGTCATGAACAAGCCTAGTGTCTCAATCACAAGCAAGTAAATGTTACAAGATGTATGATCATTAAATATACAATAGTAAGGCGTCCCAAATATTACATATTCAGCTGATCATGAAGCTAGTCGTTACAAAATGTTAGGACTAGCAAGAGTTTAGTCATACATGATCAACCCTAGGATTTGTCAATCATGTTACAGCCCGTAGGCAGACAGTAAATAAAAGTACAATCGAGCTAAACAGGTGCTCGTCGGCTAAACGCCTCAAAAGAATATTTTCACAATAGAGCGGGAGAGCCAAAAATAACCCACTCGTTGCCAGGGTTCCGTCTAGTGGCCACCATCTGGCTGGAAAGTCGGTAGATCCTCTGGAGTTGCTCCGAAATCTGGTCACACAAAACCAGCTGGGTCAGACCCCAGAAAGAGCAAGTGCCACAAAGGAGCTTCACTTAAGAACTAAAACCAGCAATCAGCACAGGAATATAAATAATATAATAAAAGACAGGAAATATAAATAACTGGTAAAAACTGGAAATAAGAAAAACAACAAGCCAGGATGATATACGACGAGATAACCATGGAACTATTCAGATAGCTAGGTTACAACCCGTAAACCAAACAAGGACCGGAGTTGTAACCCTTCGTCTGAACGGAGCTTGGTTTCTCACCATTTATCGAGAAAATAAATACAAGCATGCTGGTCATATAACAGTCTGGAACAAGATCAGGGCAAGACTAGACTTGTTAGACTCCATCCAATCATTTCACGGCCAAGCAAGACCTACGGCTTGATACTTTAACTAACTAGGGTTATCACATTCCTAGTTACTAACAAGATGCAGTGAGATTATTCCACAGCCACAAGCCCTGCAGACCATCCAGGTTACCCAGGTCGAAAGATTAGGGTTGAATTCAGGTGGGTACATCGTCCAGGAAACGCATGTACCCTTAAGTAGCTTGAAGGGTGCAACACATGACAGTGTGCTGGAAATGTTCCCTACTCGACGGCAGGCCACAGATCCCAGGCGCGCCCAGGTAACGGGATTGCCTGTAGCTGGAAAATCTCTTCATGACTAATGTGTTAATCTAGTTATTAACCTTAGTCCATTTCAATAGGTACTCCTGACCGTGGTACTCAGGAGCTCCTTTCCTAGACATGATGTAAGACAGGACTGGTTTATTTGTACAAGCACAATCGTCCACGGTGTCCATGTTTTTATACAGGTCATGTCATGTCAGGTAGCCGTCACAACAGCTTATCGAGATATAACATGTCAGGTTTATCATGTCAAGTGTACTTGTCAGGAGTGCGCCACGACGGGCCACTATCAGGTCATGTCAGGTCATTATATCAGGAGTGTACCACTACGGGTCACTATCGTGTCATGCTCAATTATCAATTCCAAACATATCAAGTAAATTTATGATTATCAAGTTCAGGACAAAAGGCGTAAGGATATAAAATGGACGTTAAATATCAAATAAAATATCAATATACAGGGCTATAAAATCCAGGATAAGAAAAATAAAACCAAACTGACATGCTAATATAAGATCAAGTCTGCCAAAGGCCATACGCTCAGGTAAGCATACGCTCAGGTAAGCATACGCTCAGGTAAGCATACGCTCCCAAAAGGCAGTATATGGAGGGGGTCACAAAGCTCTCGGGTTGAACCAGGGTGACAAGATAGGCAAGCGTACGCTCAAGCCAGCGTACGCCTTGCTCGCTTAAGCTAGCGTACCAAGGCACGCGTACGCTCAAGCTAGCGTATGCTCAAGACATGCTGCCAACAGGCAGCGTATCAAGGTGAGCGTACGCTCACTAAAGAGCAGCGTACGAAGGCACGCGTACGCTCGCTAAAGAGCAGCATACGAAGGCTAGCGTACGCTCGCTAAAGAGCAGCGTACGACTCAGCGGCATAAGCTAAAAAGCTAGCTCACTGTTCACAGTCTTCTCCAGAGGGCAAGAACAGCAAGAACTGCAAGAACTCTAAGGATGGAACCCAAAACTCCAAATGCTCATAACTTGGTCAAAACAAGTCTGAATCCAACTTTTCAAAGGTCAAAATTGGGTAGAATAAAATTATCTACAACATGGAACCATCCAAACTTGAAAACAAGGAAGTTTAATAGATCAAAACACCAAAAATCCAAAAATACTAAATTGTAGATCTACAAGAATCAAAGCCTCAAAATGGAAAATGACAAGTTCTAATGTGTCTTAGAATCATGAGAAGAAGCTAATGGAACCATAAAATGAGTTCTCTTGTGGAAGTAAGTTGCACTTGCCTAAGGGTTGGGGAGTTGTGGGGAGGAAGGAAGAAGAAGAAGAAGAAGAAATAAATGAGAGTTATGGAGGAGAGAGAAGGTTGGTGGGGAAATAAATATCATGGATTGGTGGTAGGTAGGGGGTTCACCTTGGTCCATGATGGACCAAGCAACCAGCCGGCCAAACCAAACCAACCCAAACCGAGAGTTTAAACCAAGCCAAGAAAACTAAACAAGGAACAATACAAGAAAATACGTACACGTATTTCCAAAATACGTAATACGAACCACAGACATTATATTTTGCATGGCCAGATTTAGAGCCAGCTCTCGAAGACTCAGCTTACTTCCACCTCCAAGATGGTTAATACTAGAGGAATGATCGCAGAAGGACGCGAGTGGGTTCCTTGCTTCCCTGCTCGTTTTACTACTTACTTTACTTATTGTCGTTTGGCACCGACATGTTAGTCGGACTGTCTTGCACTTACCTTTACATAATTGTAACTAAATCAGACTGCAGTTGACAACAATTGTGTATACCTTGTTATATCATCTGGCTATATTTTGTACCGCCAGATCTCAAGAACATTTTGACTAGGCGTTTGGGACGCCTTACTGCTTTATCTTACATATTCTCAAATATTTCTTCTTGTTTGAATGATTGAGACAATAGATGTTGAGTGACCATAGTGAGACTTTCATGTAGTATGCACCCCCTCGTCGTTAGACATCATTGATTGTATTATACGGCATTCTTCTACCCGTAATACGTAGCTGGCTGAGTCATTCCCCCGCTCTCCGGTATTTCGGTTCTGGGGCGTGACAATTTACATTCAATGGTATCTTAAATCATGAATGCGCTATCCTCCCTCCCGGTATAAGCAGTGTTGCTATACCACTTGAAGCAACTGTCAATACTTTTGACTGTAAATCTGCAGTGATAGCTCTCCAAATATATGTTTTTCCAGTACCACCATATCCATAAAGGAAAAAAATCCACCGAGATGTTCATTCACATGCAACAATATTTTGTTAAAAATATGTCTTTGCTCATCAGCCATTGCTGATACCAATCTTTCACATTCAACAGTCAAAGCAACTCTATCATGACTTAATTCATCATGAATAAGTGGATTTTCAATATTGTCTAATAATGCCATGTCTGGTCATTGAAGGGAAGTCTCGCAAAGATGTATTATTACATTGTAGTAATTTTTCTATTTCAACCAAAGTAAGATTTTACAATTTTTCTGCACTTAAAATCAGATACGTAAAAATTAAGAATATCATTAGGAAAATCCAATGAATGATTAGTAATTAATATAGTTGAGTTGAATTACGTGGTATTTGAAGACTTCCTCTTTGTCTATGTAAAAGATCATCGGTCAAATACTCCCAAGTTTTGTTCCAAACCAAATCTGGTTAAGCAAGTTGATTTGATACCAACAAAGTTGCAAAAAGTCTCCGCAAGTAGTGACCAGTGCCCCAATAGTTGGCTTCTATTATCCCATCTATGTACTCCTTTTCATCATCTAACAACCCTTTTGCATAGCATGCATCTCTGAAAGATGGGTAGACAACGTTGTCAACTGTTCTGATATCACGAAATGACTGTGCTCCTTTTGCGTAATTAAGCAAATTTCTCAAATAGTACAATTTACCACTTCCAGGATGAACATATTGTAGCCTTTTAATAGTTAGTCCCTTCTTCCATTCCATCCATTCACTATTCTCTCTTTTCCATACAAAGTTAGAAGGAAACTGACCATATGTTAGTTTTCTTGCTTGAGGAAACTTTTTATTTGCTTCAAACCATGCTAATAATTTGGATTTTTTGAGATTTAGGTCTCTCAAGCACAATAACTATTACACCATTGTCTGAAAAAATTACTGTTTGCTCATTTGGCATGTGAAAACTCAAACGCTCATCGGCAGGTTCTTTATAATTGATATCAAAAGCAAAAAGTCTCCAAGCAGATTTACACGAAGATAAGCATCTACAATCATAATACAACTTTATTTTATCCACCATTACGCTATTGCGCATAACTCTGATAAAAGGTTACCGTTACACGATCTTGTCCTTTGTTGACGTATTTAAAAAGATACTAAATTGAACGAGATTGGTTACACCATTCAACATTGATATGAGCATTATACCTCAGAAGTAAGTGTCTGTTGTATGGAACAACATATCTATTGTCAATAAGAGAATCACCCTTTTTAACAGCTATGCCATTGCCCCTTCTTCTATAGATTGGATATCCCTCATCATCAATTGTAGTCCTTTCAACAAATTTTTTTGGAAAATATTTTGTACACCTCCCATTTTGCTTACACAGAGATCTTCTATTTGCAGCTCCACATGGACAATGTATCATTAGTGACGACACAATCTCATACAAAAAGTGATCACTACCTTTTTCTGGTATTTCAGCATATATAATTTTATCTATATCATTAGCAGTTTGATACATATATTCAGGATGTAAGAAAACCAATATGTGCATGCGGCAACCCTCTTTTCTGAAGCTCTATTGTGTAAATAACTACAAAATAATATAATATAACTATTATGAGTAAACATTTAACTAAAGTGGTACTTGTATTAATTCTTACATGCCTTAACTTGTCCAAAAATATTGCCCTACTTGGCTGCTTGATCTGCTTTATCAAATGATCAAGTTTTATTTTGAAAACACGACAGAGTAAGTCTGGCCTATGTTCAGTTTTGAGTCAATAGAGTGTTAAAAATCTATGTAATTATGGCCAATTTTGGTTGCAAGTAAATGTTATGAATAAATTCGGATAGCCAGCCTATCTGCAAATTGCCATTGCATCTTGATAATTTTGAAAGAGATATCGTGTACTTCCTGTAAAACTCAACAGAAACACAATTCTTTTCCCAGTTGTAGCAGGATCAGTTTCACCTCGCAGCAGTGCATCCGCTAAACCCTTGTAGATATCATGTCTGAGTTGCTTCTAATGAATTCTTATAAAATAAAGCCTTGATGATTCTACCATACTGTATGCATCCACCAAAAGTTGTTGGAATAACCTTCTAGCAACTAATAAAAGAGGAATCTGATTAATCCTTTGTTGGATAATGTATGCAAAAAATTCTTTAATTGCAATGGACTGTCGTTTCTTTGACTCATTTTCTGGTGATTATTTTAACTTAATACTATTTTCCCATCCATCTTCGCCTCTTAGAAATAATAGTGGATACTGTAATGGCAAATAAAGTTTTGCTAAGATGGAAACATGCTGTAATAAATCCGATTGGGTTTCAACAATAACATCTCTCTCAGCATCTGCTGCATCAAAGTCACCAACAATTAGAGCAGCAATTTCGGATACATTAGGAAGATTATGAGTTCTAGCATCGCGACCTCTTTTTCCAATCAGTCTCACCTTTACATTAGCAAATTCATCTTCAGCTATTTTATCACGAACCATTCTATATATTTTGACATATACACGAATCCAATGTTTTTTTCAAATCCCTAACAATTGATTCTCTCAAAAAAGAAGAATCTTTTTCCATCCTTTATCAAAGAAAATAATATTAATTATGTAAACAATATTTTTTTTAGTAATTTTAGTAATAAGTGTAAAAAATTATAGTATTGCATACCCAATAACAGACATTCGATTGCTTATTTTATTCTTCGTATCATATATGTAAAATTGGGGAAATTTTGGCGTAGATCTAGGAACTGAAAGTAAGCTACCAATCTGATGGTAGTTTTTCCCGCTCATGACAAACATAGGGGGACCATTACCATCGTTTATTGAATTAACAACTGGACCACCCATTGAAGTAAAAGAAAACATCATGTTGAATGCTCGAATATTTTTCAAAAATTATTTACTTCTATCATCATCACAAAAAATAATTGTTGAATCAATAACCGTGGATCTTCATAAGAAGTAAGTTGGATTATGCCTTGCAAGCAACATAGAGAAAATTTTGGGACAGTTGCACTTCTATGTATTTCATCCCTTTCACCATACCACATCAGTGTCCCACAAATTTGACAAATCCAAGACGGAATCTCATATGTCAAAATAATCTGTAAAATAATATATAATTATGACTTTGCACTACTTTCGATTTGACAAATGGAAAAAGTTATTTAAATAAGTAATAAAAAACTATAACTTATTTTATAAATGTAAACAATACCTGTTTGACCATGCCCATCAACATGATGACTTGGATCACTATCAGCATCATTTTGAATGATTGATTGTTGAAAATTAACAGTTGTTATTGGATTCAAATGATTAAATGTTGATAGTTTCAGTAATAGAAGATTAACTAATACTTAATACAACCCAAAATAATAATTAAATCTTATCTTTAAATGGAAAACAGAAATAAGATTAAATAATAAAATTATTACTGGTATTATTGTCGTCGAACAATCTGCGTTTAACGTCAGTTTCGCAGATAACAAATATCTTGGTGCTTTGCAATAATTTGTTGTATTGGTCTGATATCACGAACATCCGACTGCATTTTTGAAAAAGTACTCATAAAAACACATTATAAAAATCTATCACCAAATTATTCCATAATTTTAAACTTACCACTTGTAATTTTGCCTCGTATTTTTTCCAATAGATCCTATTTGAGTAGATGCAAATTGAGCATTGTTCTGAAACACAAAAATTTAATAAATAATTAAAGAACAACTTCTTGACATTTACTTTACAAGATGAATAAAATTGTATACCTTTCAAAGCATCATGCTCAAAATGACTGTTACCAGAAGTATAATTTTCTTCCAGCAATGTTGACGCAGTGTCATTTTTGTTGAAAATAAATCTTCGAAAAATCTTTACATTGGATAAGCCACTCGATAAACAAATTTTTTTTGCTGTATATCACATATAAATTTAAAATAATAAAGCAATGTTAGATTTATTAATAAATAAAAATGGTTCTCAATCATAAGTGAGTGGATAATTAGCTTATAATATACCGTTGGTTATATCCCTCAAAGGAGTCCTGCTAAGAGTTTGTGTGGGATAATATTTTGTCTGCAATTTTGAACTGTATCCGTATCCAAAGCAATATCAATTGATACTCCTGGAAACAGAAGGATAAAAATGACATCATACAAATTAAGTAGAGTTGTTATAAAAAGTATTACTTAATACTTTAATATAAGTTACCTTTATTATCACCTAAACTTAAATAAGGTGTTGACATCCCAGTATTATCTTCAATTGCACCAGGTCTTACTAAGTTGGGATTATAAGGAGTACCATTTACATTTTTATCATTCTGAGTGAAAGTTTTCTGCTTGTTCGTGGACGACATTCCATCATGCAGTTGAAATTTTTTGGGACCAGAGCAACTCGCATGTGCAGTTTCATCGCTCAAATTGTAGTGAGGTTCATAATATTTTCTTTTTTGATTAGCACCTACAGTTTAGTTAATATTAACATAAGATTGATATGAAATAATATATGAAGATCGAACATAACTTTCACATGGATGTTATCCCATTTTGTTGGAAGAGAGACATTTTTCTCACACCTTATCTTAAAAAAGATTACTTTCAATCGGTCATCTTCAGCCATTTAAGAATAAACTACAGTAATATTTGTTGTATTATGAAACCATGCTGAGAGAGAAGTAAAAACGTTGTATATGATACAAAGTAAATGGAAAAATCAAAAGATGAAAATTTTATTATGCTAATAATTCGCTGACATTTTCAAAGGAAGTTGCACACATGACTAAATTCATAATTTAAATATTAGGTAGTGGTTAGAATGAATGTGGTTGCACATTAAATAAAGTGATTACATTGGTAGTTTGTTGTTGGAAGTTGGAGAAAACTATTCTTGGCAGTAGTATTATTTTTTCAAGGTAAGAATTCAAAACAGTTGTGTAATCATCCCATAAAGTACAGTCTAACTTGTTACCCCTATATGAAAATGACAATGATAATGGTAACATTGAAGATAATTAAGGAACATCAATAAACTACATTTGTAGTTTCATTAGTGTCTTCACCCTCGTCATCAGCAATAAATAATTAAAGAACAACTTCTTGACATTTACTTTATAAGATGAAGAAAATTGTATACCTGTCGAAGCATCATACTTAAAATGACTGTTATCAAAAGTATATTTTTTTACAGCAATGTTGATGCAATGCCATTTCTATTGAAAACAAATCTTCGAGATTTCTTTACATTGGATAAGCCACTCGATAAACAACTTATTATTGTTGTATAATACATATAAATTTAAAATAATAAAGCAACATTAGATTTATTAATAAATAAAAATTATTCTCAATAATAAGTGAGTGTATAATTAAAATAATTAGCTTATAATATACCATTGGTTATATCTCTCAAAGGAGTCTTGCTAAGAGTTTGGAATGTGGTAATATTTTGTCTGCAATTTTGAACTGCATCCTTATCCAAAGCAATATCAATTAATGCTCCTGGAAACAGAAGATAAAAATGACATCATACAGATTAAGTAGAGTCATTACAAACAGTATTACTTAATACTTTAATATAAGTTACCTTTATTATCACCTAAACTTAAATAAAGCGTTGACATCCAGTAATATATTCAATTGCACTTGGTCTCACTAAGTTGGGATTATAAGGAGTACAATTTATATTTTCATCATTCTGAGTGAAATTTTTCTGCTTGTTCGTGGACAACATCCCATCATGCAGTTAAAAATTTTCGGGATCAAATCTCAACTTTCTTGAGAAGCAACTCGCATGTGCAGTTTCATCACTCAAATTACAATAAAGTATGGTTTTCTTTTTGGATTAACACTTGCAGTTTAGTTAAAATTAAAATAAGATTGATATAAAAATAATATGTGAAGATCGATACATAACTTCTACATGAATGTCATCCCATTTTGTTGGAAGAGAGAGATCTTTCTTACGCCTTATCTTAAAAAGATTGCTTTTAATTGGTTATCTCCAGTGAATTAAGAATAAACTACAGTAATAGTTGTAGTATCACGAGACCATGCTGAGAGAGAAGTAAAAAGTGTTGTATATGATATAAAGTGAATGAAAAAAATTCAAAAGATGCGGATTTTATTATGCTAATAATTCGTTGGTGTCGCGCCCCAAGACCAGTATACTGGCAAGTAGGGACGGACATGGCCAGCAACGCAATACCAAAGTACACCAGTACTCTTAAATCACGTATAAGCTGTCAAGACATGGGGTTACTTCTACAAGCCAACAGTCGATCCTAGGTTAAGACAATCCTACGTATCTCAATCACATACAATTATACAAGGCACAAGAAGTATGACCATCAGACATACAATAGTAAAGCGTCCCAAACCATATATACATGGATGATCATGAAGCTAGTAATACAAAATGGAGAAACTAGCAAGAATATTAGTCATACATGATAGCTCTAGCTGCAGTCTAGAATACGCACATCATGTTTATGCCCGTAGGCTAAATGTCAAGGACCAAAACACGAGCTAAACACGTGCTTGGAGGCTGAATTCCACAAAAAGAATAATGTACATAACCAGTGGAAGAATAAAATGAGAAACCCACTTAGGTACTTTGGTGCTCTAGATGGTCACCGTCGAGTAGATGGTGCGAAAGATCCTCTGGGCTTCTCTATCAGATCTGGCCAAACAAAACCAGTGGGGTCAGACCCCCAATAGCAAGTACCACAAAGAAAGCCAAACTATGAACTAAAACCAGCAATCACTAACATCAACAATTAGAGATACAATGAGTAAGGGCAGATCGAGACTCATGCACTACCAATACACTTATCCCGAACATAGGAAGACAATAAGTAAGCATCTTGGAGCATAAAGTAATTATTATGTGACATAATGTAAACTGTGGACTTGTGAATTAAATAGATAACTTGTGACATAGCTAAATCATGAAAGAGAAATGGTACATGCGAACATGTACGGTAAGTGGAACATGTGAGCATGTTAGATAACTGAGACTTGTGAGCATGTAAAAATTATATAAAGACAACGATAAGTGGACTTAGTCTCTAATCATTGTGCAGCATAAGGATCATGTAGAACATGTGAGTACTAAATAAGACGACAAGTGATAGGATAACTTAGGAACCATTCTGGAAGCCAAGTTACAACCCGTAAACCAAATAAGGACCGGGGTTGTAACCCTTCTCCTGAATAGAACTTTGTCTCTGACCATTTATCGATAAAAGTAAGCATAAACTATAGTGTACTGAAATAAACATGCAGACACTGCCTAGACAAAACTAGACTGGATTGGACTGACTCCATCCACCGATCACGACCAAGCAATGAGTACGGCTTGATATATTAGCTAACTAGGGTTATGATAAGTCTTGTTACTAGCAAGATGCAATGAGGTATCCCTACTGCTAGGAGCCCTGCAGACTATCCAGGTTATCCAGACGCAAGTTACAAGGACTTATAGTGGATACATTGCCCAGGAGACAAATGTATCCCATATTCATATAATAGTAGGTACATCGCCCAGGAGACAAATGTACCCTAAGAGAGTTATTAGGAGACTTGGGGGTGCAACACATGACAGTGTGCATATTACTTATTTCATGAAGTGCCCCACATGACAGTGGGCTGGAAATGTGCCATACTCGTCGACAGACTACAAGTCCATCATAGAAGGCGCCCAGATAACGGGATTGCTTGTAGCCGAAATACCTCCCTATATGAACTACTTGATTAATCTAGTCATTAATCCTAGCCAGATTCAGTATGAATTCCTGACCGTAGGAAATCAGGAATTAATGTCCTAGACATGATGCAATACAGAACATGTAGCTTATACAAACACACTCAAGAGAAACACCCATGGTGTCCAAATCATTCATTACTTGTAAGCCAATAAAGTCGTCACAACAGCATTCATGGTTCATGTCATGTCATATTACTTGTCTGGAGTGCACCACGACGGGTCACTATCATGTTAAGAGTACTTGTTAGGGGTGCGTCACGACGGGCCACAATCATGTTAAGCAAAGAAGTGACATGTGACTTGAGTGCACTGCAACGGGTCACTATTATGTTAAGCAAAGAAGGAAGACATACATTATGAGTGCACCACAATGGGTCACCATCATGTTAAGCGAAAGAAGGAAGACATAAATCATGAGTGCCCCACAACGGGTCAATATCATATTAAGCAATCATAGACGTAAGAAAGCTTGTAGATAGATCTTGATAAAAGGTGCATCATAATATATGAGAAGGAATAAATGAGGTAACTACTTGGCCTAAAATACCAATTGAATCTGTGCTAGTATTAAGGGTATGAGAGGGTACAATCATTCTCTAACTATACAATATTATCAAATCATGTTAAGAAATTCATTTATTAAAGAAATATCAAGCTATTAAGTATGGTCGTCGCAATTTTGGCCGAGATAGAAAATATGCAATGCTATCATAAGCTCCATATCAAGAATGAAAGAACTTGTATAAAATAATTAGTAACATATTCTTGAATCCAATGAAAAGATCTACAACTTCTATATTGGAAGTTGGGAGAGATTCTGACCACAAATCAGCCAAATAGGACATAAAACAACCAAAATAGGCACTGTGCGGCCAAGGGTGGATGGGGTCTCATGCGGTAGTAGATGGGTACCCATCTATGCGGCAGGGTAGATGGGTGTCCATCTATGCGGCAGGGTGGATGAGTTCCATGCGACAAGGTGGATGGGATCTAATGCGGCAGTAGATGGGATGCCATGTGGCAGAGTCGATGGGTGCCCATCTTCTCATACGGCCAGAGTCGATGGGGTGCCATGCAGCAGAGTCGATGGGTGTCCATCTTCTCATGCGTGTGTCTCGGCGTGGGATGGCCGCGACTCCACCTCGCCATGGCTCTACTTCGACCTCGACGTGGGTGTGGACGCGGCTCCACCTCTCCATGGCGCTACTTCGATTTCGACGTAGGGGTGGACACGGCTCTGTCTCAACGTGGGGGTAGACGTGCGTCTCGACTTTAAGGAGGTCTACGGAGGTAGAGGTCGACCCCCCGTACCTAATATCCTAATAAACTAGTTTAACCTATTACATGAACTAAACTAAAATTTACTCTTTTTGGTGTTTGAGTTTCAGCAACTAAGCCTGGAAAAGTTGTGGGACCTGTAATGTCCTATGACAGTGGAGGATTAAAGGATGTTGCTTATGATCCAAGAAGGATAATAAGGAATAATACAGTACTCCCGTCACAACATTCCGTCATTCCTCCAGAATATTGTTTCCACAGAGGTTCATAACTATTATAATTTTTATTAAATTATTTATTTACTTTTATTTTAAATTTTGTATCTGATACAAACTTAACTTCTTTTTTACAAAAGAGACATTGGTGCCATGGCATTGAAGTCGAAGTCTGTTGATTTGTATAATCCATAACATATTTGGCCTGGTTGTCTGAATACGTAGGGAGGTGAATTTTAATGATATAAAGAGTACACTTTGAAAAGATATGAGATTATAAGTTTACACCACAATATTTTTAATTGACTATTTTTCTTGCAGAAAGTAAATAATATAAGTGTTATCATGAGATAAAATCTCTTATTCATGTTCAAAATGATGGGTAAGGGATATTGTATCCTATGGGAAGATTTTAGAGTTTGTGATTTATATGTTCCAGTAAAGTTATTTTCTTCTTTCCCGTTATTATTCATATGAAAGAATCTTGAAGCTTAATGCTCCTGCGTATATGGAAAGATTTTAGAGTTTGTGATTTATATGTTCCAGTAAAGTTATTTTTTCCTCACTTTCGACTAGAAGCGCTACTCGGAATGCATCATATAGCCATTATGTTTTTATGTTTGTATATATGGAGAAATCTGTTGGTATATATGCTACCATGAACTCTAATCTTATTAGTAATTTTATCAGTGGGTTTTATACTTCTACTTCTATGCCATTCTGTCAAATCAGATAAAGAAGTAACCAGTTTGTTATTCAAGCTTATTTGGGAGGGCCAGGGAATGTTAATCTTCAAGAGACATGCCCACTTTACAAGCAGTTTCAAGATAGCTTAAGCCACTAGCTGGACCCAAAGAAGTAAGTCGCATTCTTTGGTAGTTTTAGGTTATGATTCTACTTTAAATGTCTCGCTTGTCAATTATACTTTTGTTTGATATTTTCTTTTTCATGATTACATTTGACACTGTTGAGGATGCTGATGAAGGTTGAAGTTTGAGGATGCTACTGACAGGGTGCTGTTGGCAGTTTTGGAGGATGAAATTTAGTTCCTGCTGATGAGAGAAGCAGTCGTGACCGAAGAGGAGCTGAGAGAGAAGCACGCCAACATGACCGGAGAGAGCGTAGAACGATTGCTTTAGGAATCGACGCGACTAGGCAGACAGCAGCAGGGAGGGGTGGGGTCGACACGGGGCGGAACAGGTCGGAGGAGGGAAGAGGGATGGTTCTGCCGTTCTCCCCTCTCTCGATCACGTTCGACAACGTCAGGTGTGGACATGCCACATGAAATGAAGGACAAGGTGAATACACAAAAGGAATGTTTCAGTGTTTCGAGGCCCGATGCCCTAAAAGAAAAAGATGTATATATTTTGGATACTTTAAAATGTAATGGTGATGTGTTGGTGAAACAAAAGTTGAAAAAGAGTGATATATTTTGAAATATAATTAAGATGGTGAGATATTTGGATATTTTTAATGAAATGTTTCAAATGTTAGTTAAATTTCATATTTCTGTTGTCTCATGTGTTCTGAAAATTAATACGCTTTTTATAATGCATTGAGTTATTAGCATCGACAGGTGATATATATATATATATATATATATATATATATATATATATATATATATATATATATATATTGTGGTGTAGTGGTTATAATGCTAGACTTATATATAAGAGGTCCTTGGATCAAATTTTGACTACAACAAATTTGCAGATGAACTCTAGCCTAGTAAAGAGATGCATGCGGCCCGAGTGGTCAGAAGTTCGAATCCCAGTGGGCACGATTCCAGAAAATAATTTACCTGGTTCTATATATATATATATATATATATATATATATATATATATATATATATATATATATATATATATATATATATATATATATATATTCTGGTTATGCATGTGAATAACCAGAATAGAATGTTAAAAAGCGTTATGTATGTTCGTTTTATGTCGCTTAAAAATTTAGTGTTATATATAATTAAATTAATTATCTTGTTTTTAATATAAAAAATGTCATATAAGTTTATATTGTTTATAACGGTTTTCATAAATATTTATAACATCCGTTTTTATCACGGTTACTGGTGTAAAAAAAACCGTCATAAAATGTCATATATGACGGTTATTACCCGTCATAAAAAGGTATTTTTCTTGTAGTGGTAAGGAAAACTTTAAAAGATGTGCATACCAATGAATTTTAAAAAATCATAATTTAAAAAAAATGACAACCAAATTACTTTAATCCCATGCTGCTTCTTAAAATCTTTGATAAGATCACTACTATCAGAAATCTGATTAACAGTATAAGTATGCCAACTATTATAAATACTGTTTAGCATAGCAAAGATCTTAAAAAGCATATCTTGGTCATTTTCCAATAAGTCCTCTGTTAACATATAATATAAAATATAAGTTTTTAAAATAACTTTACACATATTTAATTTAAACTTTCTAAGCACCCTGTGTTTAAAACTTATTAATTAAGCAAACATTTTCAACATCAACAAAAAGAGCAGTGGCATCATCACCCAAAAACTGTGTTGCAAGATGAGCAAACAGTGTTAAGTAAGTGGACCTAGTTTTATCAATCACTTGAACATGGACTTTGCACCTTTATAATAATAAATTAACATACCACCATATCGAATCTTATAAATTAAGAGATTGTGTGGGAATTAAATAAATCAAAATTGCACAAAGCAAGGACCATATTTGCACATTTTCTACAGTAATAGAGGTTTTCAACATGCTGGGTCACATTCTTTGCACATTTCGTGCAAGCATAATAATACCAACCCATAGAAGTATCAAAATCAATAATTTTTGCGTAAACAACACACTAAAGTTCCTATTAAAAATTTAAGTTAAAATGTTAACAAAGGCAAATAATGGTGATGTAAAGCATCTATATATTAAAATATAAATAATAAACACCTTATCCAAATCTATGACATCAAAAATAGTAAGTCTGGGACATTGGAGAAAATTATCAGTCACTGAAATTTTGACTTGAGATATAGCTAACAACTTGACTAACAAAACCGCTTGTATTTTTCAATCTTTGCAAATTAAAATATTGAAAGTGATGTCATAATTTTACCAAGTAATTTAAATATATTAAATATATTTAATTATTCAATGTATTAGTAAATGTAAAATACAACTCACTTGTTCTTGTATTCGGTACACTCCTTAAAATCAAGATTTGGCCAAAGTTTTGTTGCAGAAAACGAATTAGATATTCCAGTCTTAGCTACAAAATAAGTAAAGAATGCAGTTATATAATTATATTAATATGTAAATATACATAAATAATTATCTGCAATCTCTAATAAAAATAAAGTACTTAAAATTGAAGATCCTCATTTTACAACCATATAAAATAACTACAATAGAACCATCAGAACCTTTTTTTTCAAGTTAATCAAAACAGTTGCATAATCACCCCCATAAAGTACAATCTAACTTGTTACCCCTATATGAAAATGACAACGATAATGTAACATTGAAGGTAATTAATTATGCACAAAAGAGATGGAATTTTAAAAAAAATATGCATATATGAAATGTTTGAGAAAACGAATTAACTCACTATAAGTCCTCTAAAACTAAGTCTATCAGTAAGCTCTTAACACCATTTTTTCGTTCTCCCTGAAAGAATTTCTTTGCACCACATGTCCAATGATATCTAAACGTTGTAAATAATAACAAAGAAATTAAATTTTACCTTATAAAGAGTATTCAGCAAAAAACTTTAAATTAAATTCTAAAAAGTAATACCTATCAGATGTGTTTCATCTAGACAAGATGATATAATAGCAAAATTGATAAAATTAAAAATGCAAACAGGAATTCTTGAATCATCTGATTTCATGCACATAGTGGTCCTTATAAACGTAAGTTTATATTTGTGACAGAAAGCGCAAAATTTTGAATCAACATTGGCTGCAACCAATAAATTCTAAATGAGATAGCAGGACCCTTCTTGCAGAGTGTTGTCAAACATTTCAAGAAGGTTTTCCTTCACAGAAACTCGAATCTTTCCATCCTGCATGCACGTGGGACATATATTAAAACAAATATATATACAAAATTTATTAAATTAAGAGATAAAAAAGACAAAAGATAACATTTTCATCCACCAGTATCATCTCAATTGACATGGTAACATTGGGCTTATTATATTCAGAAACCTTCCACACATGCACAACTCTAACTTTGATCTTATAATCAACCTTCCCGGCCTTAATATCGTCTATAAGAGTAGCCGTGGAGCCATATTTAAAGGTTGATAGATGTAAATTTATAAAGTGATTTTGGAGTTAAGTAAAGAGTAAGAAGAATGCATAAAAATAACACGATTGATAAGGATGTAGAAAAAACAGATGCTGCAGAAGAATAAGAATAATCTTACCACATGAAAGGAGTAATGCAAAATATACTTATTGGTGTATGAATGAAGTTGAATTCGATCATAAAGCAATAATAGAAAATGTATTGGAATCTAATAAGTCTCTTAGTCTTATGCATATTGATCATCTATTCAGAGCAATAATGGGGAATGCAATGGTACACCAAAAGTCTCTTTATTAAAATCTCATAGTGCAGAGACGTATTCAAAAACAAAATAAAAAATATTGCGTGTGCAATATATATATTTATTTTATTACATTTGTGTAATACATGTCAATTCTTAAAAGATTTGGCAGTTCAAAAATGCTTTCTTGTCATT
The DNA here is from genome assembly GCA_029216955.1 of Iris pallida. Taxonomy (NCBI): domain Eukaryota; kingdom Viridiplantae; phylum Streptophyta; class Magnoliopsida; order Asparagales; family Iridaceae; genus Iris; species Iris pallida. Next base: position 15,138,026 of record JANAVB010024000.1, on the reverse strand, counting down.
AATAATATTCTTAATTTAAGTTCTTGCACATTTAAAATATAATCTTTTAACATTTAAAATCCAATTCATAAGCAAAACTATAATGAAGATAGTCTCTTATCAACTTAAATTAGTTCAAATTAGGTGTGTAAAATTAGAAGATATGGAAGTTAAAAAAAGAAGCTTTCTTATCACTAATATAATATTTTTAGTTTAAAATATAGTAAAATCTAATTCATAAACTAAACTAAAATCAAGATAGTTACAAATCCTATTATCTCTTTTTCTGATTTTTTAAGAATTATTAAGAAAATAAATAATGAGAGTGGAAAGTAACCACGTTATACATTTTCTCTGAGATTTTCTCAGAATTATTTAGAAAATAAATAATGAGTGGAAATAACCACGTATACATTTTCTCTGAGATTTTCTCAGAATTATTTAGAAAATAAATAATGAGAGTGGAAAGAACCACGCATAAATTTTCTCTGAAATTTTTTCAAAATTATGAGAGTGGAAATAAACCACCAAAAACCTATTATTTTCTACATTCACAACACTAATAAAAATAAAGAAACTAAATAAGAAATTGAATTTTAGATCACCAAATAAAATAAGAATGAAGAAATATAATAAAAAGGAAGAAAAGAAATAAGAAAGATACCTAAGAGCACTGCGAAAGAAGTTACCTCAAGGCAACTTGTTCAAAAAATAAATATTCGACGTGCTTGAAGACAAAGGAGAAGATGAAGGAGAAGGTACTCCTGTTTTGTTTTATGTTTTTACTTTCTAGATTTTTTTTTCAGAACCTCGATAAGGAGAAGGTGATTGAACGTAGTAGAGAAGGAGGTTAAAACCATTTTTAAAATTTTAAATAAGGTTATAGGCCTCAAAAATATAGTCACGCTGAGTTAATACAGCCTATCAAGAAAATGTCTAAAAGACACGCTGAGTTCTATCAAATCATTTATCAGATTGTAATTATGATTGACAGCACGACAGTCAACAAACGTCTCCTCATATGCCACATATGCACGGGATTCAAGAGATCTCAGCCGACTATTGCGTGATTTTTGAAATCTTTTTCAACAAGATTCGGTCTTCATCAAGTTGGCGTGCCAAAAAAGGGTTTATCATCATTTAATGTGACTGACAAAGCAATCAATGTCAAAGATTTTGTGTCAGTCGAGGCACGTCGAATCAAGGCAGCTGGCCGTTCTGACTCAAGTTTGCGTGTATTTTGAACTTCAGTGTTCCTGCCTCAAGTTTGCGTGTATTCTGAGCTTTCTGCTTCAAGATTGCATGTATTCTGAGCCTTCTGCCTCAAGTTTGCGTGTATTCTGAGCCCTCTGCCCCAAGTTTGCGTATATTTTGAGCCTAAGTACTTCTGCTGTAAGTCAGCGTGGATTTTTTATCTCAACAGGGATTTCATCCTCAATCAGTTAGCAGATTATCATCTCAAATTATCAAATTAGAGTATGTGGCAAACATGCCATGGATCTCTCGTATGCGTGCCCCAGTAACTTGTACACGTCTTATGCATGATTGCCATGTGTCCAACAGTTATGGGCCACGTCCAGTAACTGCTCATCAACCTTGCGTACGATTGAGTCCTGCGTGATTATCAACTATGCATAGGTTATGAAGACAGTTATCTTTTTAGTTATTTTTGACTCTATAAATAGAGTTCTCTTCTCATTCATTGTACAGATATACAGAATATCTAAATTGTCGTCGAATTCTTGAGAGCTTTTCTTCTTTGCATCGTCCAAGGGATAAAGCGATCGTCTTCTAGATCGGATTCCTACAGTTGTATTTTCCCAGAATCAAAATAAATAAAGTGAATTTATTTATGGAAAACAAATTGGCGACTCTGCTGGAGACACCCATCTCCTCTTCTGAGATGGCCACAACTCAATACGACACTTCGTCGGTCGGATCGACGAAGAAGGTAATATCGATTCAGTTCAATCAACTCGCCTATGAAGAAATGCAGCGGGCTAAGGGTGGCAAGCATACTTCAACCTCTATCACCACCGCCAAATCAAAGGGACGATCTGTCTACGTCCCTAAGAATCTGTTGGCAACCAAAGATGGTGAAGTTTCTGCCACAGTGTCTATTACTAACACTGGCAAGAACTTCACTGCAGGCACGCATACTTCTGTGTGCTCGAAGACGACAGCATCCAAAAGACACGCTAACAGTGATGGCTCCTTAGCCAAATCTGTTTCCGTAGTCACACAGTCCAAAAGTCACGCTGACAGCACTGGCTCATTAGCCAAACCTGTTCTAGCGTGCATTTCCAAACCCAAAAATCATGCTAACAGCACTGGTTCTTTAACCAAGCCTGTCTCAGCGTGTATTCCGCACGCATCATCCACCGAGTCAGCTCTCCCTGACTCAGCATGCGTACCGAAATCTGGCTTTTTAGCTAAGACTTCATATGCTGACAGCACTGGCTCCTTAGCCAAATTGTCACCAGCATATTCTAAGAAGAATAGCTCTTTAGCTATTTCTTCCTCATTGCCAAGTTCTACTAGAACTGGGGGTAGTCTTGCTATGGCTCCTCCACAAATGGCTCACAAAGTCCCTTCGAATAGGAATAACTCTTTAGTTGTTTCTTCTGCTCCTGTAGTGTTTACTTCAGGAACAGCTTTGGCTGACAATTTTGTTAGTCAAAGAAAAGAAAATAGTCTTTTGACTACTCTTTCTTCTGGACATTCTATGTCTCAAAACTTGAACAAGTCTAAAAAAAACATTTCTTAATGTCTTCTTCTACGACTTCTTCAAATTGGGCACAGAATTTGTCTCTACAAAATGGTTTGTTACCAACTCCTAATCAGGGGGATGGTTCAACTCTTTCTTCTCTGCAAATATCCAGATCAATGGAAGGAAAACTTCAAGTATCAAAGACCAATGTTTTACCTCCAACAGATCTAAGAACTAAACTTAATTAATCCCGTTTGGGAAGCACTTCTGGTGTTAAGAAACCACACCAATCAGAAACAAAAGTAAGAGATCCGGATGCAGAATATGCCAAAAATTATGTTGCTCAGATTAATCACTCTTTGTATAATCAAGAGCTGGCAAAATCCAAGGACAAGAAATACATTCATAGCAAACAAAGATTGTTCTCAAATATACCTCAATCTTCACATACGGATTTGCGAGAACATCTTCAACAAAAGAGGAGGAATAGTTCTCTGTCAATGGATCATGACCATACTGATCATGAATGTGACTTCCAACCTAGGGTCATAATTCAATGCAGATGTCAAACTAAATAACAGTCTGTCTTTAATCGAATCCAGTGTGAACCTATGTCTGATGAAGATGAACCTCTTTTCGCTTCTATCAACATGACCTCTCGGGATACTGGGGGTAGAACTGATAATCAAGATGGAGTATATAGAGGCACCAGATCAAGAGTCCTGGCTTCTAATCAAAGACCTTCGATTTCTGAAGACTATTCTGAATTCCTTGGAGAATCCAACTTCCCACCTCTTTCTACTGGGGGTAGTTCTCCTATAACTGATTTTGATACACAAAGCAATGATTCAGAACAAACAGTATCATCAACAATCCCTCGTATAGTTACGACTTATATGGTGGATGGGAATACTGAATTAAACAATGAACCTTCTTCTTCGATGACTCCCCAAGACCAAAGAATTGCTTCTTTGGAACAACAAATGAAGTCTATGGCTGATACTATGAAGTCAATGTATGAACTTATGGCAACCCAGCTGCAAAATCGACAAACTGTACCTGACACCGTACCAATTGACACTGGTGTAGATCCAGTGCATGTTCCTCCAGCAGTACAATCCAATATCCCTGGGCAAGCTCAACCAATTCCTAGCCATTCGGGAGCTGGAGGTAGCGCTTATAATGCTGTCCTTCCTCCTAACTATTCTCTACAAGCTACAACTCCACAATCTTCCGGAGTCGTTACTGAAGAATTGAGGAATCTCCGAACCCAATTTGAGGCATTCAAACAGAAAGATGGTTTACAAAGGTTAGGTATCAAGCAACCTTATCCAATAGAATGGAAGCAAGTATCATATCCTCCTAAATACAAGCCTCCTATTATCTCATTCTTTGATGGGACCACCTCCCCAAGTCAGTTCATCAATCACTTTGAAGTGATGACTGATCAGTTGCAACCAAGCGACGCCCTCCTTACTCGGGTGTTTGTCGGATGTCTCAAGGGAACGGCTTATGAGTGGTATAGAAGTCTCCCTGATGGGTGTATTACCTCATTTGCCGGCTTCAAACAAATGTTTCTTAAACGGTTCTATGAAGGGCTCAATGATATGACTATGTCTGCTCTTATAAGAATCAAACAGAAAAGTAATGAAAGCACTGAAAACTTCATTGAAAGGTTTGAAGAGAAGCTCTGAAGATGCCTCTTGGAACTCCTGATGCTGTCACTATCGACACTTGTAAGTTAAATCTCTTACCAATCATCAGCATGTGGACAGGATCCAGTCAATTCCAAGATTGGCCTTCCTTCATCGTCAGTGCCAAAGCCGCAGAAATTAGTGCCGAGACTTTCAAAGGTCTGGGGGTACACATGACTCCTAATGAACCAGGTTAAAGTACTAGCAATAGTACTAAATCCAATCCTCGTAAAGGAAAAGAGACTCTCGAAGTCAATCTCTAGAGCAAATATCAAGAAGTAATATCTGCCCAAGCTACCCCAGCTCCAACAAATCAACAACCAAGAGCACCTCGCCCCAAAGAAGAATACTCTTTCGACGATGATGACGTCCTTGGTATCTTTGAATGTCTACTTAAAGGTAATAAAATACAATTGCCTGAAATCAAGAAACCCGATGAAGCTGGTAAGACAGATCATCCTAAATACTGTCCGTACCATAGAATGTTGGGTCACACAGCTCGTACATGTTTTGTACTGAAAGGAAAAATCCAGGAAATGATAAAATCTAGAGCTGTCACTCTCACTCCAAAAGAAAAGACCGTCACCTCCAACGTTGTCTCTATGCAATTCGGAGATTTTTCTCCTCAACTTTTCGAAAGCGGGATCGTTCCTATTCCCAAGGCAACTCTTGAAATCGTGAATATCTCCCCTCCACAGTCTGAAGGATTAGTACCGATCACTATTGAAACAGGATAAATCATATGGATTCATTCCGATCTAGTGGCAGATTTTGAATCTCCTCCCCTTCAAAAGACTACTTCCCTAAATCTAAGAAGGCCGAAAAAACTAAGTCAAGTCATATGACTTCTATCGGATCTACTTCCGACACAGAACCAAAAGATAAAGTAGAAGCACTTGCTGGTGCTACTAGAATAGGGAAACATTATCTAAAGGATTATTCCAAGAGTCCTGAAGATACTCCTGATATCTCTCCAACTGACAAAGATACTCCTGATATTCCTCGTGAGGAAGAATCATCCACTGCACCTGTTCCTTCAACTACACCGGTTGTACCTAGTCCTTCCGAGCCCACAGCACTTGAGAAAGACAAACAACAAGCTCGCTTCGATAAACCAATCAGGAAGTCCCCTCCCCTTGGACTTCAGAAGCCTTATAACTTTGACATTTTAGCTCAACTCGCTAATACTCCAGCTAGAATGTCCCTCTTTGAACTTCTACGTCTTTCTAAAGAGACTCGGGAGACATTAAGTGAGGCACTTCTTCAGGCTGACTCTTGTCTCGCACAATTAAAGAAGCCAGATGAAGAACCTATTACTTGCTTACATTACAATAGTATATTGGAGATCATCCCGAATATCACCTTTACACAAGATGATATGCTATTGGAGGATAATCGACATGATCGGCCTCTCTACTACATCGGTTAAATCGATATGATGAAGATAGATCGTATTCTTATTGATCCAGGGTCTGCTTTAAGTATAATGCCAAAGAGTCTGCTGGATGAATTAAGAATCCCTCTTCACAAACTTTCCAAGACGGTTACTACCATATTGGGATTCAATCAAAGCCGAAGTGAGCCGTTGGGAAAGATTCATTTGAAACTTCAAATAGGCGATTTCAGATCCAAAGTCACTTTCTATGTGATCAAGATCATGGGATCTTATAATCTTCTCCTGGGAAGACCCTTTATTCATGAAAATAATGTGGTGCCTTCTACTCTTCATCAGTGCTTCAAATACATTAACAGCAATGGAAAGGCACAAAAGGAAGTTGCTGATATAAATCCTTTCTGTGGGGTTGAAGCTTATTTCAGTGATTTCCGGATGTACAAAGAGGAGTATACAAAAATATTACAAGCCATGGAAAAAGAAGATCCGCAAAGTGAGACCTTGATAATTCCTGTTAAAGGTCGATCTACTCAGCAACAGTCTCCTAAACCCTCTGGAGAAGCTCCCTTCATTATTCCAGTGAGCGGACGTATCTCTCCATTACCTCAATCATCCACCCAAGACACTCTGATCATTCCTGTCAGTGGGCGTACTATATTTCCTGCATCTTCACCTATAAAATAGGATACTCTGGTAATCCCTGTTGGTGGGCGAACTACTTTTCCATCCCAAGCTTCAAGGGAGATCATCTCTTCTGAGCCATTTGTGATCGATCTTAATCGAAACAAAACTCCTTCTAGTTCTTCTTCTCCCCCTTTAGTCATTGATTTGGCTAAGATTTCTAAGGTTCAACCTCCTTCTGATGTAAATACTACTACTTTTGAATTTAATGAAATATCTCCGTCTTTGCAGTATATTGATGTTTGTAATCATGTTCATAGTTATTTGCATTTGTTAGATGACTTGAAAACAATAACTATAGGAGTTATACAGACTTTTCATACAGAAGTATCCTTAGAATCAGTACAAAGTTCATGCTTTCTAGTACCTAGCAGAAAACCAGGAGATATTCCAATATTCTTCTACAAAGGACCAAAAAACCCTATCAACCTTGAAGATGATGATAGAAATGATAATTCTGGAAGATTACAGTTGCGTCGTTACAGCTAGCAATCTAAAGATATTATCAAAAATATGGGCTATGACTTCAGAACTGGCCTCAGTAATGGAAAAGGGAGAAGAATGCCTGTTCGGATTCCTTCTCTAAAATATGGAAGGACAAAATGCGGATTGGGTTATCTTGCTCCTACTTCCTTCATCAATATCATCCATGAAAATCCTGAATCTGATAAAGATAAAAGATCTGATTCTTCTAGTCCCTCCTCTTGGGATTCTGATACAAGTATCAGTGACTTCCACTGTAACATTCTGTCTTCCAACATGGTTTTCGCTGACGGTCTTGAAGAAAATGATGAAGACAAATTTGAAATCTCATCCGAATCAGAACAATGGGCCCAAAGGTTAGATAATCAATGGGAGTTTAGATTCGAGCAAAGAGAACCTCCAACTGAAGATAAACTCGTTCAAATAGATGTTGGTGAAGAGGGATCCCCCAAACCAATATTCATTAGTGAAAGTCTTTCAGAAACTGATAAGCAAGACATGATCAAACTTATTCGCGAATACATCGACGTCTTCGCTTGGAGCTATGAAGATATGCCAGGACTTGATCCACAGATCGTAACTCATAAACTCAATATCATGCCAAATGCTAAACCGGTCAAGCAACAACAGCGACGATTCCGTCCAGACATTATGGATGTAATTGAAGCCGAAGTTAATAAACTCATGGCTTCTGGGTTTATCAGAGAGGAACAACATCCTGATTGGGTGGCTAATATAGTTCCTGTCCTTAAAAAGACTAGCAAGATCAGAGTATGCATAGATTATCGTGATCTCAATACGACATGTCCTAAAGACGAGTTCCCTCTACCAATTACTGATGTTATGATTGATAATACATGTGGTTTTGAACGGATGTCATTCATGGATGGGTATTCTGGATACAATCAAATTAAAATATTTCCAGATGACGAGAAACATACTTCCTTCAGAATGCTGATCGGTACATACTGTTATACAGTGATGCCATTCGGTCTTAAGAATGCAGGAGCAAGCTATCAACGAGCCATGAGCACTATATTTCGTGAACATTTGCGGAAAATAGTCGAATGCTACGTTGATGATATTGCAGTCAAAAGTCGACAAAAAAAGGATCACATCCAAGATTTGAAAACTATATTTGATCTAATGCGTCGGCATCAATTAAGGATGAACCCTATTAAGTCCTTCTTAGGTGTCTCTAGTGGCAAATTTCTCAGCTTCGTCATTACCTCGAAAGGTATACACGTAGATCCCGAGAAGATCAAAGCCATGCAAGAGATGCGTCCTCCACACACCTTAAAAGAGCTACGAGAATTTCAAGAAAGGATCGCTTATATCTGGAGATTTATCTCTAATCTTTCAGGACGCTGCAGACCATTCAATAAATTTTTGAAAAAAGGTGTTTCTTTCGTCTAGACTGATGAATGTCAGAAAGCATTTGATGACATAAAACAATATCTGATGAACCCCCCAGTATTGATACCTCCCATCTCAGGAATACCGTTCCTTCTATATACCCGAGCAACGAGTCATTCATTGGGTGCGCTGCTCGCTCAAAAGAATAAAAATGGTCATGAACAAGCCATTTACTATCTCAGTCGTACCATGACCGGAGCTGAACCTCGATATTCATCGGTCGAAAAAGAATGTCTAGCCCTTATGTTCGCTGTCCAAAAGACACGACATTATATCATTGGCCACACCATTCATGTCATTTCCAGGATCAATCCGATACGAGTCATGATGAAGAAACCAAGTGTTTTAAATTCTCAATTGGCTAATTGGGGAATTTTACTTGCTCAGTATGATATGCACTATATCCCTCAAAAATCGGTCAAAGGATAAGCTTTAGCTGACTTTCTGGCTGCTCATTCAATTCCAGAAAATTTAAAACTCTACGATGAAATCCCAGATGAAGTCCTAGACTCAAACCAAATTGTTGAAGAAGATCCTACTTGGTGTCTATTCTTTGACGGAGCTTCAAGAATAGGTCCTAATGGTGACATTGTCGCTGGAGTTGGAATCGTTCTTGTATTGCCAGAAGGTCTTGCTATCCAAAGAGCTTATTCTCACGATCAACCATGTTCAAACAACGTAGCTGAGTACAATGCATTGCTTATTGGTCTTCAACTCGCTAAACATCTGAATATTCAACATTTAGAAGCTTATGGAGATTCTAAACTCATCGTCAATCAGATAAGAGGTACTTATGAAGTTCGCCATCAAGATCTGGTTCCTTACTATAGATTGGCCATATCTATGGCTTCTTCATTTGAAGGATTCTTTATCGAGCATGTTAGGCGAGCATGTAACACAGAAGCTGATGCTCTTGCTAATCTTGCGACAGTGTTAGCTATTCCGGTTAGACGTCAACAAATGATTGTTGTTTACAATCGAGAATTATTTCATCTTGAGAATAATCTAACTCTAGGACTTCCAGTTGATATTGAAGAATCAACATCTCATGATGTCAATACAACAAGAGGATTCGGTATTGATTTAGAGTTCGACAAATTAAATCGTAAATCATCTTCATCTTCATCTGATTCTAGTATAGAATTCATCTTTAGTAATTCAGCTGAGACTCAGAATACTGATAAAGATTGGAGACTCCTTTCTTAGATTTCGTATTGTATGATATCCTTCCAGATAATCCGAGTGAGGCAGCATCTATCAGACGACGATCACTCAGATTTTATTACAATCATACTACAAAAACTTTATATCGTCGAGCTTATGATGGTTTGCTTCTTCGATGTATTACCGGTGATGAGGCCCAAAAAATTATCTGCGAAGCACATGATGGAATTTATGGAGCACATCAGCCTGGACCTAAACTTCAAGACCGTATTCGACGCATGGGTTATTATTGGCCTACTATGGTAAATGATGCTATTCAATATGCCCGTAAGTGTAAAGCTTGTCAAATCCATGCAGATTTTATCCATCAACCTTCAGAATTTCTACACCCAACAGCAGCATCATGGCCCTTCGAAGCTTGGGGCATGGATATTATCAGCCCAATCAATCTGCCGTCATCAAAAGGTCATCGGTTTATTCTCGCAATAACCGATTATTTCTCTAAATGGGCTGAAGCTATTCCTTTATCTGAAGTCAAGACTTCCAACGTCATCAGCTTTATCAAGCATCATGTTATCTATAGATTTGGTGTTCTCCGACGCATTATTCATGATAATGGACCACAGTTTGTCAGCCAGAAGTTTACTCGATTCTGTGACGATCATCGGATCAACAATTTGGCTTCTACCGCATATAATCCAGCAACTAACGGATTAGCAGAAGCTTTCAACAAGACCATCATCAAACTCTTAAAGAAGTTTGTTTCTGCCAAACGTAATTGGAGTGAGAAACTCGGTGAATGTTTATGGGCTTACCATACTACAGTTTGTAATGTCACTAAATGTACACCTTTCTCTCTGGTGTATGGATACGAAGCTGTTCTACCATTAGAGATTCAAATTCCTTCTTTAAGGATAGCAATCGCTAATAAACTTACCACTGAGAATAATGATCGTCTTCGACTTCAGGAATTAGAAGCTCTAGATGAGAAGCGGTTATATGCTCAACAGAATATCGAATTCTATCAAGCTAGAATCTCAAGAGCTTTTAACAAGAAAGTCAGAGTTCGAGCATATCAAAAAGGGGAACTTGTTCTTGCAGTCAGACGTCTGATGACTATGACACATATGAGTAAAGGCAAGTTCGATGCAAAATGGGAAGGTCCATTCATTGTGAATAAAGTATTTTCTAATGGGGCATATCAGCTTACCACCATGGATGGTAAAGTTACTATATGATGCCCATTAATGGCAAATTCTTGAAGAAATATTATGTGTAATATTTTCATCTGTCGAGATTATTCTCTTATCATTCCTCAGCTAGTAAAACAAAACAAAAATATATACACCAAGGTCATTGTTCTCTACAGGAATCATTTCGATATCTTTTATCCCAAGTGGAAATAGATATTCTAATTTGTATCATTTTCTTAGTGAATATGTTATCTAGAAAATCACGTCCATATTACCTCTGAATTTTCTATCTCAGTATCATATTTTCTATTTTACGAAATGATATCTAGTCTTTTGATTCCCGAGTCCAAAGATCATGGAAAATCGAGTTCAAAGATATTTTTATATCTGAATTCTATTTTTTTTAATCAGTATTAAACTAAAATTATCTTTGGTTTAATATCATCTGATAGAATTACAAAGTTTATTTGTATATTCTATTCTATTGAAATATGTCATGTATTATTTACCTCTGAACATATTTTCTATAGATACATCATTATCAAAACAACAAAGTCAAAAATCAGATCAAAGTTCTCATTTTCTTCATTCAAGATCAAAGTGCTGATTACAAGTGATTGTCAAAAAGATTCAAAATATGAGAAGCTTGAAAAATTTATTGAGTAGTAGGAGTTATTAACTCCTGAATACGATTAAGTACAGTGTTCATCTTCTCCTCATGAGTTTTACGGACTCGTTATGCTGCTTCAACTGCGACTACTTGTTGATCAAAAATAGCAATAGCAAAATGGCGACGGTTAGCTTCTTCTATCTGCTCGGCCTGCATCTGTTCTCGCTCTTGTTGAAGAGTTTGATAGCGTGCAGCTTCGATTGTACGAGCAGTGACAATCTCAGATTGCTCCTTTTCCATGGACGCAATACGCTCCTGAAGACGAGCCAATTCTTCTTTCAACTTCTGAAGTTCTTCAGCTTTAGATGATTCATCTTTCTCCAGATGTTCCACTCTCTGACGAGTTGTTAATATTTCTTCATTCTTCTCCATTAACTTCTCTGATGAAGAAGCAAGAAATTCTTCTAAAGCAGCTTGCTGAGCTTGGGCTTCATGTTCCAATTGAGCGATCTCAGCCACAGCCAAAGATTTAATATCTTCCTTCTTGATCTCCCAATATTTTCGGATAGTTGTCTCCAATTCATCTAGGAGATGTTCAAAGAAGATACATTGAGTCTCACAGCCAGCATGTCGCAGTGCCAGAAGCGGGAAATTAACTACCGTTCGGAGTTCGGAGAAAGGCATAGTTTCATTTTTCATGAATCGCCTGGAGAACGTATCCAGATATGAATAGATAATATCTGAATACATTACCAGGGTCCTTGCCAATCCCGTTTCAAAACCGGGAGTTGCTGTCATTATTGAGGAAGAGGCCTGGATATTCTCTGTTCTGGGAGTAGAAGTATGTGCTTTCGGAGAAGTCGGTAGATGCGAATTTCCTTCATCAACATCAGTATGAACAGGCGGAGCATGAGTCGAGCTCATCGCTGCAGCAGTCCCTACTAGTCAAAGGAAAAATAATCAGCATATAAAGAAAAAGAAACAGTAAAAAAAACAAAATTTGAAATAAAACTCTACCAGGTTGAGGTTCATATTCTATATGCTGGGAAAGTCTCGCATCTTCTCGCAGTCGGTCCATAATGGTGTCTGATATCTGCTTTATATGACTACTTCCAGCTCCAGAATTACTGGGTACTGGAGTATTGTCAGGAGATTGAACAGGTTCAGAACCAAGCTCCAGTCTATTCCCTTTGATCTTGTCTTCATCATAATGAATGGAAGTATCAGGGTGCCAATCCTCTTCCTCTTCAGCTTCTTCTTCTTCCTCACAATGTTCTTCTTCAGACTCTCTTTGATCCCCAGTTTCATGATGAGTCTCGGATCCAGAATCTAAGATGTTTTCATCAACTCCTTGAGAGTGATGAATCTCAGGAACAACAGCAACAATATCAGTAAGCTTAGGATCTTGAGCTTCAATCTCCATAGACTCAGCATTGACTGCAGGTTCAGTCTCTTCTGGAATATTGGTTTGAAGAATGATGTCTTTACAAACATTCTTCAATAATTCATCATCAGCTGATAGCTCAGACGCTTGCACATCTTCATCGCCTCTGGCCGAAGGAATGTTCTCTTCAACCTGAGTTTCTTCAAGTGGATTAGTTTTCTCTACAGGTTGAAAAGATGGAGCTTCTGGTTGTTCCCTGACTTCTGTCATGGCTGCTGATTCCTCTTCCGAATCTTCAATCTGATCATCTAATGCTTGAATGACACCCTCTTTCCCGTGCTCAAAAGGGATGTTAATATCCTCTCTCCTTATCTCTGGAATGGTACCTAACCCAAGATCGAATGTGGTTTCTGCAGCTACTCCACTAGTCGTTGGAGCGATCGCTTCCTGAAATCGAGTTGATTCTACCTCAATTGGTTCAGCGGAAGTTACCGGAATCTGAATATGATCAGATTCTGTTCTTTCAGTAGAAACTGCTTCTTCGATTTCTGACAATATACCTCCGTTCATAATGGTTTCCAGAAGTTCATTACCTTTCAGTTTTCCGACAGTCCTCTTGACGAGTCTGGCTCTCGATTTCCTTTTTATTAAAGGAGCATCATCTTCATCCGTCTCTTCATCTTTATCAGCAGCATCGTCTTCATCAACTGGGAGACCACCTAAAGATGAGGTGGCAGTTATTGAAACCCCTTTCTTCTTAGAAGTCTGAGACTTAATGCTCTTTTTAGAGACTGTCTCAGATTCATCACTCCGTTTCCTCTTCGAGATGGACACAAATATTGGAGGAAGAACTTCATCAGGGAAGTTTTGCTCTCGGGATAATTCATATAAAGGCTCAACTTTCGCAGTATCATCCTCAGGTTCTGGAGTAAATTGTGACATAACAATCTTCTTCTTTGACCTCTTTGATGGAGCTGGGTCGTCTTCTGCGACAAAGGTCTTCAAATGGAAACTTGGCATGAAAGTGCTCGATGAAACATAGAAATGGACATATGTATAGAGCATTTTCGTCCCCGTCCTGGATAAAGGATTTGGCATAGAGAATTCAGCCTTTGTATCTCTGGCCGTAAAATATCTCCATGCCCGAGCACCATCAATAAGTCCTCCACGAGCAGAGAGGCAAGTGGTGGCATTCCCAACATGAAGTTGGTCATATCCGAATTGTCGAGCAAATCGGCTCAGTAGATATGGTTCTAAGTACGTCATTTCTTCATGACGATATACCAGGTGAGATGGCCGAATTCGCTGCAACCATTGAAAAGCTACATCATCTAGCCTATGCCCTTTCTCTCCATCTATCATATTCAGAGGCATGCTCTCATAACCTGGTGGCGGAGGGGCACATTGAATTGACCAATGTGACGCTCGGTTCAAAATATTTCTGCATTCTGGAAGAGTATGAACTTTCCAGAAAGTTTCTCCAGCATACTTCTCTAAGAAGAGACTGCGGCTCCCTCCTGCTCCCGGAGGTATCAGACCGTCGTGATGAAGAAGAAGCCAACCATACAAATAAGTATATGGCATCTCTATTCTTGGAAAGGGATCAGTCATCTTCCTTTGATCAGACAACATAGTGGTTACAAAATTTCGAAGACCTGCATTCAACCTGCAAGTCATTGCTGATAATAAATCTGTCTTGTAACCGTACATGAGGCGCACTGCTGCAAAAATGACGCCTCTATGTATCCTATCCAAAGAGCAGGAGCCAGGAACAACAAATCTTCTTAGCCAGAGGGAGAGGAATCCAGCTAAATGACCTTTCTTCGACAAAGGTTTTCCACTTTGTCTAACATATGACTTGAAAGTGGTTCCAGCTTTGAATTCATACCAATCTTCATTGATTGTAAAATCTTTGCAATCATATTTCTCCAGCAGATTGGTGATTTCACTTTCAGAGAGGGGCTTGAAGGAATTAATCTGATACTTCCTTTTCTCATTTATCTTCTTCTCATCTTTTTCACGATTCATGAATAGATAAGACATCCACTTCTGGATATGGCAGCCGGCTTCATCTTTATTATTTTTATAATAAATAGTACATGTGCCGAAATGGCACATCATTTCTTCAAACAAATATACCATCTCCGGGTTCTTCTCCGATAGAAAATTCAGCTCTTCTGTTGTAGGCACATATTCTTCATATGGCAATGTGCCTGTGGGTAGATGCGAGATGTATTCCATCTCGTGAAGAGCTAAACCCATCTTCCCTTTGGGAGTCATAAATGTTCCTGTTCGGTGGTTATATCTCTCAACCAAGGCCAGGAATAGAAATGGATTGGGTTTGAAGCCGTAAGAAGAATTGACAATCGCGTCATAAAGATTTATCTGCTTCAGCTCATTCTCATACTTGTCCAGAACCCAATAGACTAGAGTCCTCCACCTCATGTTCTCCTGATTCATTAAGCCTATCATTCTCGGCGTTGAGTCAGTGGGATAAAATGCCTTATCATTCGCCATTGAATTCATTTATGAAGACAGGTGTCCTGAATGGTATCAATATAGACGAGTCTTCTGGTGGCACACATCCTGGCTTCAAACCACGAAATAAAGATACATGATTCTCTGGAGCACTATAAAATCCATCTTTCTTATAGATAATTCGGCTCGCCTTTGCTTCTTGATTTTCTGTTAGATTCCATGACATTTTTCTCGGGTAACTAGCGTACATGAATCGCATTATGGATAAACCCCTAGACAGTTTCGGCCAGTACATGGCTTTCTTCGTATCACCTTCAAAATAGAAACAAACTTTCTCCCTGATTCCTTTGGGTTGTGATTTGTGTGCTATGGCGTCCCCAAACAGAAAGGCCAGTTTTTTATGAAGTACCAAATCAAGACTCTGGAGTGGTTCACCATTTATCAGACAGAGCAGAGTTGTGTGGTCTTGATTCGTCAATAAAACCAATCTAGCTTCAGGAGTGTCAAATTGAGAAAACTTTACATGAGACAAGTCATGTTTGAATGAAAAGCTCATATATCCTTCATATTCAGCCTCTTCACTTCGGATGTCCACTACAGAAAAGAAAAGAAAAAAATCAGATATGTTCTGTCACGCAGACTTCAGAAAAATCTATGTCTATAAGCCTTATGCGTGCTTAGCAGTGTTCAAAGAAAATTTCATAAGTCACGCAGACTTCAGACAGATATACTACCAGAATTACGCAAAGATCAAAAAAAAAAATACTGAGTGGTTTATTCACGCATGTGATTAATTCATGCAAAGTTTAGACAGATTAGAATGAAAGTCACGCATCATTGCCAGGATCACACTGAAGTGAAAATGACAAAAATACGCTGACAGATCAAGAATAATCTATCCAGAGGATAACTCTCAGAATTCTGCGTAAATAATTCAACATTGACATCTCTGCCAACATATGAAAAATCACGCAGAGTCATGAGAGCCATGCTCATTTGCGTAAAACACAGAGCTTCGTAAACACGAAGATGTGAAGTATAGCCGACCCTAAAGAGGGGGCATACTTTATTAAATATCCTTTGCCCTAAGAAGGGCGGATATATTTCGAACGTTCATTATCTTTGTTTTAAGAATCCTAAAGAAATTTCTATGTGGAGTTCGTCTTCATCAGTTCATATCCCCCATCATCAACATGCTTACGTTGCATAGGGGGATGAATGGCTTCACGACGAGGAAGTCGATCGGTGGTGGCACGCGAGGACGTTGCAGGGGCCTTGCCCTTAGCCTGAGCATCAATCTTGGGAGCCATTGCTGAGAAAGAAGAAGGGGAAGACGGGGAAGACGACGAAGTTCTTCTGTATGGGATTTCTCTCTCTAAAGCAAGTAAAGAAAAAAGAAAGTGGTGCATGGCCTTTTTATAGGCTCACAAAGAAGTCCAAACGGCAAACTCCTTAATCATTTGCCTCGATATAGGGTTTTTTACGGGATCCTAAACCACACAGTATCCCAACAGCCCAATCATTTCGGAAAAAATCTCTCTCTGTATCATTTGAGCGTGACTAAATTCATTTTTTTGTTTCGATTTCAAAGTATTTTGAAACAATTTATCATTTTTCGAAAACTTTGAAGGGGGTTTTGTAGGCCTCAAAATATAGTCACACTGAGTTAATACAGCCTATCAAGAAAATATCTAAAAGACACGCTGAGTTCTATCAAATCATTTGTCAGATTGTAATTATGACTGACAGTACGACAGTCAACAAACGTCTCCTCATATGCTACATATGCACGGTATTCAAGAGATCTCAGCCGACTATTGCGTGATTTTTGAAATCTTCTTCAACAAGATTCGGTCTTCATCAAGTTGGCGTGCCAAAAAAGGGTTTATCATCATTTAATGTGACTGACAAAGCAATCAATGTCAGAGATTTTGTGTCAGTCGAGGCACGTCGAATCAAGACAGCTGGCCGTTCTGACTCAAGTTTGCGTGTATTTTGAACTTCAGTGTTCCTGCCTCAAGTTTGCGTGTATTCTGAGCTTTCTACTTCAAGGTTGCGTGGATTCTGAGCCTTCTGCCTCAAGTTTGCGTGTATTCTGAGCCCTCTGCCACAAGTTTGCGTATATTTTGAGCCTAAGTACTTCTGCTGTAAGTCAGCATGGATTTTTTATCTCAACAGGGATTTCATCCTCAATCAGTTAGCAGATTATCATCTCAAATTATCAAATTGGAGTATGTGGCAGACATGCCACGGATCTCTCGTATGCGTGCCCCAGTAACTTGCACACGACTCATGCATGATTGCCATGTGTCCAACAGTTATGAGCCACGTCCAGTAACTGCTCATCAACCTTGCGTACGATTGAGTCCTGCGTGATTATCAACTAAGCATAGGTTATGAAGACAGTTATCTTTTTAGTTATTTTTGACTCTATAAATAGAGTTCTCTTCTCATTCATTGTACAGATATACAGAATATCTAAATTGCTGTCAAATTCTTGAGAGCTTTTCTTCTTCGCATCTTCCAAGGGATAAAGCGATCGTCTTCTAGATCGGATTCCTACAGTTGTATTTTCCCAGAATCAAAATAAATAAAGTGAGTTTATTTATGGATAACAAAGGTGATTGCACGTAGTAGAGAAGAAGGTTACAAACCGTTTTAAAATTTAAAATTAGTGGAGATATAAATGACTTTATTAGTGGAGGTTACAAACCATTTTAAATAAGATGATTGCACGTAGTAGAGATCGAGGTTACAAACCAATTTAAAATTTTAAACTAGTGGAGATATAAATGACTTTATTAGTGGAGGTTACAAATTGTTTTAAAAAAAATTAAATAAGATGATTGCACGTAGTAGAGAAGATAAAATAGATGAATATTTGGAAACCGTTTTAAAATTTTAAATATGGTGATTGCACGTAGTAGAGAAGGTTATATAGATGAATATTTGGTAGCATTTGGGCGGGAATCCCTCCCTACTTTCAGTAATAAAGGATATCCTTTAAAAAGAAAAAAAAATCCAAACAACCCCTGCCCTCCCCCTGCTAGCCATCCTCGCCCCCCTAAAGCCATCCCACCCTACCCCCCGCATGTCCTATCCGCCCCCCTCCTCCTTCCCCCACACCCAAGCTGCATCCTCCGTATCCCTCTCTGGGCGCATACACAGTCGCTGGTATCAGCGACAACGACAACGCAAAGAGAGGGAAGGAGGTGGTACAACCAGGAGTAGGAGAAGCGGTGGTGGGGTAGCAGTGGGTGAGGCGAGATGGGGGCGGGGCTGCCTGTAATGGAGAACGGAATACATTTATGTTTTGAACATGAGTATTTTTGTTTAATTTTTTCAGGGTATCAAGTTTTAAAAAAAATTTAAAGCATAGTTGAAAAACTAAAATAGTTGTGGATATCAAGTTACAATTAAGCATTCAAGCTAACATATTATCCAACAACAAACACAACTATTAAGAAACAAAAAATTTAGCAAGATATGCTTCAAAATAACCATTTATGAAAGTGGGGTGCCAAAATTGAACAGTGGAACGTCAATGTGCGTTCCAGATAGTATAGTTTGGGTGCCTAGTAATTTAACCCAGTTTATAAACTATGAACGAAGATCACTTCCTATATCAGTCAAGACGTCTAGAAGAAGATCATGGAAACTCTGAAGGCAAGATCTCCTCGTCTAAAAGTGCAGAGTCGGGTCCCGATTCGTACACCTGAGGGACTCCTATTCGTCCAAGTCTGGAAGGAAACCAGGTTCTCAGTGGGATGTTACAAGATACAAACAACATGCTATAAATACTTAAATATAAATATATGCATAAGGGTTTTCTAACCTCTTCTAAGTACAAATTTACAGGATAACGTTCAGCGTATGGGCAATTGTAGCCTGAAATAGGTAATCCACGTAGCTCAAGGCTAGTGGTATACATATACTGTCCAATAGTAATTTGTAAACTTCCATAACGATCGGCGATCATCAGAGGGTATCTGTAAAAGGGGGTCATCAACCCATTGTTCCATCTGGATATTATGGTTTATCGATTTGGGTAGTCCATATGCCTAGTGACTGTCCTCTCCCTCAATCCTCACACTGACCAAGTTGTATGCACAACATGTCCAGCTTGTAACTTCTTGAGTCTTTAATGCACCAAATCGAAGCAGTTACGTTTCTAACCATTACATATCCCGTACACACCGATAGCCAGTCGAGTATGATATACCATGCCCCTAACATGAATCTCATATCCGTGTCATGTGCGTGTCACGACCAAAGGATATATGATAACATCCCACTAATATAGGATAGTCGTCTAGCAACTAAGTCAACATGCATAAAAGAAATAAAAAGTAAGTGAATCGACGAACTCCGTCAATCGCACCCAAGTCTAGCTTGGATGCTCAGCGTATATCATAAGTACCAAAGCAAAAGTGTAATAAACATGTAAAATGCTACAATAAATAAAAATAGATGTTAATCATAGCAAGGTATACTTGCCTGGGGTCCGAGAAGAGTTAAGACGACGTTCGGGTAGCGAACTCGTCAAGTCAAGAGCAACACAAAAAGTGGAAACAGATTGGACAAATCCGGATACTGAAACAAACATCACCAATATGTCCAAAATTAGCAAAATAGCCATAATAGACTACCCATAAATCCAATTTTGACACAGGGGAAAAAATAGTATTCTTGGGTCAAAGCAAGGTCTGCTAGCGACCCTCTTTGCATCGAAAAATATGCAAGAATCTAGTTCTCTAAATTCAGCAAATTATAAGCCTACAAGACCAGAACGACGATATGAAATCAACGGTATATCCAGAATTGAATTTTTTTGAGCCGATATCAAAATTGCTAGTCGAATCGAATTGTGGGCCTGCAAAAGGGCGATCCGGTCAACGGTCTCATAATGGACAAAACTTGGATCACATGACAAGCCAAATATTGTGAGTCTAGTGGTGCAAGTTTTATTATGATATGATAAGCACACAGAAAGTAATTTCAATTTTCTGAAAAAACCTTGATACGATGGTTTTTAATGGATACGGGTTAAATTCGTCGCGCACACGCGACCAATTCGAATTCCAACAAAGTCCACAGGTTGGGGTAGACCATACGCACCTTTCGGTACAATCAGCTCGAGCCGGGGCGGTCCGATTTGTCAGAACGGACCCTGATTTGTAGAAATTGTTAGTATTAAACTACTTCATGGAGCCAACTCTGGCTCTGGTTTTGATCTATTTATAGGTCGGTTTAGGTTCTGTAACTTGGCATGGATATAGACAAGTTAACCGAGAATGCATGAGGGCAAGTGTCACTGGATTTTGCTGAACGAGCAATAAGTTATGCTCGTTCAAACTTCCAAAAAAAACCACATAATTTTGAATTGAAATTTCAATGGAATGTTATGGTTTTTCTCAGGTTTTACTAGAAATTTAACTAGGTTATACACTGAATTAACAAAAACTAATTATAGGGCTCAGTGCTGGTAAAATAGACTACATCCCTGAGAAGTTTGATCACGATTTGCTCGAAGGGTCGGGGAGAAACAGGACGTCAAATTCAGCCCAAAAATGTGTTTCTTGAAAATGGAATTTCTGGACAGTTTGGAGTCAACTTCGAGTGTCTGGTTGATTGTCCAACCCTCTAAATTATGGAATGAAAATTTGTATAGTAAGAGAAGATCATACCCTTTCTTCTACGGAAGAAGTGGTTCGAAAAAACTGCTACTTGGATTCAGCAATATGGATGCCCAAAGTTGAAGCTTCGACCAAAGTTTCTGGTGCACGGATGGAGTGATCCAAGCGACTTGGCGATGACGTCGACAGCTGTTTGTGGTTTGGTCGAGGACGGGGGGGGGGGGGGGGGGGGGGGAGGGGCGCGGCTTTGTTCGGTTGGGTTCAAGATGAACGTAATTAGAGGAGGAGAGTAGGATTCTAAGGTAAAATGTTTGGTAGTGGAAGAGGAACTCGAAGGGATTGGAAAACTGGGTTGAATGGGGCTGTGGCCATGGAAAAGGCTGAGAAAGAATAGTTCTCGCGGGCATAGCTGCAGAGGACTCAGGGAAATAGAGTAGGAATGGTTCCAAATGAAGGTTTTTTATAAGGGCACATCAAAAGTTGATCACGGCTATTCAGGATTGGGGCTAGCCCAGGTTTGAGGGAATTTTACTCAGGACATCCCATTTTCTTGCTCCTAGGGCTGTCCCAAACTCAACTCCCCCCCCAAATAAAAACCTAAAATTTTAGTTTCATTTTCCAATTTCCTTCTCTCTTCGAAAACCCTAATTCCTATCTTCTTTTTCTTTCTCTTCACCTCCACCATTCCTCCATCCCTAAGCAAGAACTTATAATCTTCTTCTTTTCCAACATCTTCCTCTTCTCCTCCACCATCCTCCTCTTCTCAACAAGACCGATGGCACACAAACCCTAACAATTTATTTCGAAAATCCAAGTATACATTACAATGTTTATTTCAATTTTTTGTAGTCCATTTGAATTAAACCCCAAGTACATTCAGAGTAAAAAATTACTCATTTGAATTAAACTCAAGTAAACACGATCTAAAAAATCCCGCGTCGACTAGGACTGCCTAATTTTCTGGCAGTCCTACAAACTGATAGGACTGTTAGAAATAGTGGCAGTCCTACTTCACAGCAATTAAAATCAAGGACTGCCAAAAATTTTGGTAGTCCTACATACAGTCAGGACTGCCAGAAATTCTGGTAGTCCTACATACAAACAGGACTGCCAAAAATTCTGGTAGTCCTACATACAGTTAGGACTGCCAGAAATTATGGTAGTCCTACATACAGTCAGGACTGCCAAAAATTATGGCAATCCTTGGTTTTACTTGATGTAAAGTAGGACTGCCACTATTTCTGACAGTCCTATCAATTTGTAGGACTGCCAGAAAATTAGGCTGTCCTAGTTTGTACTTGTTGAACAGGAAGTCCATTATTATTCTTCTTGTTTACACTTGTTTGTCCTGACAGTAAAGCCCGTGGTACGGGAAAGTGGGTTCGGCTGAACATCAATATTAGGGTTTCCACCAATATTATGGTTTCCACCAATATTTGGGTTTGTACATTATGAGGAGCCTTTGGGTGCAATCGAAATTGGAAATGAGAAGAAAATTAGGATTTTGATGGAGATAGTGAGGATGAAAATGATGGAGATAATGAGGATGAAAATGATAGAGAAGAAAAAAATGAGAAAAAAATACATCCAACATTTTTGTTGTTCTTCTTCTTGTTCTTCTTGTTCTTCTTCTTGAATGTGTTGAAGAAGAAGAAGAAGAGCAAAAATAGAAAAAATAACTTTTATACCTACAAATAGGATAGCCCTGATCAATTTTTTCAATGACAAAGTTGTAAATAAATCAAACTTAAAAATAGAATAGCCCTGATCAACTTTTGATGTGTCCTTATAAATAATCCAAATGAATCATAGTTAATGGGTTGCCATTCCTATTGGGTGCTTTTAAGACAGGAACATTAGGTTTGGAGGTTATTGGATATATGAATTGTTATGGGCTGATAGGAAGCTTAGTAATTGCTAGGAAAGCTATTATTCATTCATTCCCCTAATATCCATTAATTATTAATGCTAATATATATATATATATATATATATATATATATATATATATATATATATATATATATATATATATATATATATATATATATATATATATATATATATATAGTTTTCCTTTCATTAGACTTGTGTATATATGTAATTATATAATATATCCATATAGTTGTATCTTAAACCTTTTGTTCTCAGATTTGTATGATACACAGCAGTCCCCTTGTCGACACACACACACACACACAACCTTCTTCAAATTATAGGTTAGATATATTTATAGGTGTATATATATATATATATATATATATATATATATATATATATATATATATATATATATATATATATATATATATATATATATATATATATATATATATACACAAAAAAAAAAAAAAAAAAAAAATATATATATATATATATACACAATACCATAGGAATGAATATGTATATGTATCTATATGTAATGTTTGGTTGTGATGTAACCATAGGGAGTATTGGGACATATTAGGATCAATCCAATGAGCCTAGTTTATCGAGTTGACTAACAAGTTGACCAAGTTGACAAAAGTCAACTTTGGGTCAAACTTGTTTCAAATCGACTCAAACGAACTCGGAATGACTTGTAAACTTGTGTGTGACCTAAAAATTAGGAAACAGACTAGTTGACTTAGAGTTGACCATGTTTGACCAGAGTTGACCAGGTTTGACCAAAGTTGACCAAGGTTGACTTTGACCTAGAAGGACTTAGAAGCATGTAGAATTGCATTCTAGCCCTTTCTTATAATATGTTAGACCATGTTGTGACTTGTGGTTACTTTAAATAGGTTTACATCACTCCAGATCAGTAACACATCCTCATCAGCAGTTTGGATTGTCAGGCGAGTCCATTCTCTGACCGTTTCATTCTTGCTTGAACTATTTACTTGTTATAGAGTAGTTTACTTGTTGCTGTCACGATATTATCACGAATTAGTACTATATGGATCTCTTCATACGATGTTATCCCCTCGGATACATCGGGTATATTGTGCTTATGTACTTTATCATGTGTATCGTCTACTCATTGTATTCATATTTATTCATGTATACTCATGTGACATTCATGTACACTTATGATCATGTGAGCCTTCATGTATAACCCAGTGTGCATGTGGACTAGCTATCCATGTGACATACTACTTTTATGTGTAATAACATAACTTGGACAGATCCTTATGTACTGATTGGGGCAGGGGCTGTATTTATTTGGTTATGTGATCTACACCATTTCATGTATAACTCCAAACTAGATTTAAGTCATGTATAACTTAAGCATGTTTACATAACCAAACATGTGCTCTGAATCACGTAGTTAGCTCAGTTTTCTTATCTCTATCATGTATATCTATTTCCACTATATCATGTTCTTCTTTTTACAGTCTCTCTACTATTTTTTTACAGCAGTTCATGTATATTATTCTATAGCTTGTTTTATATTTCCTTTTATGTTATGAACTGTGTGAGAGATATATATTTGTTCCTGTCCTGACTGGACCCGTTGAAAATATTACAGATGATGAGGATTGCTGCGACATTTACTATGGAGCAGGCCTAGTTGACACAGGTGACCTGGACCCTCAGTAGGATCCAGTAATCGCTGAGGACTTGCCATGAGTTAGATTAGACTTATACCTTTATCTAGTTATTGAGATACTGTGTTTGTATTGAGATATTATTATGGTGTGGTTTACATCGGGATTATTATTCATATTGTGACTCTCTGTTGAGATTATATTTCTTCTATTCCATCTTAGTTATTGTGATTGAGTTGTACCATATATATATATATTTTTTCTTTTAATATATATATATATATATATATATATATATATATATATATATCTTAGTTGTACCATATATATATATATATATATATATATATATATATATATATATATATATATATATATATATATATATATATATATATATATCATTCTCCAATTGGAGCATATTCTAGACTGTGTTAGATGTTGGACCTAGGATAATGTTCTACCACCGACACTACAGCGTAGGCTGGACGTACCCACGTCTCGTGCCCTTACACCGGGAGTGGGTCGTAACATTTCCCTAACTTGGTACAGCTTACTATGTTGAGTCTTCTAATGTCGGCTAGGCATGTCCGACTCGTGTCCGATTATTCGGAAGCGGGTCGTGACATGTTTTTAGTAGTGGC
The DNA here is from genome assembly GCA_029216955.1 of Iris pallida. NCBI lineage: Eukaryota > Viridiplantae > Streptophyta > Magnoliopsida > Asparagales > Iridaceae > Iris > Iris pallida. Next base: position 15,113,031 of record JANAVB010024000.1, on the reverse strand, counting down.
CCATGCAGGTCTTTCCTAATGGTACCTAGGTATTAGTTACTATTGGGGGACTTGTTAAACTAGGAAAACGTGATCACAACATAGAAAATCGGGTACATCGGGTATATTGATATTCTATAAACATTTATTGTTTTTTATGTTTAGGACATTTTAACAGTTTTCTGTTTTTAAATAGTTCAAAGCACGCGACACCAGAACTATTGATCCACCTACACTTGAGGGTTTCGAGCTTCCACTACCTTCTATCGCCCAACTATCCCCGTGGGTAGTGTTTTCCATAAATAAATTCCTTTATTTATTGTGTATCTGGAAAAATTACAACTGTGGGAATCTGATCTAGAAGACGATCACTTTATCCCTTGGACTATGCGAAGAAGAAAAGCTCTCAAAATTTTGACAGTAGATATCAGTGTATCTGTACCATGAATGAGAAAAAGAACTCTATTTATAGAGTCAAAAATAACTGTAAGGATAACTGACTTCACAGCCAGTGCCTAGTTGAAAATCATGCAGGATTTAACATACGCAAGGTTGTGAGCAGTTACTGGACGTGGCCTGTAACTGTTGGACACATGGCAATCATGCATGAGTCGTGTGCAAGTTACAGGACACGCAGGCGAGAGATCAGTGGCATGGCTGCCACGTACTCCAATTTGATAAAATCCATGCAGACTTGTTGAAGACGAAATCCACGCAAACTCGGTGTAGAAAGCTTCAAAATCCACGCAAACTTGGGGCAAGAAGCTTCAAAATCCACGCAGACTTGGTGAAGAAAACTTCAGAATCCACGCAGACTTGAGGAAGAAAACTTCAGAATCTACGCAAACTTGAGATGATGATCTCACAATACACGCAGACTTGTGATAAGACTGCCAGCTGTCTTGATTCGGCGTGCCTCGACTGACACAAAATCTCTGACAGTGATTACTTTTGTCAGTCGCATTAAATGACAAGAAGCTCTTTTGGTACGCCAACTTGACGAAGGTTGAATCTTGCTGAAGAAGATTTCGAAAGTCACGCAATAGACGGCTGTGATCTCTCGAATTCTGTACATACATGGCATACGAAGAGACATTCTTCGACTGTCGTGCTGTCAGTCATAATTACTCTCTGACAAATGATGAGCTGTCTCCTCAGCATGATTTGTAAATATTGTCTGGATCAACTGAGCGTGACTTTTGACTCTGTCCTGATCAACTCAGCGTGACTGTCATTTTTAAAAGGCCTACAAAACCCCCTTCAAAGTTTTTGAAAATTGAAAAGACTTCAAAATTTTCGAAATACTTTGAAAATAAGATAAATAAAATGAACTTAGTCACGCTGAGATGACTTCTAAAGAGATTTTTACTCCAAAATGATTGGGCTGTTAGGATTCTGTGCAGTTAGGATCCCGTATCAAGCTCCTAAATCGAGGCAAATCATAATGGGCCGTTTAGAATTCTTCATGAGCCTATAAATAAGCCATATATGATCTCTTTCTTTCTTTACTTGCATTTGAGAGAGAGAATCCATAGAAGAGAACTTCAACTTTTCGACGAGCTCCTTCTTCCCCGACTTCTTTCTCTTCTTTTCAACAGCAATGGCTCCCAAGAAAGCCGATGCTCAAGCCAAGGGGAAAGCCCCTGCAACTTCTTCGCGTGCTACTACTGATAGACTTCCTCGACAGGAAGTCCCGCAAGCTCCTATGCATCGTGAGTGATGGAGAAACACGAACTGTTGAAGACGATGAAGATGAACTCCATATAGAATTTTTAGGATCTTTAAAACAAATAATGAAGTTTTAGAAATATATCCCCCTTTTTAGGGCAAAGGATATTAACAAAGTACCCTCTTTAGGGTTAGCCATACTTCACATCTTCGTGTTTACGAAGCTCTGTGTTTCACGCAAAAAGGAGCATGGCTCTCATGACTCTGCGTGACTTTTCATTTTGGCAAAAAATGTCGATGTTGAAATAGTCACGCAGCTTTCATGATGATTCTGCGTGATTTTTCATAGATTGGCAGAGATGTCAATATTTGAATTATTCACGCAGACTTCTGAGAGTCATCCTCTGGATAGATTAGTCTTGAACCGTCAGTGTGTTTTTCTGTCATTTTCACTTAAATGTGATTCTGGCAATGATGCGTGACTTCCATCCTAATCTGTCTGAGCCTTGCGTGAATTAATCATCTGCGTGAATAAATCACTCAGCATGTCACAGTAGTATATCCATATGGAGTCTGCGTGACTTTTGAAATTTCCTTCAAATACTGTAATACACGCATAGACATAGATATATCTGACTTTGTCTTCTGTCATTTTCTGTAGTGAACATCCGAAGCGAAGAAGCAGATTTTGAAGGGTGCTTGAGTATCTCATTTAAGCATGATTTATCTCATATAACATTCCCTCAATTTGATCTTTCTGAAGCAAGACTATCATTATTTTCAGCAGTGAGTTCATTAGCGATTGCTATCCTTAAAGAAGGAATTTGAATCTCTAATGGAAGAACAGCTTCGCAACCATACACCAAAGAGAAGGGTGTACATTTAGTAGCATTACGAACTGTAGTGCGATAAGCCCACAAACATTCACCGAGCTTCTCACTCCAATTACGTTTGTTAGTAGAGACAAACTTCTTTAGGAGTTTGATGATGGTCTTGTTGAAAGCTTCTGCTAATCCGTTAGCTGCCGGATTATATGCAGTAGAAGCCACATTGTTGATCCGGTGATCGTCACAGAATCGAGTAAATTTCTGGCTGACAAACTGTGGTCCGTTATCATGAATAATGCGTCGAGGAACACCAAATCTGTAGATGACGTGGTGCTTAATAAAGCTGATGACATTGGACGTCTTAACTTCAGATAAAGGAATGGCTTCAGACCATTTGGAGAAATAATCGATTATTGCAAGAATAAACCGATGGCCTTTGGCTGACGGCGGATTGATCGGACTAATAATATCCATGCCCCAGGCTTCGAAGGGCCATAATGCTGCCGTCGGATGTAGAAATTCCGAAGGTTAATGAATAAAATTCGTATGGATTTGACAAGCTTTACACTTCTTTGCATATTCGATGGCGTCTGATACCATAGTAGGCCAATAATAACCCATACGTCGAATACAGTCTTGAAGTTTTGGTCCAGGCTGATGTGCTCCACAAATTCCATCATGTGCTTCGCGAATAATTTGCTGAGCCTCATCACCGGTAACACATCGAAGAAGTAAACCATCATAAGCTCAACGATATAAGGTCTTTGTTGTATGATTGTAATAGAATCTGAGTGATCGTCGTCTGATAGATGCTGCCTCACTCTGGTCATCTGGAAGAATATCATACAATACGAAATCAAAGAAAGGAAGTCTCCAATCTTTATCCGTATTTTGATTCTCGGCCGAGTTACTGAAGATGAATTCCATGTTGGAATCAGATGAAGATGATAAAGATTTATGACTAAATCCAAATCCTCTTGTTGTGTTGACGTCATGAGATGTTGATTCTTCAATGCCAACTGGAAGTCCTAAGGTCAGGTTATTTTCAAGATAAAATAATTTTCGATTGCGAACAATAATTATTTGTTGCCGTCTAATCGGGATAGCCAACACCGCCGCAAGATTAGCTAGAGCATCAGCTTCTGTGTTACATGCTCGCCTAACATGTTCAATAAAGAATTCTTCAAACGAAGAAGCCATAGATATAGTTGATCTATGATAAGGAACCAGATCTTGATGGCGAACTTCATAAGTACCCCTTATCTGATTGACAATGAGTTTAGAGTCTCCATACGCCTCCAAATGTTGAATATTTAGATGTTTAGCGAGTTGAAGACCAATGAGTAATGCATTGTACTCAGCTACGTTGTTTGAACATGGCTGGTCAAGAGAATAAGCTCTTTGGATAGCAAGACCTTCTGGCGATACAAGAACGATTCCAACTCCAGCGACAATATTACCATTAGGACCTATCCTTGAAGCACCATCAAAGAATAGACGCCAAGTAGGATCTTCTTCAGCAATTTGGTTTGAATCTAGGACTTCATCTAGAATTTCGTCATAGAGTTTTGAATTTTCTGGAATTGAGTGAGCAGCCAGAAAATCAGCTAAAGCTTGTCCTTTGACTGACTTCTGAAGAATATAGTGCATGTCATACTGAGCAAGTAGGATTCCCCAATTAGCCAGTCGAGAATTCAAAACACTGGGTTTCTTCGTCATGATCCGTATAGGATTGATCCTGGAGATGACATGAATAGTCTGGCCAATGATATAATGTCGTGACTTTTGGACAGCGAATATCAAGGCTAGACATTCTTTTTCGACCGGTGAATATCGAGGTTCAGCTCCGGTCATAGTGCGACTGAGATAGTAGATGGCTTATTCATGACCATTTTGATTCTTTTGAGCGAGTAATGCACCCAATGAATGACTCATTGCTCGAGTATATAGGAGAAACAGAATTCCTGAAACGGGAGGTACCAATACTGGAGGGCTCATCAGATATTGTTTTATATCCTCGAATGCCTTCTGACATTCATCATTCCAGACAAAAGAAATACTTTTCTTCATAAGTTTGTTGAATGGTCTGCAGCGTCCTGACAAATTAGAGATGAATCTCCTGATATAAGCGATCCTTCCTTGAAATCCTCGTAGCTCTTTTAAGGTGCGTGGAGGACGCATCTCTTGGATGACTTTGATCCTCTCGGGATCCACGTATATACCTTTAGAGGTAATGACGAAGCCGAAAAATTTACCACTAGAGACGCCTAAGAAGGACTTAGTAGGGTTCATCTTTAATTGATGCTTACGCATTAGATCAAAAATAGTCTTCAAATCTTGGATATGATCCTCCTTTTGTCGACTTTTGACTGCAATATCATCAACGTAGCATTCGACTATTTTTCGCAAATGTTCACGGAATATAGTGCTCATGGCTCGTTGATAAGTTGCTCCTGCATTCTTGAGACCAAATGGCATAACTGTATAACAGTATGTACCAATCGGCGTTCTGAAAGAAGTGTGCTTCTCGTCGTCTGGAAACATTTTAATCTGATTGTATCCAGAATACCCGTCCATGAATGACATCCGTTCAAATCCACAAGTATTATCAATCATAACATCAGTGATTGGTAGAGGGAATTCATCTTTAGGACATGCGGCATTGAGATCACGGAAGTCTATGCATACTCTGATCTTGCCAGTCTTTTAAGGACAGGGACTATATTAGCTACCCAATCGGGATGTTGTTCTTCTCTAATAAACCCGGAGGTCATGAGTTTATTAACTTCAGCTTCAATTGCATCCATAATGTCTGGACGAAATCGTCGCTGTTGTTGTTTGACTGGTTTAGCATTCGGCAAGATATTGAGTTTGTGAGTTACGATTTGTGGATCAAGCCCTGGCATATCTTCATAACTCCAAGCGAAGACGTCGATGTAATCACGAATGAGTTTGATCATGTCTTGCTTATCAGTTTCTGAAAGACTTTCACTGATGAATATTGGTTTGGGGGATCCCTCTTCACCAATATCTATTTGAACAAGTTTATCTTCAGTCGGAGGTTCTTTTTGCTCGAAACGGAACTCCCATTGATTATCTAACCTTTGGGCCCATTGTTCTGATTTGGGTGAGATTTCAAATTCTTCTTCGTCTTCATCACTTTCTTCAGAACGGTCAATAGAAACCATGTTGGAAGACAGAATGTTGCAGTAGAAGTCACCGATACTCGTATCGGAATCCCAAGAAGTGGTACTAGAAGAATCAGATCTCTTATCTTCGTCAGACTCAGGATCTTCATGGATAGTATTGATAAAAGGAGTAGGAGCCATATAGCCCAATCCGCATTTCGTCCTTCCATATTTCAGAGGAGGAATACGAACAGGCATTTTTCTTCCTTTTCCACTATTGAGGCCAGTCCTGAAGTCATAGCCCATATTTTTGATGATGTCTTTAGATTTCTGACTATAGCAACGTAGTTGTAATCTTCCAGTATTATCATTTTTGTCATCATCTTCTAAATCAGAAGGACTTTGGGGCCCTTTGTAAAAGAATATTGGAATGTCTCCTGGCTTTCTGTTGGGAACTAGAAAGTATGAAGATTGTACAGATTCTAGGGATACATCTGTATGAACAGTCTGTACAAGTCCAATGGTTATTGTGTTCAAGTCATCTAACAAATGTAAATAACTATGGACATAATTGCACACATCAACGTACTGCAAAGATGGAGACTTTTCATTAAATGTAAAAGCAACAATATTTACATTGGAAGAAGGCTGAGCCTTAGAGATCTTAGCCAAGTCAATGACTAAAGGGGAAGAAGAAGAAGTTTTATTTCGATTAAGATCGATAACAAATGGCTCAGAAGAGGTGAGCTCCCTTGAAGCTTGAGATGGGAGAGTAATCCGCCCTCCAACTGGAATTAGCAGAGTATCCTGTTTCATACGTGAAGATACAGGAACTGTAGTACGACCACTGAAAGGAATGGTCATTGTATCTTGAGCAGACGACTGAGGTAATAGAGAGATCCGTCCACTCACTGGAATGATGAAAGAACCTTCTCCAGAGAGTTTGGGAGATTGTTGCTGAGTAGTTCGACCTTTAACAGGGATTATTAAGGTCTCACTTTGTGCATCCTCTTTCTCCATAGCTTGTATGACCCTTGTATACTCTTCTTTGTACATTCGGGAATCATTGAAATAAGCTTCAACCCCATGGAAGGGATTTATATCAGCAACTTCTTTTTGTACTCTTCCATTGCTATCAATGTATTTAAAACACTGATAAAGAGTAGAAGGCACCACATTATTTTCATGAAGAAAGGGCCTTCCCAGAAGAAGATTGTAGGATCCCACGATCTCGATCACATAGAAAGTGACTTTGGATCTGAAATCACCTATCTGAAGCTTCAGATGAATCTTTCCCAAAGGCTCGCTTTGACTTTGATTGAATCCCAGGATAGTAGTAACCGTCTTGGAGAGCTTTTGAAGAGGGATTTTTAGTTCATCCAATAGGCTCTTTGGCATGATGCTTATAGCAGACCCTGGATCAATAAGGATACAATCTATCTTTATCGTATCGATATAACCGGTATAGTAGAGAGGCCGATCATGTCGATTATCCTCCAGTAGCATATCATCTTGTGTAAAGGTGATATTTAGGATAATCTCCAATACACTGTTGCAATGTAAACAGGTGGCAGGTTCTGCATCTGGCTTCTTCAATTGTGCAAGACAAGAGTCAGCTTGAAGAAGTGCTTCACTTAACGTCTCCCGAGTCTCTTTAGAAAGACGTAGAAGTTCAAAGAGGGACATTCTAGCTGGAGTATTAGCAAGTTGAGCTAGAATGTCGAAGTTGTAAGGCTTCTGAAGCCCGAGAGGAGAGGACTTCTTGATTGGTTTATCAAATCGAGCCTGTTGTTTGCCTTTCTCCAGAGCTGTGGGCTTGGAAGAAACAGGTTCAACTGGGGCAGTTGAAGGAACAGGTGCAGTGGATGATTCTTCTTCAGGAGGAACATTAGGAGCATCTTTATCAGCTGGAGGGATATCAGGAGTATTCTCAGGATTCTTGGAATAATCCTTTAGATAAGGTTTCCCCGTTCGAGTAGCACTAGCAAGGGCTTCTTCCTTTTTTTTGGGCTCTGTGTTAGAGGTAGATCCAAGAGACGCCATATGACATGACTTAATCTTTCCAGCCTTCTTGGTCTTTCGAGAAGTAGTCATTTGAGGAGAAGGAGGTTCAAAATCTGCCACTTGATCTGGATGAATCCACATGATTTCTCCTGTTTCCAAAGTGATTGGCACTAATCCTTCAGACTGTGGAGGAGGAATATTCACTATCTCAAGAGTTGCCTTGGGAATAGAAACGATCCCACTTTCAAGAAATTGAGGAGGAAAATCTCCGAATTGTATAGAGACGACATTAGAAGTGACAGTCTTCTCTTTTGGAGTAAGGGAGATAGCTCCAGACTTAATCATTTCTTGGATCTTTCCTTTCAGTACATAACATGTATGAATTGTGTGACCCAGCATTCTGTGGTATGGACAGTATTTGGGATGATCTGTCTTACCAGCTTCATCAGGTTTCTTGATCTCAGGTAATTGTATTTTATTACCTTTCAGCAGGCATTCAAAGATACCAAGGACGTCGTCGTCATCAAAAAAATATTCTTCTTTGGGCGAGGTGTTCTTGGTTGTTGAGTTGTAGAGGCAGGAGTTTGAACAGTTAATGCATCTTTGCTCTGAAGATTAACTTCAAGAGTTTCTTTTCCTTTGCGAGCATTGTTTTTATTATTAGTGCCTTGACCTGTTTCTTTGGGAGTCATCTGCACTCCTAAACCTTTGAAGGTTTCAGCACTAATTTCTGCAGCCTTGGCACTAACTATGAAAGAAGGCCAGTCTTGGAATTGGGTGGATCCTGTCCACATGCTGATGATTGGCAACAAATTTGATTTGCATGTGTCGATGGTGACAGCATCAGGAGTTCCAAGAGGCATCTTCAGAGCTTCTCTTCGAAACCGTTCAATGTAATCCTCTGTAGTTTTATTATTTTTCTGCTTGATTCTAATAAGAGCAGACATAGTCATGTCATTGAGCCCTTCATAGAACTGTTCAAGAAACATTTGTTTGAAATCGACAAATGAGGTAATGTACCCATCTGGAAGACTTCTATACCATTCATAAGCAGTTCCCTTGAGACATCCAATAAACACCCGAGTAAGGAGGGCGTCACTTGGTTGTAATTGATCAGTCATCACTTCAAAGTGATTAATAAACTGACTTGGAGAAGTGGTTCCATCATAGAATGAGATAGTAGGAGGCTTGTATTTAGGAGGATACGATACTTGCTTCCATTCTATCGGATAAGGTTGCTTGATGCCTAACCTTTGTAAGCCATCCTTCTGTTTGAATGCCTCGAATTGAGTTTTGAGATTCCTCAATTCTTCATTAACAACTCCGGAGGATTGTGGAGTTGTAGCTTGTAGAGAATAGTTGGGAGGAGGAACAGCATTGTAAGCACTACCCCCAGCTCCAGAGAGACTAGGATTTGGTTGAGCTGGTCCAGGGGTATTAGATTGTACTGCTGGAGGAACTTGTACTGGACTTATATCAGTGTCAGTTGGTATGGCATCTGGTACAGTCTGTCGATTTTGCAACTGAGCTGTCATGAGTTTATACATCGACTTCATAGTGTCAGCCATAGACTTCATTTGCTGTTCCAAAGAAGCAATTCTTTGATCTTGAGGAGTCACCGAAGAGGAAGGTTCATTATTCATTTCAGTATTCCCATCCACCATATATGTTGTGACTGTACGAGGGATTATTGATGAATTAGTGGATGTTATATGCTCTGAATCACTGCTTCGTGCATCAAAGTCATTTAGAGGAGAACTATCCCCAGTAGGAAGAGGTGGGAAGTTAGATTCTCCCAGAAATTTAGAATCATCTTCAGAGATCAAATTTCTTTGACTAGAAGCCAGGACTCTTGATCTGGTGTTTCTATATACGCCATCTGGACATCAGCTCTACCCTCCAGTATCCCGAGAGGTCATATTGACAGAAGCAAATAAAGGCTCATCTTTATCAGGCATAGGTTCACACTGAATCCGATTGAAGACAGATTGTCGTTTAGTTTGACATCTGCATTGCATTGAGACTCTTGGCTGGAAGTCACATTCATGATCAACATGGTCATGAGCCATTGATTGACATCTGCATTGAATTATGACTCTTGGATAGAAGTCACATTCAGCATGATCCTTTGACACAGAATTACTCCTTCTCTTCTGTTGAAGATATTCTCGTAAATCTGTTTGTGAAGATTGAGGAGTATATTTTCTGTTCTTGGGTCTTGATGGCTCTTGATTATATAGAGAATGATTAATATGAGCCACATAGTTTCTTGCATACTCTGCATCTGGATGTCTTATCATTGTTTCCAACTGGTATGGTTTCTTAACACCAGAAGTGTTCAGTTTTGTTTTTAGATCAGTTGGAGGTAATACATTAGTTTTAGAAACATGGAGTTTTCCTTCCATTGATCTGGATATTTGTAGAGAAGGAAGAGTTGAACCATCCATTTGATTAGGAGTTGGTAACAGACCCTCTTTTATGGATAGATTCTGTGCCCAATTTGAAGAAGTCATAGAAGAAGACACTAAGGAATGTTTCTTCTTAGACTCTTTCAAGTTTTGAGACATAGAATGTCCAGAAGGAAGAGTAGTCAAAAGATCATCTCCTTTTCTTTGACTAACAAAAGTGTCAGTCAAAGCTGTTCCTGTAGTAAAAACTACAGGAGCAGAAGAAACAACTAAAGAGTTATTCCTTTTCGAAGGGACTTGTGTGGAAGACCACCCCCAGTTCTAGTAGAACTTGGTAAAGAAGAAGAGATAGCTAAAGAGCTATTCTTCTTAGATGAAATACACGCTGAAATAGACTTGGTTAAAGAACCAGTACTGTTAGCGTGACTTTTGACTTTGGAAGTATACGCTGGAACAGACTTGGCTAAGGAGCCAGTGCTGTCAGCGTGACTTTTAGGGTTGAAATTACACACTGAAACAAATTTGGCTAAGGAGCCAGTACTGTCAGCGTGACTTTTAGTTTTAGAAATACACGCTGGAACAGATTTGGCTAAGGAGCCAGTACTGTCAACGTGATTTTTGGTTTTAGAAATACACGCTGGAACAGATTTGGCTAAGGAGCCAGTACTGTCAGCGTGATTTTTGAATGTGAGATTGTACACTGGAACAGATTTGGCTAAGGAGCCAGTACTGTCAGTGTGACCTTTGATTTTAGAAATATACGCTAGAACAGATTTAGCTAAGGAGCCAGTACTGTCAACGTGATTTTTGGTTTTAGAAATATACGCTGGAACAGATTTGACTAAGGAGCCAGTACTGTCGGCGTGATTTTTGAATGTGAGATTGTACACTGGAACAGATTTGGCTAAGGAGCCAGTACTGTCAGCGTGACCTTTGATTGCTGTCATCTTCGAGCGCACAAGAGTGTGCGTGCTTGCAGTAGAGTTCTTGCCAGTGTTAGGAGTAGACACTGTGGCAGAGACTTCACCATTGACTGCCAACTGATTCTTAGGGACATAGACAGAGTGTTCCTTCGACTTGGTAGTGATGATGGAGGCTGAAGTAGACTTGCCACTCTTAGCCCGCTGCATTTCTTCATAGGCGAATTGATCGAATTGGATCATCATCACATTCTTCGTCGAGCCGATTGACGAAGTGTCGCATTGAGTTGTCACCATCTCAGAAGAGGAGATGGATTTCTCCAACAGAGTCGCCAATTTGTTTTCCATAAATAAATTTCTTTATTTATTGTGTATCTGGAAAAATTATAACTGTGAAAATCTGATCTAGAAGACGATCACTTTATCCCTTGGACTATGCGAAGAAGAAAAGCTCTCAAAATTTTGACAGTAGATATTAGTGTATCTGTACCATGAATGAGAAAAAGAACTCTATTTATAGAGTCAAAAATAACTGTAAGGATAACTGACTTCACAGCCTGTGCCTAATTGAAAATCACGCAGGATTTAACATACGCAAGGTTGTGAGCAGTTACTGGACGTGGCCTGTAACTGTTGGACACATGGCAATCATGCATGAGTCGTGTGCAAGTTACAGGACACGCAGGCGAGAGATCAGTGGCATGGCTGCCACGTACTCCAATTTGATGAAATCCACGCAGACTTGTTGAAGACGAAATCCACGCAAACTCGGTGTAGAAAGCTTCAAAATCCACGCAAACTTGGGGCAAGAAGCTTCAGAATCCACGCAGACTTGGTGAAGAAAACTTCAGAATCCACGCAGACTTGAGGAAGAAAACTTCAGAATCTACCCAAACTTGAGATAAAGATCTCACAATACACGCAGACTTGTGATAAGACTGCCAGCTGTCTTGATTCGGCGTGCCTCGACTGACACAAAATCTCTGATAGTGATTGCTTTTGTCAGTCGCATTAAATGACAAGAAGCTCTTTTGGTATGCCAACTTGACGAAGGTTGAATCTTGCTGAAGAAGATTTCGAAAGTCACGCAATAGACGGCTGTGATCTCTCGAATTCTGTGCATACATGGCATACGAAGAGACATTCTTCGACTGTCGTGATGTCAGTCATAATTACTCTCTGACAAATGATGAGCTGTCTCCTCAGCGTAATTTGTAAATATTGTCTGGATCAACTGAGCGTGACTTTTGACTCTGTCCTGATCAACTCAGCGTGACTGTCATTTTTAAAAGGCCTACAGGTAGTACGCATTTGACGGAGATATTTCAAGAGTTCCTTGACACTCAGATGCAGCAGGCTATCCTTTTCCAAGCTAGACTTGCAGATGCACTTTTTGAGTTAGGGAGGACTTCTGATTTTCAGACTCTCGGATCCTTGGACTTCTCCGACATCGAGCGCATACCTTACACCGAAGAGCAGATCGAGAACCTGGAGCCGCCACTGAAGATCATCCAAGTTTTTGATGATCCAACTCCTCTGATTGAAGTCACCAACCATGAGATCCAATACGTAGCACATACAATAAGACGGAAAGTTGAAGGCCAAGAGAGACATGAAGACTTATGACGGAGATACCAGCTACTTCAGATCCACAAAGCATCGCCACACTCAGACAATGCCTCTTCAACTGCATCATCAGATTCAGATGATGGCCATTTATGCTTTCTACCTCCATACATGATATCGCTACAAGGAGTGTCGCAAGTGGCTCAGACTCTGTTTATACTACGGATCTTCTGTCCACCGAATGAAGGATTGCCAGCAAGTCGTGGATCACAATAATTGAGGAGCATCAGGATCTCAGCAGCCAGCATGCCAGCAGCCATATATTCCTATCAGAGGCTCTGCGCTCCAGCCCCAGCGGGAGATCCAGATTCAGATTCAGACGATAATTACTTATAATTTCTGCCGTCGTCAGGACATCACTACGACGAGTGCCGTAAGAGACGGAGGCTATATTTATTCTGCGGATCGCCTGCCCACCAAGTCAAGGATTTCCCAGAGGCCATTGATCGTACTGCCTAAGGATGAGCACAAGGAGCACCAGTACAGCAGCAGAAGGACCCGCCTCTCCTGATTCAAAAACCGCATGGAGCACTACCGCAAGGACCAGCCTACATCAGGACAACTGAAGAAGTTGAAGTGATTCCAGTCCCAGAAGAATACTAAAGACCGAAGGCTTTTTCTTGCATGGTAGGAGAAAACCATGCATCATGATTCGTAATCCAGCTTTTCCTTAAATTCCTCTTGGCACCTAGACCATTATTGAAACTTCTTGTTTTCTATTTTGAAACTTTGGTTGATATTCGCAAATTATTTCGAGATATTGTTTCCTATTCGGTAAACTTGTTTCAGGTCCATAATTCGATAATTGTTTGGAATCCACTATTCGATACTGTTTGCATATTTCATGATCTTGCTTCCTAGTGTTGGCTCCTAATTGGAAATTTTGTTCCCTCGTCAAACTTCATGTTATTTGAGATTTTGCTTGTTTCATATTCACGATCTGGAACCTTGTTTCCTAATTATTGATTGATACTCCTCCATTCACTCTTCATATCCTTGCATCCTATACGAGATTCTATTCAAGATTTTGCTTCCTATTCGTGGCTTTGTTGATGTTGATTTTCTATCTAAGAATTGTTTCCTATTGAAACTTCTTCAATGTATTGTTCGAGACTTTGTTGTCGTTCGAGATTTTGTTATACTTTGATTCATGTACAAGGTTCTGGTCCTTATTTTGAGACTTTGTCTTCTATCTGATATCTTGCTTCTATGCTACTTTTGAGACTTCGTTGCCTATCTAGGATTACGTTCCAAATATGGGATCTTGTTACCATCCCGGTTTTTATTTTAGATTTTGGTTACTATTTGAAACTTCGATTCCCTGTTCGAGCTCCATGTTTGCCCTTTTTTGTACTCACTACTCTTTGATTGGATCCCTTGTTGCTTCTTAGTACCTAATCAATCCTTATATTCTAACAGTCAGATAACCTCACCATTATCGTGACTTGGATTATTAAACTCATTTTGGATTCCTCAAAAATTTTAAATTCCTATGGATAAGGTTGAAAGACTATTCGATGATCTACTGGGACGTGGCAGTTGTGTGCTGCAGTCATTATCAGGACTACGGAGACTGAGGGTTCACTACAGCCAGTAACGCACTGGTGAGGCATGAATTCTAAGTTGAAGTGAATTCAGACATTCATAGGTTTTCGAATATTATTAAGATATTGTCATATTCTTTATATCTTGATCTCTCGAGTTACTTCATCGATGATTGTTGGAAAATGGATAAATTTGATAGAATATTCGATGCCATATTGTTATTCGAGTCATGGAGCCGAAAGTCCACTGCAGTCGGATATATACTGGCGAGGTAGGGATTCTAAGTTAAGTGATTCAAATATATATATGTTCTCGGATACCATAGAGACTATATCCCTTTTTTATATAATTATTGATATTTCAAAATCACAAATCCTTGCGCGTTCACCTTGATTTGACACTAATACCTCGTGAGTATTTTGTACGTTCTCTCAATCAACCCTTGCAAACTTTCTCTTCTTGTATTTTATTGTCGAATCATTTGATTTTTTTCTCAATATTTACATCTTACTAGATTTTATTCCACCCTACCAGGTTTTTCTACCACTTTTACTTGTAATATCATGATTTGTCTAAACCATAATCTTCCTATCTTGTTCTAGTTCAATTGTGTTAAATTGTTGAAATTAATCATGCCTAGAAGATCGTGCATTCGTGGTTTTGCTCCTCTAAGTCGTAATTGAAACTTCAATTCATCTCATGCCTATTTGATTCTTAATTATTGTGGGCCGTATCATTTCAACTTCCTGTATGAAATTATCGTGCCTAAACTTAGATAAACTTTGTTTCATTTCATGTTGACCAATTTTGATCACTTTCAAATTGTGCCACCTTATTTATTGTCATGCTAAATTGCTACAAAATTTTGGTAAAATTGGTACCGGGTCATCGAGCGTATACACTCGTTCCTAACTAATTTTAAAATCCTGTGTCATTTTCTGTATCATATTATTTTAAGGGGAAAGATTTGTAACCCCGCTTTTTCAAAAAAAAATTAAATTTCTCATATTTTCTGGTATTTCAGAATTTTTCTAGTTTTTTCAATTTTTGGGGAATAATTATCTTCAAGTTGTTTTGAAGGCTAAATGGTTACTTATTTAAATTACCTTTATGATTATTGATTTTGGGAGAAAAATGCTGTAGCAAACCAATCTAGGGTGTCCTCCAAGTTTTCTAACAAATTACTAACAACTTTTTGGTTCAGTTTGTAATAAAGTATTTATTAGAGTCTCTTTTTGTAAAATACCAACTAATTTTCTAATCCCTATATAACTCTCACATTCTCTCTCTCTCTCTCTCATTCTTATTCATTAATTCCTTTCTGTTAAATTGAGGAGCAGAGCCGAAGCTTTCTCCACTCTCTTCGATTTTCCTCCAAATCCTAATCAACCCAAGCCCTAACCCTAATTCTCCATGGCGATGGCGGTGGCGATGGTGATGGCAGTGGTGGTGCGGCGCTTCCACCACTATGACGGTTGGGTTCGCCTCTCTCCGTCGACCAACGACTTCGAGCTCTAGGCGACGTACCACAAATACACACGATCTACTCCGACGACGTTGAGTCCTCCACGACGACCACCATGGCGCGGCACCGCCACTGTGGTTAGGCTGTGGGATCACCTCTTCCGGCGACCAGGCGACCACTCCGCCGCGACTATGAGCTCGTCTCCCTCATCGGCATTGATTTTTGACGATCCTCTCCTCGAACGGCGGTGATTCTTCCAGCGGAGACGACTACGCGTGCTTCGACAACTCCCTGTTCATATCCCCATTTTGTGACGACTTTCGGCGACGATCGACTGAGCTCATCTCCTCCAGGTAACAACATCATGATCGTCTTCTCCAGTAACGTGTGGCTCGTTCTTCAGTTCAACGACAATCTAGGTGAGTTGTTGAGTTCCTTATCGAAGTATGTTCGTCTTCCATCATTTTTGCTTTATAATCTTGATTGTGGATCCAAACCTAGATTGGGAGATCAAACAGTCCGAGATCATCTTCTCTGGTAAAATTTCAACGAACCGACAACAGCTTTCCGGTCGTTCTTTTGGATCCGTCACTTTGATCGACATCCTTCAAAACAGTTCGGCATGAGACATCAATAGGTGAGGACTTGATTCTTGAATTTGTAATCGATTTCTCACTGTGGGATTCGAACTCTTTCATTAGGATCTTGTTGTTTAAATAAATCGAATTCTTGTTTGGTTATTTAGAATTTTTTGAACGGAGCTCAAAGGATTTTTCGGTTGGAAATGTTCAACAGGTGTTTGACGAGGTGACCCAAAGGGAAGTTTGTAGGTGTTCGTATCTGAACTTGACACCGGAGCTCAGTGTCGACAAGAACGACTCATTGGCTCGGGTATAATCCTATTTCTTACTGTTGAAGATTATATAGTTATAGTTTAGAATTGATAAGAGAGGGTTGGGCTGGTTGTGATCAGGATCGAGGGAGTCTGATGTTCGTGTTCTGCAGTTCATGTGTGTCCAGTCAGTCGGTCGTGTCCTAGTTTGACCGTGTCCAGCCTCGGCATGGTTGTAGATTGGAGAAGTCAATACCAAGACTGGAGTCTGCAAGCTTACTAGCATTGCTCGAATGTCTCTGAGAATTTAATTTTGAATTCTACTCTGAACATTCAGTTCTGAACGAATATTGGACTTTTGTTTCTTTGATCTTCTGAACTTTGATTAGAATTGCTGGAGATTTTGAACCCAGTATAACGAGCTTGGGTTTGCATAAACATTTTAAATTTTTGAGTTATGGTTGGACCTGGGCTGTGTTGCACTTTTATGAGTTGAGTTTTGATTCTAACTTTGTGCTAGTTATTTCAATTTGGAGTTGTGATGGGGTTGTGTTTGAGCAAGACTGCTGAAGGGATTGTGGGAACTTGTGGGTTCATGTTTTGCTCCCAGGAAGCAAGTGCATTGCTCAGGTTCAAGCAGATTAATGGCTTGGCTTGATGTGAGTGGTAGTGCCATACAGTATAGGAAGATGGAGTAGCAAGAACTATAATTAAAGCTTGGCTAGGCTAGTTTTTCTCTAAGTTTTCCTCTTGATTGGCGTACCTAAATTTTTTGGTTAGTGTGTGGTTGTTTTGGTTGGGCTCTTCTGGGACATAAGTCCTAGTTTGCTATTTAGGAAGGGTCTATGTGTCGGTGAATCAAATGTGTTAAACCTATGGTGCTAATGACTTGGAAGTATGGATGTGCTTCAAAGCTTGTCAACCAATGGGCCAAGGATGGCCTGGGGTTGGATTTATATTTTGGTTTATGAAAATATCTTGTTATTTCACTTCCATTATATATTCCTATTATAAAAATGTTGTATAAGTGTCTGAAAGTGATACTACTATTATTTATAATGTTGAACTGGAGATTTAGTTTAAACTAATGTTGAGTTAGTTAGTATTATGTTAGACAAGTATATTTTTAACCATTTTGATAAATCATCTCTTTATCTCTAAATATCTTAAATATTGATATTCGTATAATGACATCTAGTTAGCCTATTAGTTAAGCTTCTGGTTAATAGGGGAACTAGATTATCATGATAGAATTAATCCTAACCAGCTTGTACTAAATCAGGTGGGCTCACAGTTTTACTTCATATTCTCGATCACCCTGAGCAAGGCAAGTACATTCTATGGTTTATGTTCATTTACATTCATATCATGTGCTTTTCCTGTGATACGTCATGACATGATATCATGTTCTCCTGTACTTTCATGTTATTGTACTTACTTGTGGTCGGGGAGGGCAAATACACTAGCTATGTGACCAAACGAAGAGATAAAAAATTCATATTGATAGCTTAGGCCTCGCACTGTGCACGCGGGCCCTAAGTCGTACCCTTATTCCTGTACTCCAGTGCTTATTCCTGTACTTAGCCCAGCCGGTCACATAGGCTAGTTATATTTCAAACATTGTGCACATGTCATGTCTTGTACTTCTGGTTTATGGTTTACATTCTTGTACTTTATTTTCTGTACTTTACATTCATGTACTTTCTTGTTCTTCCTGTGCTTTCCATGTTCTCTTGTACATTTTTCATAGCATGATGTTCTTGTTTGTTACCTAGGATTGTAGTTTGCTCCGCTTCTGACTGGATATATTGCATGTGTACTTGCATGATATTGTTCCACCTTATGGGCCAGAGCCCGAAATCTTAGCTGAGCAGGATGGAGACATGACTTAGCTAGAGGCTTCAGGTTTAGACTGCTTAGCTTTACTCCTAGATATTACTTTTTTTAAGAGTTCATAGATGCTGTGACTTGTACTTATTCATATTGACTTGTTAGTTTTCCTAGCTTGGTACCTTTACGTTATATGGACTTGTGGATTATGGTGATCTTTCTGGAATCGTTTATAGATGCTGTGATTTGTACTTATTCATATTGACTTGTTAGTTTTCCTAGCTTGGTACAGCTTACTACGTTGAGTCTTCTAACGCAGGCTGGGCGTGGCCGACTCGTGGCCGATTATTCGGGAGCGGGTCGTGACAATATATATATATATATATATATATATATATATATATATATATATATATATATATATATATATATATATATATATATATATATATATATATATATCTTGATCCATTTCATATGTTACAAATCGAAATTTACACATTAGGGGTCTTATAGATTATGAGTATGAATACGTATATATTAAGGCGCATTTAAATTAATTTTGAAATATGCAGACTTGACAAATTGTCAATTTAGTTTGATATTTCAATTATGTCCAGAGTTATAATTATGCTTAAATTACTCATTTTGTCATAAACACAGTTAGAGTAGTTATTCATGGATACCGGAACACTAGGGTAACCCACTTGTTAAGCTTTACAAGTAAATTGGCTACTTTGTACCTTCAAGAAGCCAAAGTGTGGAACATATGGCAAGTAAGAGTTAAACTGAATACTTAGGTTTAATTTTGTAGTTAATACCAAGTCAATATCTCAAAGCATATAAAATTGTTTAATGTATACTTTGCGTGGGAAGTTAGATCTTGAGTGACATTATATTGCTAATAATTGTGTTTCTTGAACTTGAATAGCATTTAGATAAAGCAAATTGCAGAAACCAAAAATAAAATGTTGCTTACTTGCTTGCTAAGGTAAGAAAGTTTTATTAAATTGCATATGTCAGCCCCTATTTTTCGAAATTTAATTTAATTATTGTTAATTAGTTGCTAATGACCTATTTAGCTTTAAAATAATTTATTATGATTTTTAGATTTTTTCTAGAATTTTTAAATAACTTTTAAATAGTTTTTTAAATCAAATATATCAATTTGCAATTAATTGTAATATTTTAATATCACTTTGTAATAAATTAATTTGTTTTAATAGTAATTTGTAATTAATTAAATTGTTTTGATATCAGTTTGCAAATTATTATTTGCAAACCGATTAGGTTTAGGGTTTTGTGTAAGGCTCCAAACTCCAGGGGCCTTGCTGCAATTTGCCAGCACCCCCCCCCACGATCACTCTCTCTTCTCTCGCTCACCCACCCCCGACGACCCGGGCTGACCGACGACCGACCCCGATCTTTTCCGCCATTTTCGGCCAGCCACGACGACAACCGACCTCGTAACCCTATAAATAGAACCCCCCGTCCTAAATACTAACCCTAGCTCACCGTCGACCCCCCCACGGACCCCCTTTCTTCCCCGACGAGCCTAAACCCTAACCCTAACTCCGGAGGACCCCAGCGCCACCTCCCCATCGACGATCACCCCCATCCACCACCACCATTCGATTCGCCACGACGAGCTGAGTCGAGCACCACCGCCACAACGCCTCTAGCCGCCGTCAGCACGCTCGAAACCCCTCCCCCCCGACGCCGAACACGTGAGTAACACTTTTAAACTGTGTCGTGCGTGTCCCAACACTACAACAAAAAACCCTTTTAATGACGGCTAAAAAGCGTCATTAATGACGTACCATGACTCTTTTTTTTTCCACAGCAACCGTCATGAAAACGGGTGTTATAAATGTTTTTTAAAAGCGTCATAAAATAACCGTCATGAATATGATGAGTTTCTGCTACACTTATTTTCAGCATAGTTTGAAAGCGTTATGAATAGATAATCTGTATAGACTCAATTCAGCACATTTATAACGCTCAATTCTGCACATTTATATATTACTTTCCAAAAAATTATAGATCAATGCTCAATGTTGCTCAATTCAATTTCAAAACATTCATTTTGAACCATATTCACAAGAAAACATCTAAATGTTATAGAGTACCATTTAATCCATTTACAAATATATACATAACATATATCACCATCTTCAATACATTTTTTCAAAATAAGACATCCAAATACATATATTTACAACTACTACTAGTAAGTAGACCCTCAAAACTATTAGTACATTGGCTTCAACTTTGAGCACATCAAAACTGTCGGCATCACGTAGCAAAACCCTAAAAATGTCTCCCTCCATCATACACTTTGTGTTAAAGAAGTAGCCAAGTGATAAGTAGGTCTAGTACTGCATCACCAAGAAATTCAAGCCTCTGGTTTTGAAAAAATAAAGAAAAAGAAGTCAAATGCATGATTATAAATATGAAAAGTAATTTTGAGTGTCAAACCAAAAATGATAAATATATCAGTATCTAGTATCAACTAGGAAAAAACTTCCAAACTTGCTTACTTGGTAGCAGTAGCTAGTTCCAATTTTAGAAGCATGAGTTATTGCCTCCAATAAAAGGCGTTTAATAGCAAACTCATAGCGTAATTTCTTTTCCAGAATTTCCATGTCATCAGATCTGGGAACACAACTCCAAAATGTCATAGAGGTGGTCATTGCTTTCCTAACCATTTCAGACTCAAGTTCAGTATCAATGCCTAACCATTTCAATATAGCAAGAGCAGCAGTTAATCCGCCACCAACATAATATGCCCCAATTAGAGCCTCTACGCAATCAGATATTGTCTTAGATCACTATACCAAGAGAATGTTGTTTTGAAGCATAAAGGTGCACAAAATGAACTAGTTTGAAGCTAAACCAATCATAACAAAACAATTTATTTTATAAATAGATAGAAATGTGTATTTCACATAGAAGTAAAAGGAGGACAACAGGATCTATATCATAACAGAGAAGAAGTCTGACTCCAAAATTGTGGGATAGTCATAGTTGTAGAAAAGAAAATATAGTGCTTGATCATATATAGCTCGCAAAGAAATACCACTCCTAGCAGAAACAAGTTTCGTATGTTAAGATACTAGATTAATTCGGCAGGAGGACCGGAGTACAATTCAAAAGTATTCGCCGAGCATCGCGTTCAAGCTACAAGATATTTACGGACTTGAGGAACATTTTCAAGATTAAGTGAATGAATTTTTTTGAAATTATGAATCATGAAGATGTGCAGATGGAGCAGGCAGCCACTGGTTACAATAAAGCGAGGATGCTCTAAAAACACAGTAGTTTTCATGTCATTGTTAACCTTCACAGAAGAAAAAAAATGCTTCATATGGGGTTAAGTTACCAGAATTCACGAATTCCTCCTCAAAATTAACTTGTATAATGTTGAGTGTTATACACCAAAAATCATAATTCATTATTTTAGCATTAATAACTAATTTGGTTTTCAGTGTTGTCATAACTCTTTTCACTTACCTCCGAAAGGAAGCATAAAAATATGCTCAAGTTTGTGTGTGTGCTTATTCAAGTGTTGGCATACAACAAACACACCAACTATATATTGATCACTGCACGCACGCAGCACACTTTACCCTGCCAGTAGTGCCTTAAACAATGCATAAATTCACACGTTTTAAATACCTTTAGACAATCTCAAATCCGCCTATTAGATCCATAACCTATTTTCCAGGAATAGTTGACTTATGTAAAACACCTAGCGGTTGAAGGCATTGCGTAACAATTGATATCACCTTATGCACTGAGAACGTCAGAGCTAACCAACTTCGATAAAGCAACTAAACTCGGTCTTTAATTTTTCTGGTTACAATTAGCTGCAAGCTTTTCAAATATGTTCATAGCTTTCCTTAATATGATATGCCCAAAACATATCTTTCTAGCCATTAGATAGTCTTTTCCATCCTTAATTGGTAGAACTTTTAAGTTATGATAATAGTCTACCATCTCTTCAGTTTGGAAAGGTGACTTTCGCTAGTAGATTAAGGAGTCTTATTTCTTGAGGAACAAAAAAACGAAAGCATTTGCAGTTAGGAAGTTGTGAAGACTGATATTTAAGAGTTACTTCTCCAACAGTTGTTGTTTTAATATGCATCTATGTTGCACGGGCACGAGATTATACCAACACAGGGAGACTGACAGAACACTGATTTTGGTGTGTCCTAGTGTGTTTAGGAGTGTTCCGAGTCATGCTCAATACATGTCCGATTTTTGGAGCATCCTAGATATGCATCCATAGTCATTTCCAGATGCTATAAAATATTAAAAATCGTGTTACCTGCTCGACGTAAGATAACAGAAGATGTTACAGCAGGACAGGTTATGCTCTCTGGAGGTGAGTGTATCCAGGAACTATCAAACCTTTGTTTTTCATAGCCAAGTTAACGTGTGACACCTGAAATAACAAAAAAAATAACCACTTAAGAGTATCAAATAATCATTTCTTTCATAGATGTATCAAATCGGCGCGACATCTACCTGCAGCTGTTTGATTCTGGCGAGCAGCCCATCGATGGCCTCCCTGTACCAGAGGCGAAGGTCGGTGACGACCTGGTCGTTCCTACTCCTAGCGGTGTGCAGCTTCTTCGCGGGCTCGCCGATAAGGTCGGTGAGCTCCGCCTCGATGTTCATGTGCACGTCCTCCCTGTCCTGCCTCCAGACGAACTCCCCGGACACGATCCTCCTCTCGATCTCGTCGAAGCCGAAGAGTATGCTGTCCCTGTCGCTCTCAGTAATCAACCCCTACACTGACAATGAAACGGTGGTATATCAGCGGTGGAGATTCGTTTAAGAGGGACGGGGGATTTAGGTCGAGCACCTGGTGGAAGAGCATGGAGGCGTGGGCCTTGCTGCCGGCGATGTCATGGTGGTATAGCTCCTTGTCGAAGGACACGGACTCGCTGAAGCGCTCGACGGCGTCGATGACGCTCTCCTCGAACCGGCCTCCCCAAAGCTTCACCTCCTTCGGCTGCTTCCGGTAGCTCTCCCCCTCCGCTCCTGATGCTGCTGATGCCATGGAGGACCGAGAGGTCCTCTGGCTGAGGCTGCGGATGCCGAAGAGGCGACGGGCGAATGGTGAAAGTCCGGTGAGCTCCTGCGGGAGGAGCAGAGAGTACGAGTGGGAGAGGGACTTCATTTTCGTATATTCCTCAGGACTAATGAATGAAACACTCACCCGCCGCCGATCTCCAGCATGTGCGCGCGGTGTTCACCAGCCGGACCTCCATCACCGGCTTCAGGTCCTCCGACGACCCCTCCGATATGGTCGAGATCGCACCTCGGCTAAGATCCATCGATCAGAAACCCTAACCTAACTCTTGAGAAAATTGGGGGAGAAGAGGTTTGGAGAGATGTTGCTCCTTAGAAAATGGATGAGAAATGAATTTTCTCTCTCTCCCACTTAGCTTTTATACAGTGAAAAAATTACAAGTTTGCCACCGCTCTAAAGTATTAATGACGTTTGTTTTATAAACGTTATAAAAAGCCCAAAATTAGTCCAAACCGTCATAGAAAAAAGGTATTTTTCAACTTGATAACGCTTATGTATCAGCCGTCATTAAAACTCCCTGTCGAGCGTCATTAAAAGGGTTTTTTGTTGTAGTGCAAATCAACACATGTTGTTCGTCCAGACACGACGACCCCAACCCTGTGCTCGGACACGCGTTTTAGGACTCGGTGTGTGTCGTGCTTGGCACTGATACAAGACTCGTGTCCCTAAACTGTCAGGACACGAGGATACGAGAATGAAATTCGAATGGACTAACGGGTTCGGATTTGATTTATCGGGTTTAAACCCATAACGTAAAAATCGACTTAAAACTAATGTTAACCCTTTACTCACAGACGAGCCCGAAGGCTCCTGTGGTCAGCGCGTGTGGTCTTAAACCCCCCCTCCCCCCCGTTCCCCTTGGCCGAGTTCGAGCCTTGGCTCTGTTATGTTTATTTTTATTTTCTTTTTCTTTTCTTTTCTTTGTTTTTAATTTTATATATATATATATATATATATTTTTTTTTTTTTTTTTTCAAACCAAAACTTTTATTGATTGAAACCAAAACTAGTACAAAATGGACACTAAATGTGTCTACAACGGATTGTAGCCTTCCCCACTTGTCTATGCACTTCAGAAACTAGCTTATCAGCAGTAAAGCCTTGGTTCTCATATCTCCATTTGTTCCTATCTTTCCATAAAACCCATATCACAGCTGCGGTAACAATCTCTTTCCTATGTTTTTTCTTCTTCCGCCACCAATCTCTAAGTCGCTCAATGATTGATCGACCACGAGAGAAAACTCCATATGCTAGTTGGATAGCTCCCCAAACGTCCTTGGCCCTGTCTCCCTGATTCAGGATATGTTCCAATGTCTCAACCTGACTAATTGCGCAGCAGTGGCACTTCGAAGCCAAGCTATACCCAAGCCTGGTAATGTTATCGTCAGTAGGTAACTTATTGTGTAGGGTTCTCCATAGCAGAACTGACCATTTAATAGGGATGCATGAACTCCATATATGCGTGAAATGATGCAGTATAGGTCTATGTATCCTGACAAAGTCCCAGGCGGAAGATAATGTAAAATTACCCGACTGAGTAGGTCCCCAGCGCCATGTGTCATCAATCTGAATAATTTGCTGCTGTGCCATATCTCTTCCCGCAATTAAACGTTTCCAGACATGGGAAGCGTTTGAAGTTATAGCTACATTTGATGGACTAGCATTGGAGCAATATTTAGCAGAGAAATATTTTGTCCATAAGCTATCTTGAGTCAAGAATTTCCACCATAGCTTTCTGGTGAAAGCATGCATCATGTCTTCCAGCCGTTTGACCCCTAACCCACCTTCTTCTTTAGTTCTAGCAATGCGATCCCAACCAAGCCAAGTCTTCTTAGCAACACCAAGTTGGCTACCCCAAAAGAACCTCGAGAACATAGCCTCCAATCGGTGTAAGACTGTAATCGGGGGATTACATGCCGCAAGCGTGTACACAGGAATTGAAGTGAGCACTGATTTGATTAACACAAGTTTGCCACCTGGTGAGAGAATTTTGTTGTGCCACCCTTCGACCTTGCTGCGAATTCGGTTGAGCAGTTCCTCATACATAGCCCCATTTCGACGTCCAGCCATAAGTGGACATCCGAGATAAGTAAATGGCGGAGAGCCAATACTAAATCCTGTTCGTTGAGCCAACTCTACTCCTCTTTCCTGTATAACCAGTTGCGACATGTATATGATGATTTTGATTTGTTAATCAATTGGCCCGAAGCTGCCTCATACTGTGCCAGGATAGCAGTGATTTTGTTGACAGATCTCACGTCTCCTGCAGAAAAGAGTAGAATATCATCTGCGTACGCTAGATGCGTAATTGGAGAACAACCACGAGGTGTGACGAATGTTGTGAAGCCTTCTGACTCGGGCAGCTTCTTCAGACTTCGCGAGAGAGCCTCCGCCGCGATAATAAACAAAGCTGGGGAGAGGGGGTCTCCCTGACGAACCCCACGAAAAGCCTGGAAATACTCAGTCGATTCCCCGTTGATCAAAGGGGCATACCATACATTGTTAACAAGTCGCAACATCATGTCAACCCATTTGTTATGGAAACCAAATTTTCTGAGCACCTTCAGAAGAAATCTCCAATCAACCCTGTCGTAGGCTTTCATCATATCTAGTTTTATAGCAACATTTCCCCCCTATTTTTCTTGTTCATTCTAGCCATCAATTCTTGAGCAAGAAGAATATTATCAACAATTTCTCTGCCTTGAACAAACCCACTCTGTTCTGGGGAAATAATACGGGGTAACACAGGGGCCAAGCGACGGGAAAGGAGTTTAGAAATTACCTTGTTCATCACTGAACAAAGGCTGATTGGCCTATAGTCACCAAAGCTCTTTGCCTGCTTCACCTTCGGGATTAAAACCAGAGATGTATTAGTGAAAGCTCGAGGCAGAGCAAACCCATCAATGAAGAGCCCTACTGCCTCTGTTAAGTCCTGGCCAACTATATCCCAGCAAGATAGAAAGAATAATGGGGTAAACCCATCTGGCCCTGGCGCGCTATTTTTGTCTAGCGACTTAAGAGCTTCAAAGACTTCTTCCCTAGTAGGTGCCGCAATCAGCAGAGTGTTCTCCTCCTCAGTCACCAGGCTAGGAATGTTCTCAACCACCTCTGACTCCTCCTGGATATCTCCTCTTTGATATAGCCTCGAGTAATAATCTTTAGCATAAGCATGAATCATGAATTTGTCTTTCAAGATAGTCCCATCCTCTTTAGCAATAGAATGAATTTGAAGTGAGCGTTTACGGTTAGACACACAACCATGGAAGTATGCAGTATTTTTGTCACCTTGCAAATCCCATTTCATCCTGGATTTTTGCTTCCAGTATGCTTCTTCTATACTCACTCTCTGTTTGAGGATTGCTGTAGACTTGGCTAACTGTTGGCGGCTAGTGGCATTGTTATACTGCTCATGATCAATCTCCCGGCCAGCACATCATCTTCGGCTTGCTTGACCTGTTGGAATATATCACCATATGTTTGTCTGCTCCAGTGCGATAGGATCTTTCTGCAAGCCTCGAGCCTAAGAGAGACTCGAGTGGTACCAAGACGGTGATCAACTGAGGTCCACGCTCGTTGAATAAGTGATTTAAAATCTTCATGATCAACCCAAAAATCTAGAAATCTGAATTGCTTTCTTCCCGCCGCCAAATGTGATTTAAATTTGATTAACAATGGTGCATGGTCTGACTCAGCACGATTGAGGTGTTCGACTGTGGAGATCGAAGCCAGGTCTAACCAAGTCTGATCAACAAGAACCCGATCCAATCTGGAGCCACAGCGGCCGTCATGCTTCGACTTGATCCAAGTGTAACAGCTGCCCGAGTATTGAAGCTCTACCATTCCTGTAGCAAGTATAAAATTTGCAAATTCTTCCATAGATATGTGGTCAGGAGGCCGACCACCAATCTTCTCCCCTGACCGCAAAATAGCATTGAAATCTCCCCCTATCGACCATGGAGGTTGAATGGAGATCTGCAACTGAGTAAGTCTGTCCCATAATAGCCTACGTCCCTCCTTTGTGTTATCACCATGAACAACAGTGAAAAATGCAGGAACTGGAAGCATATGATGAGTGAGAGAGATAGTAACTGCTTGATCAAATGAGTCGTGAAGAGAAATATCACAGTTAGATTTAGCCAAAACCCATATTTACCCCGATCATTAGAAAATGCCTGAGCAAAACCTAACTTCAACTGGTACTGCAGGATATGACTTCTGTCAACTTTAGGCTCTATGATGCCAAGAAGGACTATCTTGTGAATTCTAACCAAAGTTTTGATTCTTTTCAAAGACATTTGATTGGCAATACCACGTACGTTCCAGATAAGAGAATTAAACATAGAGAGGATTGAGGGTACCAGTGAAGGTAGGGTTTGCAGATTGCCTCGTGACACGATCGGAGGGCGGAACCACCTTTTGGTTCTTCCTCTTCTTTTGGACGGTTGTTGAGAGAGACCGTCCATCCTCAGAGGGACGTTCGATTTCTGTTCGGGCCGCATCCGAACCCCCATCGACCGTCTCTCCCACTGCGAACTGGTCGGCTGGCGCACGCTCGACTTCATCTGCCCAGCTGCCCAGAGTTGGAGAAGAGGGGCTTCTTCTGCAGTTTGCTCACCACTTATCTCACCCTCTTCGAGAGCCCGACCCTCGTCATCATGGGGGATGACGGACGCCGCCACTAGAGAGTCATTAATGACGTTAACCGTCATTTCTAAATTTGTCTCCTCGGGCACAGTTCCCGACGTCTCTGATATGCCAATAGGCTCCTTTGGCAAATCATGCACTGGGTTTTGTGCTTCATTATTATCAGTGGGGTCCAGAGCAGTTGTTATCTCCTTGTTAGGCAATATTGCTTGATAATTATTCTCCTCCGCCGGAGGAGCTACAACAGTAATTGGATCCCTGCTTGGAGGAGTTGAAGTTGAGGCAAGTGTTTGCGTGGCAGGGTCGTCTTGAACACTCCGTTCCTCATTGGTCCTTCGAAGGATGGATGTGACCTTCAATCCCATCGACCCTGGCCTGGGCTCCACCACTGCTGCCTCCTGTTGGTGCTGTGACTCTTGATTCATCACTTCTTTCCCTTTATTCTTCAGTTTGCAGGCAGATTGTTGGTGTCCTTGGTGATGACAATGAGAACAATATAAAGGGATATATTCGTATTCTACGTCCTGCCAAAAACTTCTCCTCTCGACCGATTTATACGAATTCGATGCTGAATTGGTTTGCTCGCATCAACCTCGACAAATACCCGCGCCCTACTAGGGCGAGAGAGATCCATCGTAGCTCTATCCAGTTTTAGTGGGGTGCCTATCGCAGAAGTAATAGCAAACAAAGCATCCTTTGCGTAGAGATGATGAGGTAGGTCAGGAAGGTCTACCCAAACTGGCATGAGCGATGATTCATACATCGGGGAGAAATCAGGTTCCCATTTAAAAACCCTCATAGGAGCGCGGGAGATGAACCATGTATCTTTTGATCGGAGTCGTAGAAAATCTTCCTCAAGGGAAGGTCTAATGAGAATATGTTTGCGGTCGATAACTCCCGCTTTGATATCTCCTTTAAACTGAAATCCTGAGAGAGCCTTTCTAATAATTTCGATTGAAGGCTTACTGTGTGAAAACTTACCAACCAGTGCAAAACAGAGGGGACGCCAAAGCCTGTTCCTCCTCATCAGAAAAGGAAATAGCTGGAGCGCCTTTGTATGTTGATACAGGTCGCGCCGCCAGGCGAGGATGTTCCTCCACCCGGCCGGCAACCGCATCTACAAAGGATTTGGCCATCCTAGGTCGACTCCGGCCCGGCCAGAGGCCTAGCCGGTGTCGGAAGGGGCCGAAAGCTGCAAAGATCTCCGGGCGCGCGCTAGGGCACAGCACGCGATATATATATATCAATATATATATATATATATATATATATATATATATATATATATTTATATACATAAATTATATATATATATATATAT
>JANAVB010024000.1:14970515-15082800 GCA_029216955.1 Iris pallida | reverse complement strand
AGATGTTATATATGTTATATTTTCTATATAATGTTATATATGTTTTTCTATATGTTATATATGTATATGTATGTATACATAACTATTTAGCCCTATAATTACGTAATATTGTACATATGTTATACTTGATATATGTAAATATACTTTGTCATATTTATATGACTACTATGTATAATTTTACCTTGTTAAATATTAATATTTATTTACTTTATCTCTTTGTATTTTTGTATTTTAATTACTGCAACCATTTGGTGTCCAAGCCTAGCATGGGTTTTGGGCTCAAATGTGTTTTCACACATTCAAGACGTACAAGTCATATTGGACTTGATTCATGGCCTTGGGTCCTGTATTTGAACTCTGGTTCAAATTATTTACATGGACAAAATATGCAGATAATTAATTATTTAATTTCAAATTGTGTACCATGTGTTTTTGAATTTCTAAAATACTTTATTACAGTTAAAATTTTGAAAAAATAGTATTTAGATACTATGTTAATTTAGCTAATTTAGCATATTTTTATAGTATTTAATTTACAGTTTTGCTACTGTTTTGACATATGAAACTAGAACTCATTTTCGGGTACTTATGAAAACTGAGTTTTAAAATACATGTACTGGTAATAAATTCCAAAAAATTATAATAAATTTTTATAATTTACAAGGATCATTTGGTATTTTATTTTATACAAAATGGAGCTTTTTGTCTATCTCAAAAATTGTTAGAACATAGTGTACAGTTGATTAATAATTGGATAATTACGACTTACAACTTTTGTGTTGTTTTCGTTTTAGTCGTATTGAACCTCACCCCGCACTAGTGTAAAGACCCTAAAAAGTTACTTTGAGTATTGTGTTGCCCCAGATTGGTCTCCTATGCTAAAGTCACCATTTGGTTGGTGTCCAGTTAGAAAGTCGCGTTGCACCACTAGTGTAGTAGTGTTTAACTTAGTAAAAAACTAAGTTTATGTATTTATTTCTACAGTGACGAGTTACCAGGCATCTATAGCATTTTTATCGCTATTTGCTTTGCTAGAGACAAGTACTTTCTACAAACTTTACATACTGTTACATCAATGAACTGCGAATCCAACCATGTTAAATGTTGATCCTTGGGGTAGCAAGTTAAATCTTCACATTTTGTATTACTTTCAGTCACTACCATGTTTAGAACAGCTTTATAACTCTCACTTGATTAGAATCTGGGTATGGAAAAACTGATAGTTGAGTACGTGATCATCCCTTATCGTACCGAGCAAAGTTACATTTTATATGTTACTGTGCCGTAGGCCTTTATCCGCATTTCTGTACGGATGTACACCTATACTGTGCACTTGTACATATGTATATTTTATTTACATTGTGCCACAGTACATTGTACACCTATTGACGATCACGTACCTGCTACAGTTTTAAATATTACATATACATCTGTCTCTATGACATATGGTGTCCTTGCCATGATAGATTTGATGTACCATGATTCCAGTTTATTATATTCATGTTCATTTCATGTTTCGTATATTAGTTTGCTAGAATAGTACTTGCTCCCGTCCTGATAAGATAACGTTGTAGGTATACTTACTAAGGAGGAGTTGCTTGTGATTCGTATTATAGAGTTACTGCCGAGGACCAGACTTTGCCTTACGAGGATGTACCTATGGGAAACCTCGTCTAGTTGTCTATTTGCTTTAGACTTTGAGAGTAGTCATGTATTAGACTATGTATTTTGTAACTGGACCTGTATCCAATTTTACATTTCAGACATGTACTTTGACTTATATTATATGAGATGACTTTTGTGTTTGGAGCATTTATGATCTTCTTCACTTATAGAACTGTTAGCACTTTAGTCTTATCTTGTTATCTCTAGAACAGCTTACTGCGCTTTATCTCAAGCGTAGGCTGAACATGACTCGGCCGGCCCAACAATTTGGGTAGCGGGTCGTGACATATTTTTAGTGGTGGCCCATGCAGGTCGAGACTAAATTGTTTGGTTACGTTATTGTACCAAGCATACCTTCAATTAGGAACTTAAGGTAATTAGACAACATCCGGAATGACGCTTAGAACACTAGAGGAATACTAGGGTTGCAACATAGGAAATACATCACATGTTGCTATTATAATTAGATTTCTTGTCTATGATTGTTTTACTTTAAAGAGTCCTTATAAGTCCTTTTATTGCAATTAGATGGTGCTTACTCGTTCATCCAGTATATCACACCTGAGAATGGCACACTCCCTATCCAGTCAGCTGACCAGTTGACCGATGCACCTCCACTTCCACCTACCATATTCCCCCACTCCACAAATCACAAACCCAGATGCCTCCACCACCTTCCACATCACAGTCCCAGCAGGACCCGATACTTCCACCACCACCTATCACTATACCTACCCAGGCTTTCGTCACACTCGACGGGAACCAACTGCTCACTCTGATCCAGGGGTTCCTAACGACCCATCAGGAGCAGACCACCCTACTCCGCCTAAGCATGGAGCATTCTGAGGAACGTACCATGGTCCATCGCCTGTAGAGCCACGCAGAGAGCGGGGACGATCAAGGACTTCATGGGTCTGAACCCCAAGGAGTTCTCAGGGTCTGAGGGCATAGTAGTAGCAGA
The DNA here is from genome assembly GCA_029216955.1 of Iris pallida. Lineage (NCBI taxonomy): Eukaryota > Viridiplantae > Streptophyta > Magnoliopsida > Asparagales > Iridaceae > Iris > Iris pallida. Next base: position 15,080,174 of record JANAVB010024000.1, on the reverse strand, counting down.
TGACTAGCTAGACTCGGTAGAGAGGAAGCTCCTTGGAGTTACGATGTCGGATGACCTCCAGGTCGAGGCAGCGGGATTTCTGCTGATAGACTTGGCAGGAGTTTGGTTCCGGAATGAGCCGCTATTCGCGAGAGGGAGGGCCACTTGGGATCAGTTCAAAACCTAATTCAAGAAGAAATTCGTCTCGACCACCGCTAGGGTAGCCATGGGGCTACGATTCCATAACATCCAGCAGGGGAACCGTTCTGTTGACGAGTATACGGCAGAGTTCATTCGCCTGAGCTGTTTCGCTCCTAGTCTAGTTACAGACCCTGAGAGATGACACGTAGGTTTTGCCTTGGTCGTTCTAGACATTGGCATTCTTATAGTGGCGAACGGTACGACTGACTACAGAGCCTAGAGTTGGCCCAGAGCATAGAGGAGCATCTTCAGTCTTGCAAAAGGCCGGCTTCTGTACACCTTAAGGGACCGTCCAAGCATTAGGCCCAGCAGAGAGCACCGATGCCGCACCAGCAGACTTACCGTCCCCCTACACCACATCACCCGACCCCGCCAGTTAGAGCCCCGGGACCCCGGCAGCAGCAGAAGGGGGCTATGTTCTTTCTGTAGAAGGCCAGGGCATGACTTTGCCATCTACATGAAGAGGTTAGGACAGTGCTTATTTTGTGGGTCCGCCACCCATCAGTACCGGGACTGCCCAGCAGCCAAGGGACCTAGAGGACCACTCCCGACTCAGCAGCAGAGGTTTGGACAACATCTACAGCAGCAGAAGGGACCCAGGGGAAGACTTATAGTTCAACTCTTGAGCCGGAGCAGGTTTCGGAGCCAGATTATTTGGCTGACGTCATCACAGGTCATGTTTTTTGCATACTTTTCTAGCTCTATGCTTGTTTGATTCTGGTACATCTCATAGCTTCATGTCATTAGAGTTTATGCATAAACACCATCTAGTAGCTACACCTACCGAGGAGATGAGTAGAGTAATGATGGGAGGAGGACCAGTGCCCATTACAGCCATCTATAGATGCTCTATTACTATAGCCTGGAGAGAGTTCAGGGGACGTTTCTTTGTGATGCCACTCCCCGGTTATGATATCATATTGGGGATGGACTGGCTTAGCTATGCCCATGCAGCTATAGACTGTCATGTGAGTAGTATTCTGTTCAGTCCCCCAGGCACAGCACCATTCAGTATCAAAAGGGCAGGTCCGGAGATCAGCCTAGAGTCGAACTGTTGTGCGACAGTTGGGGAGATAGCACACCATACCCTATCATTAGGGAGTTTATGGATGTATTCCCAGAGGATCTTCCAGGAATTCGCCTGACAGAGATGTGGAGTTCACTATAGATTTAGTACCGGGTTCATCACCAGTATCCCGGGCTTGCTATAGAGTGAACCCCAAGGAGGCCGTAGAGATGAAGGAGCAGATTGATGACCTGTTGAAAAGGGTTTCATTTGATCTAGTATTCTCCATGGGGATCGCCAGTGCTCTTTGTGCCTAAGAAGGATGGTACAGTTCGGTTGTGTATTGACTACCGGGCTTTGAATGCCATCACCATTAAGAACAAATATCCTCTGCCTAGGATAGATGATTTGTTCGACCAGTTGAGTGGGGCAAAAGTGTTTTATAGGATAGACTTGAGGTCCGGGTACCACCAGGTGAAGGTCAGGGCAGCAGACATCCAGAAGACGGCGTTCTACACGAAGTACGGGCAGTAGTGTTCTGGTAATGCCATTTGGTCTCAGAAATACGCCAGCTGTCTTTATGAATTTGATGAATAAGACTTTACTAGTATCTGGATAAGTTCATCATAGTGTTCATCGACGACATCCTGATATACTCGAAGACACCGGAGGAGCACACAGAGCACTTGCGACAATTTTGGGGATTCTGAGGCAGGAGAGATTGTATGCCAAATTGTCGAAGCGTGAGTTCTTTTTAGACCGAGTGGAGTTTCTCGGCCATGTAGTTGCTGGAGAGGGAATCTCGTTAGATCCCAAGAAGATTGCTGCAATTGAGACGTGGAAGGCTCCGACGTCAGTTTCAGAGATCAGGAGCTTTCTGGGTTTAGCCGGCTATTATAGGAAGTTCGTCCAGGACTTTGCTAGGATAGCTGAACCCATGACGAAGCTGACGAAGAAGGACGCAGAGTACATCTGGTCAAAGGACTGCCAGGCAGCGTTTGAGGAGCTGAAGAGGAGGCTGACGACCGCACCAGTTCTGACATTACCTTCAGGATCTGGAGGTTTCACTATATACAGCGATACTTCGGGAAAGGGGCTAGGATGTGTCCTACAGCAGCATGGGAAAGTGATTGCTTATGCATCTAGGCAATTAAGGACTCATGAGCGAAACTATCCTACCCATGACCTAGAGTTAGCTGCGGTGATCGTTGCACTCAAGTTATGAAAACATTACTTATACGTAGAGCGTGTGGAAATCTTTACTGACGACAAGAGCTTGAAGTATGTGTTCACGCAGAAAGAGCTGAACATGAGACAAAGATGATGGTTGGACTTGATGAAGGACTTCGACATCGATTTACAGTATCACCCCGGGAAGGCAAATGGTGGCGGATGTGCTGAGCAGGCATTCGATGGCATGGTATCTGATGATAGATCGATATTTACGGAAAGGTCTGGAGAAGCTCGGTATCGAGATAGTTCGGCCAGGATCAGTGATACAGATGATGGCACTTGACATTCAGTCAGTCTGATGGAGCAGATCAGGGAGGCACAGTCTACAAATGAGAGCCTTCGCAGACTTTGAGCCCAGGTTTTAGCTGGATTGCCGGATGACTTCACCATAGCAGAGGATGGATCCTTGAGGCATGGCAGCCGATTGTGCGTGCTGAATGGAGAGCTGATAGAGACAGTCTTACAGGAGGTACACCGATCGAGATATTCTATTCACCCTGGTGCTAACAAGATGTACCGTGACTGCGGAACGTCTTTGGTGGCATGGGATGAAAAGAGATGTATCACGTTTTATTTCGAGATGCCTAGTTTGCCAGCAGGTCAAGGCGAAGCGCCAGAGGCCAGCTGGTCTGTTGCAGCCATTACCCATTCCGAGTGGAAGTGGGAACACATTACGATGGACTTCGTCTCAGGGCTTCCTCATTCCCAAGGAGGGAAGAATGCCCGTTGGGTCATCGTGGACAGGCTGACGAAGTATGCGCACTTCATACCCTTCTAGGTGGGGCTTTCCACCGAGAAGTTGGCAGAGCTATACATGCAGCAGATAGTTCGCTTGCATGGAGTACCAGTGAGCATCGTATCGGACAGAGAAAGCAGATTCACGTCCCACTACTGGAGGAGCTTGCAGGAGGAGTTGGGCAGTCGGCTCAAGTTCAGTATGGCATACCATCCGCAGACAGATGGGTTATCCGAGAGGACGATACAGATGCTGGAGGACATGCTGAGGACTTGTATGCTGGACTTTGTCGGATCATGGGAGAGCCATCTGTACTTGGTAGAGTTTTCATACAACAACAGCTACCAAGCCAGCATCAGTATGTCTCCTTTCGAGGCACTATATGGACGACGATGTCGTACACCGCTCTTTTGGGATGATGTTGGGGACAGAGTTAAGCTTGGGCCAGAGATGATCACGGATGTAGTAGAGAAGGTCAGGATGATCAGAGATAGGCTCAGAGTAGCTCAGGACAGGCAGAAATACTAGGCCGATGCTAGTCGCAGACCGATGGAGTTCGCTGACGGTGATATGGTGCTAATAAAGATATCACCTACTAGAGGGACGATCCTGTTCGGACGAGGAGGCAAGTTGAGCCCCAGATACATCGGGCTGTTCGAGATACTTGGCAGGATCGGAGAGGTAGCTTACAGGGTTGCACTTCCACCCAACCTAGCAGGAGTTCACGATGTCTTTCACGTATCCCAGTTGAGGAAATATGTTCCGGACCCCAGCCATGTGCTAGATCATTCAGAGTTGGAGATCGGACCGAGCCTTGCAGTTTCTGAGCAGCCAGTGGAGATATTAGACAGGAGGAAGAAGAGGCTGAGGAACAAGGTTATACTCTTAGTACGAGTAGCTTGGAGCCGTCACTCTCCGGGTGAATCTACTTGGGAGAGGGAGTAGGACATGAGGGAGAGATATCCTTACTTGTTCGACCCAACCGCTGCGAGGGAACCACCCGTTCCCGCTTGATACCTTAGAGGTTAGTTTCGATCGTAGCCTTAGTTATTTGTTGCATTGCTTGCTATGTTAGAAAATTGTAGGGTCTTCAATCCTTGTGAATTTCGAGGACAAAATTTTTCAAAGAGGGAAGACTTTTCGAAATTTAATTTAATTAGTGTTAATTAGTTGCTAATGATCTATTTAGCTTTAAAATAATTTATTATGATTTTAGAATTTTCTAGAATTTTTAAATGACTTTTAAATAGTTTTTTAAATCAAATATATCAATTTGCAGTTAATTGAAATGTTTTAATATCACTTTGTAATAAATTAATTTATTTTAATAGTAATTTATAATTAATTAAATTGTTTTGATATCAGTTTGTAAATTATTATTTGCAAACCGATTAGGTTTAGGGTTTTGTGCAAGGCCCCAAACTCCAGGGGCCTTGCTGCAATTTGCCAGCACCCCTCCCCCCCACGATCACTCTCTCTCCTCTCGCTCACCCACCCCCGACGACCCGGGCTGACCGACGATCGACCCCGATCTTTTCGCCATTTTCGGCCAGCCACGAGGACAACCGACCTCGTAACCCTATGAATAGAACCCCCCCGTCCTAAACCCTAACCCTAGCTCACCGTCGACCCCCCTCCCCACGGACCCCCTTTCTTACCCGACGAGCCTAAACCCTAACCCTAACTCCGGCGGACCCCAGCGCCACCTCCCCATCGACGATCACCCCCATCCACCACCACCATTCGATTCGCCACGACGAGCTGAGTCGAGCGCCACCGCCACAACGCCTCTAGCCACTGTCAGTACGCTCGAAACCCCCCCGACGCCGGACACGTGAGTAACACTTTTAAACTGTGTCGTGCGTGTCCCAAATCAACACACGTTGTTCGTCCAGACACGACGACCCCAACCCTGTGCTCGGACACACGTTTTAGGACTCGTGCGTGTCGTGCTTGGCATTGATACAAGACTCGTGTCCTTAAACTGTCAGGACACGAGGATACGAGAATGAAATTCGAATGGACTAACGGGTTCGGATTTGATTTATCGGGTTTAAACCCATAACGTAAAAACCGACTTAAAACTAATGTTAACCCTTTACTCACAGATGAGCCCAAAGGCTCTTGTGGTCAGCGCATGTGGTCTTAAACCCCCCCTGTTCCCCTTGGCCTAGTTCGAGCCTTGGCTCTGTTATGTTTATTTTTATTTTCTTTTCTTTGTTTTAATTATATATATATATATATATATATATATATATATATATATATATGTGTGTGTGTGTGTGTGTGTGTGTGTGTGTGTGTGTGTGTGTGTGTGTGTGTGTGTGTGTGTACTATTATATATATATTATAAAAAAAATATATGTGTGTGTGTGTGTATGTATGTATATATACTACTATATATATTATATTTACTGTCATTATATATGTATATTTACTTATATATATATATATATATCTATATATATATATATATATATATATATATATTATGTATATACGTATATGTATATATTATATATTTATTTCTTTATATATATATATTTCCTTATATATATATATATATATATATATATATATATATATATATATATATATATATATATATATATATATATTTTTTTTTTTTTTTATTTTTATATATATATATATATATATATATATATATATATATATATATATATATATATATATATATATATGTATATTAAAAATATATATATATATATATATATATATATATATATATATATATATATATATATATATATATATATATATATATATATATATATATATATATATATATATATATATATATATATATATATATGTTATATATGTATATGTATGTATACATAACTATTTAGCCCCTATAATTTACGTAATATTGTACATATGTTATACTTTGATATATATAAATATACTTGTCATATTTATATGACTACTATGTATAATTTTACCTTATTAAAATATTAATATTTATTTACTTTTACCTCTTTGTATTTTTGTATTTTTATTACTGCAACCATTTGGTGTCCAAGCCTAGCATGGGTTTTTGGGCTCAAATATGTTTTCACACATTCAAGAACTGTACAAGTCATATTGGACTTGATTCATGGCCTTGGATCCTGTATTTGAACTATGGTTCAAATTATGTACATGGACAAAATACGCAGATAATTAATTATTTAATTTTAGATTGTGTACCATACTGTTTTTAAATTTCTAAAATAGTTTACTTACTGGAAAACTAGTATTTAAATACTATGTTAATTTAGCTAATTTAGCATAATTTTTGCAGTATTTAATTTATAGTTTTGCCACTGTTTTGACATATGAAACCAGAACTCATTTTCTGGGTACTTATGAAAACTGATTTTTATAAAATACATGTACTGGTTAATAAATTCCAGAAAAATTATAATAAATTTCTATAATTAACAAGGATCATTATGGTACTTTATTTTATGTAAATTGGAGCTTTTTGTCTATCTCAAAAATTATTAGAACATAGTGTACAGTTGATTTAATAATTGGATAATTACGACTTACAACTTTTTGTGTTGTTTTACGTTTTAGTCGTATTGAACCTCACCCCGCACTAGTGTAAAGACCCTAGAAAGTTAGTTTGAGTATTGTGTCGCCCCACATTGGTCTTCTATGCTAAAGTCACCATTTGGCTAGGTGTCCAGTTAGAAAGTCGCGTTGCACCACTAGTGTAGTAGTGTTTAACTTAGTATAAAAACTAAGTTTATGTATTTATTTCTACAGTGACGAGTTACCAGGCATCTATAGCATTTTTATCGCTGCTTTGTTTTGTTAGAGGCAAGTACTTTTGACAAACTTTACATACTGTTACATCAATGAACTGCGAATCCAACCATGTTAAATGCTGATCCTTGGGGTAGCAAGTTAAATTTTTACATGTTGTATTACTTTCAGTCACTACCATGTTTAGAACAGCTTTATAACTCTCACATGATTAGAATCTGGGTATGGGAAAACTGATAGTTGAGTACGTGATCATGCCCCTTTATCGTACCGAGCAAAGTTATATTTTACATGTTACTGCGACGTAGGCCTCTATCCCGTATTTATGTACGGATGTACACCTATGCTGTACACTTGTACATATGTACATTTTATTTACATTGTGCCACAGTATATTGTACACCTATTGACGATCATGTACCTGCTACAGTTTTAAACATTACATATGCATCTGTCTCTATGACATATGTGTCCTTGCCATGATAGATTGTGATGTACCATGATTCCAGTTTATTACATTCATGTTCATTTCATGTTTCGTATATTAGTTTGCTAGAAACAATACTTGCTCCCGTCCTGACAGGATAATATTGTAGGTATACTTACTGAGGAGGAGTTGCTCTGTGATTCGTATTATAGAGTTACTGCCGAGGACCAGGCTTTGCCTTACGAGGATGTACCTGCGGGGAACCTCGTCTAGTTGTCTATTTGCTTTAGACTTTTAAGAGTAGTCATGTATTAGACTATGTATTTTGTAACTGGACCTGTATCCAATTTTACATTTCAGACTTGTACTGGACTTATTATTATATGAGATGACTTTTGTGTTTGGAGCATTTATGACTCTTCTTCACTTATACAACTGTTAGCACATTTAGTCTTATCTTGTTATCTCTAGAACAGCTTACTGCGCTTTATCTCAAGCGTAGGCTGGACATGACTCGGTCCGGCCCAACAATTTGGGTAGCGGGTCGTGACAGCATATATACATAAATGCGTGGTTCCGATGTTGAGAGATGCTCCGCCGAAGGGGTCGCATACCCGATTATTAATATTTTGTCTATTGGTGTACCCGATTATTAACATTTGAAAGTTTTATTAAATTGCATATATACATAAATACGTGGTTCCGGTGTTGAGAGATGCTCCGCCGAAGGGGTCGCGTACCCGATTATTAATGTTTCACTTAACAAAATGCCTAAAAATTGGCTTTTGAAAGAAAACTAAAAAAAGTAAAAAAGTACAAATTGTTCTGGAATGTATTGCTATGGAAGTCTGATCTGAGAGGATCACTTTGTTCCTTGGACCATACGATGGTGATGAAGAAAACTGCTTAAAGAAGACGAACAATCGGAAGAACTAAGTCACCAGAAAGGTATCGAGCAATGACACTGATGGTACAGCCGAATGCTTTCCTGCTTTGTTTCACCCTGTTCTTGAGAAAAAGTTGAAGAAATGCTTCTGGGAATATCACTCTGAAAATATGTGTTTTTCCAGAATCTCCTCTCCTGTTCCTCTATTGATCCTTTGATGATTAAAAATAAGTCTATTTATAGACTAGATCCTCTGCGTAAAAAGTAACAAAGTTTGGTAACGGTCACCCACGATGAGAATCAACCTTTACGCATGATGACACGTGTCCCATATAGATTTTTTATCTCTACGTATGGTGACACGTGTCCCACTACTTCAACAAAATAAGGAGAGTACGTACACACGTCCCTCAATAAGTGAGGCATGAAAGCCACATAAGCAAACCACGTTCTCCTGTAGCCAGAAAAGATCGGACGTAAAAATGACCCAAAATATACTTCCAGCGTAAAGTATCAGACTTGGCGTAAAATAGCTCAAAATAAACTTTTTGCGTAAAGTGGCTAAAAATAGCCTTGAGCGTAAAATTAGCTCAAATAAACTTTACGTACACAACATCCTTGAGCGTAAAAGCTCGAAATACCTTTCGTGCGTAAAAGAAGCAATCTTTTGAGCGTAAAGTAGCTCATCTGCACACTAAACGACAGTATTGGGTTTAGTGTAAATCAAATCCTCTCGGCTTCTATGTTGTCCGCTGTCAGAAAATCATTATGTCAGAATCAGTATCACGCGTATTAAATGCATGATTTGACAGCCTGTCCTTCGCGTAAAAGCTCAATGAATAGCACTCGCGTAAAGTAGCTCGCATAGAGTTGTACTCTGTTTAATCTTAGTGTAAAGTCTTAGTTTGACTTATTTTGAATTGTGTAAAGTTCTCAACTTCTTTGACTTGGTCTATGAAGTACTTTTTACGCTCCTACAAAACCCCCTTCAAAGTTTTCAAATTACTTTCAAAATTTGAAATATTTTGAACAGAAGCGTAAAATTCGAGATTTCAACAGTCTGCGTAGAATTTGGGATATCCAACGGTCATCCGCGTAAAATTTGGGATACTCAACTGTCCGCGTAAAAGTCGAGATATCCAACAGTCAGCGTAAATTTTGAGAATTTGAACCGAATTAAAAATTCTCTATAAATAGAGCTCTTCGAGTAGAGAGAGAACTTTACTTGTCTTTTGCAATCTCGAACTATCTTTATTCTCTTCTCCTTCATACTTCTTATTTCGATTCGATGGCCTCCAAGAACAAGAACGCCGCCGGCAGCAAGGGCAAGAAGCCCGTCTCTGATTCATTGTCGGCCGACTGCGCAAAAACTTCCGTCCCATCATCGGCGATGCCCCGACAGACAAATCCCACCGTAGCTCCGGCCATGAAAGGTAGAGCACTACCTAGCTTCGGCCGCGAGTTCATCGAAAAAGAAGAAGAACCCAACTTTTAAACTCTACGCCCATGTTACACGTGTCAGCGTAAAGTTTGAAATAAGAAAATACGCCCACGTTATATGTGTCAGCGTAAAAATAGAAATATACGCCCACGTTTATGCGTGCCATCGTAAATTTCAAGATACGCTCACATTAATATGTGCCAGCGTAAAATTAAAATACGCTCATGTCAACACATGCCAGCGTAAAATCCATAATATGCTCGCATCAAATATGTGCCAGTGTAAAAATTAGAATACGCTCTTGTCAACACATGTCAGCGTAAAATCCATAATACGCTCACATCAATATGTGCCAGCGTAAAATTAAAATACGCTCATGTTCAACACATGTCAGCGTAAAATCCATAATATGCTCACATCAATATATGCCAGTATAAAATTAAAATATGCTCATGTTCAACACATGCCAGCATAAAATCCATAATACGCTCACATCAATATGTGCCAGCGTAAAATTTCACATATGTAAAGACTTTGCGTAAAACAAAGAATTTTTACACTTTAAAAAGTTTTTTTAATTTGAATAAGCGTAAAGTTTGCATAGTCAGAGTCTTTAATCTTTATGTGTAAAACTCAGACCAAATCATCTGCGTAAAAATTTCAAATTAGATTCTCACTAACTTGATTTTTCTTTTTTCTTTTGGCAGTGGATTTGCAAATTTACCCACTTGCAGAAATATTCGGCTCGTCAGCTGGTATGGTGGGTTCAAATTATTTGGAGAATTTGTCCCACGTGGAGTTCCCTCAGTCGAATCCAGAATACCCTGAGGAAAGAGCACAACTGATAGCTGCTCAAGGAGACAGAATGTTGATATCCATGATAGATGGAGAAGTGTTGGTATCGCTAGATGACCAACAGTTTTTGAAGCCAGCCTTCTTGTTTGGAGTTGCGATAGACTTCAAATCGCAAACACACCCCAAGAAAGAGGCTTGGGTGTTCAAGTTTGGGGAGAGGGCGATGTATCTCCACGATATGGACAGGGATTATCCCCTTTCTGCATTTGTCCATGCCACCCATCCTCGAAAGATGCTATAGAACCTGACTCCCAGCAGTCATGGTAGGCCAGGAAGGATCATCTTCAAAAGGGATAGAGCAAATGACATGGGCTACCACACCAGCACTCCCAATGGTGGAGTTGTCCCCTTCTCCGGTCTCTTACCTGGATTTACTCTGAGTGAAGATTCGACTCTGATGCAGCCAGTGCAGACTCCAATGTTCATCAACAAGTTCATAGGGGATGCAGTATTATATCCCCAAGCCAACCCTAGGCTACCAGGGTAGTTGACTCCATATAACCAGAATTGGATTCAGCTTAGTGCCTGGATCCTGAAGCACTTCAAGACAGACTTGGAAGCCATTGGCCTCTATGAAGCGGTAGCCTCTACAAGCCAAGGTATACCACCGAACAGTAATTTGTTCCTGGCTTTGATGGAGCTGTACATGAGTTCAACAGGAACTTTTGCGACCCCACTCGGTGATATGGGTCTTGCCCTGCACGAGATGCAATTCATCTCGAAGCTGCCGATGGGTGAAGCGCCTTATGAAGAATATGTTCCCTCCAACAGGGAACTGGCAGAAATAAGAAAGAAAAATCCTCGATTAGTTGAGGTTTACCAGAAATTGATGTGCCATTACATAATTTGCACATCTATGTATGACAGTGGATCACACTTGGCGTACACTAATAAATGGACAACTTATCTATTCTAACATGAGAATAGAATATCCAAGAACGAACAGGAAAGATTTCAAGAAAACAAGGCTCCGACCATCAACCCTTGTTCAATAATCCCTGCAGATTTGATCAATAGTTTAATGATCTCACATAAGTCTCCAGACCAGTATCTTCCCGAAAAGACGAGAGACATCCCTGCGGGGACTGAAACTTTGAGCTACCTAAGGCACGGTAGTCAGAAGCTCTCCAGGAAAGCTTTGCTAGTAGGCTTTCTGTCCTTATGGCTGCGGAGATGGGTTGTGCCCGGGATCAGCACAGTAGACCGAATTCACCGAAATATACTGTGGCCGGCAGTACGTTTGGTGTTCAAAGCCAGAATTAACTTGCTATCGGCAATGGTGTGCCGAATACACGCAGGTTTGAGGACTTTCGGTGAGGAACTAATCAATAATGCTCCTCACCGAAAAGATTTCCCGAGAGTAGAGATGCCCTACACTTATCTAATGGGCTGGCTGCTATATCATAACTGCAGTTTGCTGCCGCCAGGCCATGGAGATAATACAGAGGTCTTCCTCCAAAAATTTAACAAGGCTACATGGACTGCTACTACAGTGGCAGATACCCGAGCAGTATTGAACTATTCTCACGGTTGGAACTTCTTCTGCACAAGGCCACAAGTTCCCGGCGACTGCCTCGGCGTACAGTTTGAAAATAGAGGGGAAGGAACAACTTCATTGTCTGTGCCAGTTTTCAGATGGCTAGTGTAAATCAGACCCTCCCATCTGATGTACAGAAATGAAGACGACTGCACGTTCGAACCATATCTACCAAGTCAGTTCGCTCGCCAGCTTGGATATGACCAACTCCATGTTGGTAATCCCTCTACCAGCTTCCGCCACTATGGGAAGCTAATTGATGGTACAAGGGCCTGGAGATACTTTAGCACGGCTTGTACCGGTGCTAAGTTCAAAGTATCGACTGCTACAAGCACGATCGAGCTACGTATACTTCATACGTATGCTCGCTTTTATGCATCGATCCGCTCCTTCGCCCATGGCTACAAATTGAAGGGTAGTCTAAGATGGCCCAATGAAGGAAATATTGAAGAGCCAGTCAGGGTATTTCTAGATATACCCGATGATGCTGCTATTCCAGATCAGTATCTGGAAGTTATCCCTATGGGAGCTGGGGAAGCAGCTGCGGGACCAATCATTATTGGCAAGTCCCGGAAACGGAAACAAGGTGCAGCTGCTACTCTTCCAGAGAAGACCCTCCCTGAAAAGAAGAAGAAGGTTACCGTCAAAGGGCCTTCTAGGCCAAGTGTAGCTCCCCTTCCTAAAATTTTTGAAATGTTTTTACTATTAATTCATTTTATTTAAATGGTAATTTTTAGACTGTACATAAATGGTATATACACCCTTATTGATTTATTGAATTTCGTTATTATTATTATTATTATTATTATTATTATTATTATTATTATTATTATTATTATTTTATTATCGATATTATTGAGGTTATTATTATATAATATTAATATTATTGGTTATATTATTTGTCAAGTAAATGTTACATATATACATATATTCGTATTTGTGTAAATAGGCCCTACACTAGGAGAGGATAATAATGAGTTTTATTTAGATTTTATGATAATTATTAGTTTATATATATATATATATATATTTATATAAAAAAAATATATATATATATATAAATACATATAAAGGTATAGTTATTAATAATGGAGAAGAGTAATAGGAAAAGAAGTGGGAAAAAGAAAAAGAATAAGAATAAGCCACAGGAGCAGACCATACCGGTCTCGGCTGGCCCACAAGGCCAGGCCGAGCAAAACTGCACAGTCCATGCTAAATCGAGCTGGACACCCAGCAGTGCATCCCGAGCGGCCAACCCGACCCCCCGCGGATTTTGTATATATATAGAGAGAGAGTTTCTCACGAAAAACCCTAAAGTAAAACCCTAACCCACATCACGCCACGTCGACCTCCATCACTGGGCGACCCTCCCCAAGCTCTGGGCGCCGCCGCGCGGGGCCGCCGCCGGCCAGGCCGCTTCAGACAGCGCGCCCAAGCACGGTTGACAGAAGCAGAAACCGCAGCGAACCACCCAACTTCGCGACGGTCGTTCGTCGTGCACGCTCGTCATTTTGATGAGCCATTTCCTCGGATATGTAGTCAACCTAACCGACTTCAACATCCTCTAGTTAGTTTTAGGTTACACGAACTAGATTGTCCGATAATTTGACGAGAAGTCAACGAAAATCTATTATGAAATAGGACATATAGCCAACCCAGGTAACCCTGTTTGGGAGCAAATCCCGAGCAATCCAGTAAGCTTATGTGAAAAGTAATTAAAGGAAGTGTTAGAAAACATGTAGGGGATCAAAAACTATTTTGTAGTTTTGAATTTTATAAACTGTGTACAGATTAATCGATCCTCGAAAATCAGGAAAAACAGTTTTTAGAAAATATAGAATTTTAATAAAATCCTCCGATACCACGTGCGTTCCGCCAAACCGGGCGACTTGGTTGCAAACAGAAAGTATCGAAAGGTGAATAACGGCTTCGTGGACGTGTGGGCTTTGACGGAATTCAAATTGGTCGCGTGTGCACGACGAATTTGATACGTATCCGTCAAAATTCACCATATCGACATCTGTGCAAGTTTTTCAATTACTTTGTGCACGCTCGTCAGATCGAGATGAAACTTGCGCCAACAGAACCGTATTGTTTTTATGGTCCTATATGTCAAGTTTGGTCCGATTCTGAGACAGTTGAATCGGAACGACGTTTTGCGGGCCCCACGGTCCGACTCAACGGGCGATTTTGTGTACGGCCCGCCGAAATCCAACTTTGGACATACGGTTGGGTTCGTATCGGAAGAATGAATCGGTAGACATGTAGTTTGACGACTTTAGAGACCATAGACTTTGGCATACTTTTTGGTGCAAAGCGGGTCCAACGACGGATATCGTTTTTGCCCAAAATTACCGTTTTGTCCCTGTGTCCAGAATTAGGCTTAAGGACAGGCAATCCTAGTTAATTTGACTATTCTGAGAACGTTGGTAATATTTATTTCAGCATCAGAAGACTTTTTATATGTGTTGACTTTAGTGACTCAACTGATGTGGTTGTACTATCGGTTTCTCCAGCTAAGGACCTCAGGCAAGTGCACTTTTTGATTGCTTTCGTTTCATAGTAGTCTTTTCATTTCATGTTTATACATATATCTTGCTGCTTGTTGACACGCTCGTCACACGGAATAGTCGGGAGAGAAAATATCTTATTAGACATGTGGACTACCCAGAACTATCCCCATGATGTCTATTCGTGAACAATAGCATCTGTACACGATACGTGCAGGTGCCAGATTTACCCCTAGCCGTTCACATGTCGAAAAGGATATTTCACACCACATTGTCTTTTATTTATTTCCTTTTTTCTCCACCGTGCCATGCCATCAGTACTTTCCAGTTTTCATATCTCATATGTTATTTTCATGTCTTGTTAATTCTATTGTGTTCTCGCATTGTCGTCGGTTTCTGTACTTGTTCCATTCCTGACTGGAAACCAATATTTTTCAGGTTAGCCGTGGCTTCACTTAGCTTGGGAGATTCGGGTGTACTTGCAGACAGAAACCTAGAAATAGATAGCAGTTGTATCAATTTCATTAATTGTGAGAATTTTATATTTTCTTTCAAATATAAATGTTGTAAATGTTGTAATAAAGTTAGAAATGTGAATGAGCATCAAATATTATATTTTATGATTTTGAGCATTTATTTCTTGCGGGCTTGACAGCGTTCTACCGCCGACTTTGCGGCGTAGGCTGGCTTGGACACGTTTCGTATCCGAAAAGCGGGTGCGGGTCGTGACAAGTTTTTGTTGTGGCCCATGCAGGTCAGATTTTGTAAAATATACGAACTCGTGATGATACTTAAGTTAGACGTACCATTGCGAGCCTGCACCCAGAAAATGCTCATTCACAATTAGGATTAAAATAATTTAGGAGAATAACTAGGATAAGTGTCCCTTATTAATTTGACTAATTGGGTAGTTAAGATTTTCTGATAGGCCATACAATTTAGATACATAATTGTTAAATTTAGATAGCTTGCTAGATCTTTATAGATATACCATTGCTTTTGATTTGACGGTATGATCCAACATGGGTATACTACTCACTTGATTAGTTAGGCTTTCCCAGAATTAAGGCTATAATCTTGATAACCTGTTCAGTTTTCTTTTTCTCTATTTAGATATAAATTTTATATCATGAGTTAGAATTACTTGTTTTAAAATTCTATTTTAAGGAACTGGTTTATAATTTCTAATTCTGTTATTCATATACAAATCTCGAGGTAGATTGATTCGAGATTTTTCCTCAACCATTGAAATGCATATAAAATAGGTACTAGAATGTTTGTATTTTTTTCGTATTTAGTTATTTTCTCCATTTTAAATCTTTTATTTTAAGTGTTGTGAGTGATAGGACAAATACCTACGCTTTATTTTTAGTCAACTTGTTTGAATCTCTAGAAGCTCATAATTTTTTACGGTTATAGTTAAAGGAATGTTAGTTAACAAATAATGGATAGACAGCATTGCACTGTAGTCAATTATTTGAGTGTGGAGAATGTGGGTTCACTGCAGCCAGCAACGCACTGCGAGGCACAACCCATAGAATTGAAATCCTTTCGAAGAATTGTAGGTTATGGATCATTGCTAAAACTATATCCTTGTGTCACTCTTTTGACCTTGTGTCAGTATAAGGTAGGGTACCTGATAGCATATCACAGCTGAATCACGGAACCAAGGGTTTACCATCGCCCGAGTATACGGGCGAGGCATAATTCTTGGTGAAATGACTTCAGATGAGTAAAAAATTACAAGTTTAGGATACTATAGAGAATAGAAATGCCCTGTATTTCCCATAAGACCCAAAGCCAATACTAGTGGAAGCTCTATAAGTCGGTAGCATGTCTCTCAATTTAGCATTATGTGATCCTTGTGATCTATTAACAAGGTAAGTGACTGATACTAATAGGTTTACGTAGAATATAAAATTTAGAGATCCATAATCCATCAGTCGACCCAGGCCTTATGGATAGGTAGATAGTAGGATGAATGTATAAGCAAGAACACCAGGTAAGGTTTTGATTTTCTCAAAACTCAAACTACTTGTGCCTCCTTCCCAAAAATATCTCCCACTTGTATTTTGACTATCTTGACCAACGCTGCTATTACAGCATAGTTTTGCAAGCTTACTCTTTTATCGAGCTTGATTCAAGACATATATTTATTAGGGACGCCCGCTAACATATTATCTAATCAGAATCAGTGTATTACGGTCTGATTAACCATGATGCATTTGGTTCGCTCTTCATTTAATTACACTACGTGGATTGAGATATAGAGGTATCCAGGATCTCATCCGTGACTGCTTTGACAATTTCCCTTGAATTATACATTCGCCTTTGAACCACGTAATTGTATTCAGTGACATCTCTCTTGAACTCTTCTTTATTTTTGTCTTTCACTGATTGGAAAGACAAAAGCTAGTAATTGATAGATAGATACCGAGTATCCCCATGGCTATGATAGTTGTATACGCAAGTGTAGCTACCATCGGCCAGCCCTGTGACTAGAACCATGCCTTGAGTTACTCGTCCTCCCTTCGACACTAAACCTCATATCTTAATCTTCTAGTCATTGGAGTCCGAGAGTGATTATGATCTTTTCTTGGTCAAATGCCAACCTAGGAGACTACCTATGCTCAGGAGACCAATTATTGTGAGCCTCTAATTATTTGTTTGAAGCTTGCTTTAACTGGAACCCCTGCGACAATAGTCTGGAAGGCTCGACACAAATAGAAATTTGCGACCCAGCCGTTAGAAATCTTTTCATAGGATGTGCCTTAGAGTTGGTTACCATGTCGATAACTCTTGTATAATGGACGAGTAGATCACTCTATTTTATAGACCATGGGTTATTGTACACACTCGTTTTCTATTTATTGAGGAACGATCCTTGACTTGACTTATATCTACCGTATTCTGTGACGTCGTGCCTTATTCTTTATTAACAAGGGTCGAGGTACAGCATCCGGACTTTGAAATTCTTCTAGCCTCATTATTCCTAAAACCATGTCCTAGCTTCTAAGGTGGGTAGACTGTAAGCCTTCTTGGGATATACGAGGATTACCGATTGATTAGAATAATTTTCCAATTAGAATGATAGTTAGTGCCCCATGGACTCCCACTTTTCGTTTAGATTATTTTGTGCCCGACCATGTCATTAATATTTGGAGTACGAGACCAGCTGTTACCTTCCAACAAACTTCATATCCAAGATCTAGACGAGTCCACCTTCGTCTAGGTATAACATGTCCCACTCAAATACGTCCCCTTGTACTCTATTTTATGGTACGACTTTCAGGTAAAAAGGACTAGCTATAACCCTTACCACAATACCGGTATACTTCCTGACTTCCACTAGAGCCTCAACCTTGACTCAATTCCTTCAACCCAATATGTGGTGGTAATATACTCGAAGTCCACTACGCACACGCCACTAGTGTGCCACTTGATAGAGGCCTCTTGTGCTACTTAAACACAAAAGTCACCAAAGGCGCATTTTGGACTTTAGAAACTTAGCTAACCAACCTGACTGGCAACTAGCTCAACCACTTGAGTTAAAGCATATTGTAGGTTACCTTAACCTAGTAGACATAGTTTTATCTTGGGATCTTGTTCAATCCATATAGATTGAGATCCAAGGTTCATCCAACCAACGACTGATGTCCAAATAGAGAACCCATTAAGACCACAATCTTGATTTCTCAAATTCCGTTCCGTTATGGAACCTTGTTTGAATTAGAATTTTAAGAACGAGACTTCTGTATTGCACGGATTACAGGCCACTCTAAGTAACGAAGGGCTCTTCGATGTAGCAAGTGACTGAACTAGAGTAGCCCAATCTAGCAAATAAGGCAGTGGTTCATAAACTCCCTTTCTATCTGTAACATTGGACACTCTCCACTGGTCTTGAAACTTCACAGTTGCTCCCGATTATTCTGCCTTATCTTTCTGTCCTCCCTACTTCGGAGCAACGAATGGTCATGTTTATTAGAATTTATCAATATTTCTTAGCCATTTGTGTGAATTTGTTGCTTGTTAAATTTTGGGTTGCTTGATAGATAGGAGAGAATTATAGAGGACATATGCCCTAGATATCTATTGGTAGCAATTTTAGCGATTAGTTGAATGATCATAAAAGTTTTAGCGACGAGAGATTTGATGGAGTAGTGTGACCAAAAGGTGGGTAGAAGTCCTCAAGTACTTGGAGTTATAAAATTGCTAGAGAATGTTATAAATACTTTGAGGAATTAAATTGAGAGGATTAAAGTAATGATGGACTTTGAAATTTAAGAATATTTATGAATAAGAATTTCGAGGATGAAATTATTTTAAGGTGGGTAGATTTGTAGCTCCCCTTCCCGAAAATTTTAAAATATTTTTAATATTAATTTATTTTATTTAAATGGTGATTTTTAGACTGTACATAAATGGTATATACACCCTTATTGGTTTATTAAATTTCGTTATTATTATTATTATTATTATTATTTTATTATTGATATTATTGAGGTTATTATTATATAATATTAATATTATTTTTTATATTATTTGTCTAGTAAATGTTATATATATACATATATTCGTATTTGTGTAAATAGGCCCTACACTATGAGAGGATAATAATGAGTTTTATTTAGATTTTATGATAATAATATATATATATATATATATATATATATATATATATATATAATATATATATATATATATATATATATATATATATATATATACATATAAAGGTATAGATATTAATAATGGAGAAGAGTAATAGGAAAAGAAATGGGAAAAAGAAAAAAAATAAGAATAATCCACAGGAGTAGACCATACCGGTCTCGGCGGATTTCGTATATATATAGAGAGAGAGTTTCTCACGAAAAACCCTAAAGTAAAACCCTAACCCACGTCACGCCACGCCGACCTCCATCCCTGGGCGACCCTCCCCAAGCTCTGGGCGCCACCTCACGGGGCCGCCGCCGGCCAAGCCGCTGCAGACAGCACGCCCAAGCGCGGTTGACAGAAGCAGTAACCGCAGTGAACCACCCAACTTCGCAACAGTCGTTCGTCGTGCACGCTCGTCATTTTTTTGAGCCATTTCCTCGGGTATGTAGTCAACCTAACCGGCTTCAACATCCTCTAATTAGTTTTAGGTTACACGAACTAGATTGTCTGATAATTCGACGGGAAGTCGACGGAAAATTGTCCCGAAACAGGATATATAGCCAACCCAGGTAACCCTGTTTGGGAGCAAATCCCGAGCAATCCAGTAAGCTTATGTCAAAAGTAATTAAAGGAAGTGTTAGACAACATGTATGGTATCAGAAACTATTTCGAAGTTTTGAATTTCATAAACTGCGTACAGATTAATCGATCCTCGAAAATCAGAAAAAATAGTTTTTAGAAAATATAGAATTTCAATAAAATCCTCCGATACCACGTGCGTCCCGCCAAACCGGGCGACTTGGTCGCGAACCAAAAGTATCGAAAGGTGCGTAACGGCTTCGTGGATGTGTGGGCTTTGACGGAATTCAAATTGGTCGCGTATGCGCGACGAATTTGATGCGTATCCGTCAAAATTCACCGTATCGACCTCTGTGCAAGTTTTCCAATTACTTTGTGCACGCTCGTCAGATCGAGACAAAACTTGCGCCAACAGGACCATATCATTTTTTTGGTCCTGTGGTCCGATTCTGAGACAGTTGAATCGGAACGCCGTTTTGCGGGCCCGACGGTCCGACTCAACGGGCGATTTTGTGCACGGCCCGCCGAAATCCAACTTTGGACATACGGTTGGGTTCGTATCCAAAAAACAAATTCGTAGACATGTAGTTTGACGACTTTAGAGACCATAGACTTTGGCGCACTTTTCGGTGCAAAGCGGATCCAACGGCGACATCATTTACCCAAAATTACCGTTTTGCCCCTGTGTCCAGAATTGGGCTTAATGATAGACAATCCTAGCTAATTTGACTATTCTGAGAACGTTGGTAATGTTTATTTCAGCATTCAGAGAATTTTTTCATGTGTTGACTTTAGTGACTCATCTGATGTGGTTGTACTATCAGTTTCTCCAACTAAGGACCTCAGGCAAGTGCACTTTCTGATTGCTTTCGATTTATAGTAGTCTTTTCATTTCATGTTTATACATATATCTTGCTGCTTGTTGACACGCTCGTCACACGGAGTAGTCGGAAGGATAAATATCTTATTAGACATGTGGACTACCTAGAACTATCCCTATGATGTCTATTCGTGAACAATAGCATCTACACAGGACACGTGCAGGTGCCGGATTTACCCCCTAGCCGTTCACATGTCGAAAAGAATATTTCACACCACATAGGTACTTGTCTTTTATTTATTTCCTTTTTTCTCCGTCGTGTCATGTCATCAGTACTTTCCAGTTTTTATATCTCATATGTTATTTTTATGTCTTGTTAATTCTATTGTGTTCTCGTATTGCCGTCGGTTTGTGTACTTGTTCCATTCCTGACTGGAAACCAATATTTTTTAGGTTAGCCGTAGCTTCACTTAGCTTGGAAGATTCGGGTATACTTGTAGACAGAAACCTAGAAATAGATAGCAGTTGTATCAATTTCATTAATTGTGAGAATTTTGTATTTTTTTCAAATATAAATGTTGTAAATGTTGTAATAAAGTTAGAAATGTGAATGTGCAACAAATATTATATTTTGTGATTTTGAGCATTTATTTCTTGCAGGCTTGACAGCGTTCTACCGCCGACTCTGCGGCATAGGCTGGCTTGGACACGTCTCGTATCCGAAAAGCGGGTGCGGGTCGTGACACCAAGAGCCGCTACCCCAGAGAGTGATACTCCGGTTGATGAGCCGCAACAGCTGGCATCTTCTTCAGCTCATCCTGGAGAAGGATCCTCTGCATCTCAACCGGCAACATCTACAGAAGGTGTGGGAGTTCTATCTCCGGGCCTCCTCAGCTCGTCGCTTCACCTGTCTTTGCCACCAAAGACACAAGTTATTGAGGAGGCTGCCCCTACACATATTGTTGATCGAGAGCATATCCCATCTGATGAACCAGCTCTGGCTTTCGATGATGATGACTGGGATGGGGACTATGACTCGTACCTGGCACGTTCTGTACCTACGCCAGGTAAATATATATCACACATAATCTATACAAGATTATGTATTATGATTTTGTATATTAATTTATTTTGTTAAATTTGTAGCTATCATCATTACATCAAAGCTCGTGGCTCCTCCTCCTCAAGAAGATATTTATGAGGAAAACACGGAGTCTGAGGAAGAAGATTCTTCTTCAGAAGAAAAAGAAGATGCTCAAGAAGAATGTCCTCCATCTATGGAGGTACAACATGAGCCCGAAGCAGAGGCTCAGCCAGAATTGTCTCCTCCTACTATGGGCAGGGATAAAGAACAAACTACAATAGAACCTACTGTAGATGATGAAGAGGCTACTGATGAAGAAATAGACTTCAACGAAGGATCAGTTGTAGAAGGAACCATTACAACTGATATACTTGAAGAGCCTGCAGAGCCGGTAACCGAAGAAGGTGATGAAGACATAGTCAAATCATCAACTGAAGCTGAGAACGTTGTAATAGCATCATCTGCTATTGCTACTGATCAAGCAGAAGTTCCTGAAGAGACAATGCCTGAACCAGAGTCAGCTGCCATAACTACTATTCCATCCGCACCTATCACCGTCACCGAAACTCAAGTAGTTTCGACTCCAAAAATGGCTGGAGTAATAAATACTGAAGACACTGTTCCTGAAGCTCCTGGAAATCAGTTGGCCATAGTAGCAATGACAACAAAAGCTTCATCTCAGTCTATTACTACGGCAACAACATCAACTCCTAGTCTTCAGAGAAGAGATCTGGTTGACATCGCCGCAACACCGAGCTCAAACGCAGAAATGATTCTCTTAGTTGAGATTCATACTGAGACTTTTTACAAGACATCGGCAGCTCTAATCAACATGGTCCTGAAGAAGGGCCTCAATTATAAAAGCTTGAAGGCAGCTATTTCTCTTACTATCAGGAACGTCGCTATGTTCAACGATACAGTGAGAGCAGCGGCGCTGGAGAAGATCGTGGAGGAACTTGAACAGCCCATTAGAGAATATCTAAGGCTGTCAAGTGAAACTTCTGAAAGTCTCATCCAAGAGGAGTATAACGCTTTATCAGCTGAATACCTCGCTCGGGAGACTACCTTTAATGAAGCTCTCCATGAATACAGCATCAAGGTGACTAAGAAAAAAGCTTTTTTGGCTGAAGCTAAGCCTCGGCTGGATAGCCAAAGAGAAGCCTATGAAACTTCGAATATAAGAATTCACAACAAAATGATAGAATCCGTGAAGTCGAGGCTGAGCTGGCTCGCTTAAAGGCTGAGATGGCTCGCTTAAAGGCTGAGAAGGAGCATATGATCATAGCTCAGGACCAGCAGCTAACTCAGAGCTCAATTTTGGAGGAATAAGTCTTCGGAGCTGAGGCTACCATCAAAACCCTTGACGAAGCCAAGGATAAGATGATAGTCACTTTTGTTGGACTTTCTCATATCTGCACTCCCGAAGCTCGACGCTCCGTAGCTACTAAGAATGTATTGAGCTCTCGCCAAAAGCGTCTAGCAGAGCTACAGAAACTGTTAGAAGATGTATCTGCTCCGCCTTAGGCAAATAAAGAGCTTTTGTAATCTTCTATCTTTTTATTCTGTAATATTTACAAGAAATGAATAAAATATTTATTTTATGACCCTATCATTTATTTTGCAATTAAACAATAGGTATGAGATAGAAAATACTTATTAGAGGTAATATGGACATGACAAGTCTTCCGAACTCAATAAATTATATCTATCCAGAGGTAATATGAACATGATAGATAATGAATCTCGTTTTCTGTTTAGAGCATATGATACTATCAGAGGTAATATGAACGTGACAGATCATAACAACTCAAAGAAAAATATATTAATATCTATTCAGAGGCCAAATGGACATGATAGATAAGAGAAGAAGTAGACTCAATATTTATTCAAAGGTCATGAGAACATAATAAATAATAAATCTCTCTTTTTAATCATCTAACAAGACAGAAGATCCAAAATTCTCTTTTAGGAGACAAGTAATCATCTTAACCAAACATTGGTAGCTGGGGAATAAAGAAGAAATCTAAACATAATATTTTTTCAAGAATTTGCCATTGATCGGCATCATGAGCATATCTCCATTAGGATTAGACAACCTATAGGCACCATTAGAGAAGACTGTTACGACTACATAAGGACCTTCCCATTTTGCTTGGGATTTCCCTTTGCTCTTATGAGTCATCACCATCGGTCTTCGGACGGCTAGAACTAGTTCATCGACTTTAAATACCCTTTCTTTAACTTTACGATTGAAAGTTCGAGATATGCGGGCTTGATATAGCTCAATGTGTTGTTGCGCTTGAAGATGCTTTTCATCCAATCCCTCAAGTTCTTGCAGTCTTAACCGATCATTATTCTCTGTAGTTAGCTCATTAGCAATAGCTATTCTAAGAGATAGAATCTGGACTACCAGTGGAAGGACAGCCTCACATCCGTAAACCAGTAAAAATGGTGTAAAACAAGTAGGAGTTCGGACTGTTGTTCGGTAAGACCATAAATATTCTCCAGGTTTCTCATTCTAATCACGTTTATTAGAAGATACAAACTTTTTGAAAAGTTTAATGATTATCTTATTGAAAGCTTCGGCCAAACCATTAGCAGTTGGATTATAGGCCGTAGAAGCCAAATTTTGGATCTGATTCTTGTCACAAAATCGATAAAATGCCTGACTGGCAAATTGTGGCCATTGTCATGAATTATCCGTCGAGGAATCCTAAAACGATAAATGACATGGTGTTTAATGAAACTAACCACATTTGATATTTTTACTTCAACAAGGGGAATCGCTTCCGCCCATTTAGAGAAATAATCCGTTATGGCTAGGATAAACTGATGTTCCTTGACAGAAGGAGGGTTAATCGGACCAATAATATCCATGCTCCAAGCTTCAGAAGGTCAAGAGACTGCTGTTGGATGTAAGAATTCAGATGGTTGATGAATGATATCAGCATGAATCTGACATACTTTACATCGTCTGGCATAATCCACAGCATCTGATATCATGGAAGGCCAATAATACCCCATTCTTCGAATGCGATCCTGCAATTTTGGACTCGGTTGATGGTCACCGCAGACACCATCATGAGCTTCACGAAGTGTTTGCTTAGCTTCACTCTCAGAAAGACAACGTAATAAAAGTTCGTCATAAGAACGACGATATAACATATGTAAGGAAGAATCATAGTAGAATCGAAATGATCGTCTCTTGATTGATGCAGCTTCTTTTGGATCTTCAGGTAAAATTCCATGGACTGCATAATCAATGAATGGACTTCTCCAATCTTTTTGTTGAGAACTTGATTCTGTAGTATAACTCTGCTCAATATGCAAATTATTCTTGACACAGAATAAGTCTCGATCCAACAAAGTGATGGTATTTTGTCATCTAATTGGAACAGCTAAGTCTGCAGCTAAACTAGCAAGAGCATTAGCTTCCAAATTTTGAGAACGTGGTACGAATTCGATAAAGAACCCTTTGAATGAAAGGACCAATTTGATTACCACTTGATGATAAGGAATTAGGTCAGGATTTTTGACTTCATATGTCCCTCTTACCTGATTTACAATCAGTTGAGAGTCTCCATAAGCTTCTAGGAATTCAATATCCAATTGTTTTGCTACTTGGAGACCAATCAATAGAGCATTATATTCTGCTACATCGTTGGAGCATGGTTCATTAAGAGAATAAGCACGGTATATGACCATTTTATCATGAGAGACCAAGACGATGCTTACTCCAGAGACAATATTGCCTTTAGGTCCAACCCGCGATGCTCCATCAAAATATAGTTGCCAAATGTCATCCTTCAAAGCCATGTTGCAATCCACGACTTCATCTGGAATGTCCTCATATAACTTAGAAGTTTCAGTTATAGGGTGAGCTGCTAAGAAATCAGCTAATGCTTGGCCCTTCACTAATTTTTGAGGTACATAAACCAAATCATAAGGAGTAAGCAACATCGCCTAGGTGGCTAACCTGGAGTTGAGGATGCTTGGTTTTCTCATCAACACCCGAATAGGATTTATTCTGGAGATGACATGAATAGTCTGTCCTGACACATAATGTCGTATCTTTTGAACAATAAAAGCCAAGGCCAGACATTCTTTCTCCACAGGAGTATACCTGTGTTCAGCTCCGACCATCATTTGACTAAGATAATAAATTGCCTGTTCATGTCCCATATCACTTTTCTGTGCAAAAAGAGCACCAAGAGAATTATCTAAGGCTCGAACATATTGCAAAAATGGTCTTCCTACCACTGGAGGTACCAGAACAGGTGGATTTGTAAGGTATTGCTTGATGTCATTGAAGACTTTCTGACATGCTTTATCCCAGACAAATGATACACCTTTCTTTAATAGACGAGAAAAAGTTGGCATCTCCCAGAAAGATTAGATATAAATCTTCTGATATAAGCAATGCGACCTTGGAATCCACGTAGTTCTTTTAGATTGCATGGAGGACGCATTTCAAGAATTGCTTTGATTTTGTCAGGATCAACATGGATACCCTGAGAAGTAATGACAAATCCCAAAAATTTGCCAATGGATACCCCTAAGAAAGACTTAGTAGGATTCATCTTTAGTTGATGTTGATGCATTAACTCAAATACCGTCTTTAAGTCTTGAATATGATCATCTTTTGATCGACTTTTGACAGCAATATCATCTACATAACATTCAACTATTTTCCGTAAATGTTCTTGAAAGATGCTGCTCATGGCCCGTTGATACGTAGCACCGGCATTTTTCAGTCCCAACGGCATAACCGTATAGCAGTAGACTCCAAGGGGTGTACGAAAAGTAGTATGTTTTTCATCTCCTGGATGCATCTTAATTTGATTGTATCCTGAAAATCTATCCATGAAAGACATGCGCTCAAAACTACATGTATTGTCTATCATGACATCAGTAATCGGAAGTAGAAATTCGTCCTTTGGACAAGCTGTATTAAGATCCCAAAAATCTATGCAAACTCTGAATTTTCCATTCTTCTTCATAACAGGAACAATATTGGCCACCCAATCTAGATGTTGTTCTTCACGAACAAAACCACATGTGATCAGTTTTTTGACTTCTGCTTCAATTGCGTCCATCATATCTGGTCGAAAATGTCGCTACTGTTGTTTCATAGGCTTGGTATTAGAAAGAATATTGAGTTTATGAGTAGCTACTTTAGGATCTAGATCCGGCATACCCTCATAACTCTATGCAAAGATATCGATATATTCTTTAATCAGCTGTACCAACTCTTCCTTTTCATCTTCAGAAAGATTTTTACTGATGAATATCGGCTTGGATGTAGTTCCGTCTCCGACGTCAATCTGGATAATTTCATCTTCTGTAGGTGGCTGTCGCTGTTCAAAACAAAGCTCCCATTGAGTGTCCATTTGTTGTGCCCAAGGGTCATTCTCAAATGGTTCTGATTCACCATCGGTTTGAACCATGTTAACTGAGAATATATACTCAGATTCATCATAATAGTCTCTCTCAGAATATAAGGATTGTAAAAAACTGGAAGAACATTCTACTTCCATATCTTCCTTGCACATGTGGGGTGTATCCGATTCGATGAAATAGATTTCTTCAGAATCTGAGGATTGTGAAGAACTGGAAGAAAATTCTGCTTGTATATCCTTATTAAACATGTGAGACGGATCGTATCCCAACCCATGCCGAGTTTTCTGGTAAAATGGATCACCACATAATGGTAACTGTCTACCTTTACCTTGATTGAGACCTTGCATAGTCTTCAAATCATATCCCATATTCTGGATAATCTTGAGAGATTGTTGACTATATTTGTCAATTCGGATTCTTCCTTTATCTTTATCTCTAAGATCATCTGTCTGAATAACAGGGATATTTCTAACCAGACCAAACACAATTTGGCGATTGTTTTTCTTATCAGACGAAATCACGAAATAAGATTCCTCATAATGTCTATAAGTTACACAAGCTTGTGATAAAGCGGCTATAAGAAGAAGATAGAGAAAAGATGTTAGGAACCTTTGAGCATAAGGTCCAACATCAACATGAGGAGGAAAGAAATTTTCCTTATGGTCGATGTATAAAGTTTCCTCTGTGTTTATGTCATTTTTATGATGACTTTGATCATCAGAAGATAAAGTCATTCTTTTAATGAATATGATAGCCATATACTCCAAAAGGAAATCTTCATTCATATTAGAAAGTACAGAATGATCAATATTTACATCATTTACAAATTGACTACGCTTTGGATTGATCATTAACGGACCGTCATCCGTCTTCTGCGTAGGCTTGTCAAGGTTGATAATCAGTGGTGGTTCTGGATCATTCGTACGAGAAGTACGTCCCTTGACCTTGATCATAAGAGGTTAAACTTGGCTCTTGGCTGGAATACTCACTGATTTCTTAGACGACGCTCGAGTTCCTCCTTTAACCTTGATCACCAGAGGTTGATCATTGACAGGTTAGAGTTGGATTCGACCTTTGACTTTAATTTTCAAAGATTACTCTTTCGAAGGATCTTCATTGACAGATTGATCTTCTGCAGGTGATCGATCTTTGGCCATATCTGATATCTCCTTCACATGCTCTTGTTTGTAGAGTATTGAATCAGAGAAATAGGCTTCAATACCCTTAAAAGGATTGATATCTGCAAATTCGGTCTTGACAACCCCTTGAGAATATACGTACTTGAAACATTGGTGGAGAGTTGAAGGTACAATGTTATGCTCATGTATCCACGGTCTTCCAAGGAGGATGTTATAAGATACATTTGAGTTAATAACATAAAAGGTCACCGTAGTTCGAAGATAACTAATTTGAATCTTCAGACGAATTTTTTTCAGTGGTTTACTCTTTCCAGGGTTGAAACCAACTATTGTGGTACTAGTGTAAGTCAAATCACTAGTAGGGATCCTCAAGGGTCGTAGTATACTCTGGAAAATAATGCTAATAGAAGACCCAGGATTGATATAAATCCTGTCAATTTCAGTGGATTCAATATATCCTGTATAGCATAGAGGCCTGTCATGCTTATTATGCTTCAGCAACATATCTTCTTGTATGAAGGTAATGTTAGGAATTGCTTCCATCATACTATGACATTGTGGACACGACACCGGTATATTGTCAGGAGTCTTGAGTTGAGCTAAGCATGAGTCTGCTTGTAGCAAAGCTTCACTCAAATTTTTGCGGCTTTCTTTAGAAAGGCGAAGTAATTCAAAGATAGAAAGTCTAACCGGAGTATTAGCTAACTGAGCTAGAATATCAAATTTGTAGGGCTTCATCACTACCCCTTGATTTGAAGCAGACTTCAATGGTACGTCAAAGCGTACTGCTTTCTGTTTCCCTTTTTCAACCACAAACGGTTTAGCAGGAACAGGAGATGGTTGAGCTAGTAATATTTTAGCAACGTCCTCTGCTTCTTTTGAAGTTCCCTCATAATTTTTGTGGTACTCTTTTCCAGATCTCGTACCAGCAAAGGTTTCTTCTTCAGACTCAGGAGAATGAAGTACCATATTACAGGTTTTATTCTTCTTTCCCTTAGTCTTCTTCTTGTAAGGATTTTTATGAGGGACTTCAAATCCCAATCCAACAGTAGATTTTTGACTTTGAAGTTGTAAAGGAAGTCGCATTCCTTTATCATAGTTCAAACCTTCCGCCTTTTGAAAGTCATAGTCCATCTTTTTCATGAGATGGACTGATTGTTGACTGTACAAATGAGTGGGTAGCAGACTTTTAATATATAATTTAATAGAGGAAGAAGAAATAGAAACCTCTGCAACCATAGGAGAAGGAGGTATAGAGACTTCTGTAGCCACAGGAGAAGGAGGAATAGAAATCTCTGTAGCCACAGGAGAAGGAAGAATACTCGGGACAGAAGGAAATATCCCTGTAGGAGCTTTCTCATAAGCAACAAAGACTTGTTGTGTCCTGTATAAGGGGACACTATTCATAGCTAACCTCTGCTGATGAGTAAGTTTGAGTTTGGTAGGAGGAGCCAAACTTGGAGGGCATATATTCAAACCCCTCAGTCTATCCTCCAAAGGAATGTCGTCCCAAAGATGATCCAAATCATCATGATCTGGAGTAAGAACATGAGAAATCATGTTGCAGGTTCTGACTTTTCGACCTTTCTTGGATTTTGAAATTTTACCTTCATCTTCCATTTCAGGTACTAAGTCAGGATGTACCCACATGATTTTGCCATTTTTTAATGTGAGAGACAACGATCCTACATTTTGCTCTCGAGCAGGCGGAAGATTAACAATCTTCATAGTTGCCTTAGGGATTGGGACAATTCCATCTGGAACTTGCTGAGGAGGAAAACCTCCAAATTGAAGAGAAATCATATTAGTTGTAACCGTATGCTCATCATTGGTTAAAGCGATGGCATTGGCATTTATCAACTCTTGGATTTTTTTTCTTTAAAACATGGCAAGCCTTGGTAGAATGATTTATGTATCTATGATAGATATAATATTTGGGATTGTCAGTTAGATTCACCTTATTAGACCTTTTTGGCTCTGGAATCTGGAGTTTGCCACTCTTCACAAGGCATTGGAATATCCCAGGGATATCACTGTCATCAAAAGAGTATTCTTCTTTTGGTTTGGAAGACTCCTGATTATTTGGCGTCGTTTTGGGTTTTGAAAGATTAACCACTAGGGTTTCCTTCCCTTTTCCATTACGATTGCCAGAATTATTACCAGAAGAGCCTTTCTTTCCTTTGTCTTCTGAGGCAAAGATCATCCCGTGTTCACGAGCCAACCTACCATTGGTCTCAGCCAAAACTGCTGCTATAATGAACGAGGCCCAATCTGTGAATTGAGAAACCATAAAGACAATAATGGATGGTTGCAGATTCATCTTGCATGTGTCAATCAATGCTGAATCTGGCATACCCAGAGGCATTTTCAAAGTTGTATGTCAGAAACGTTCGATAAACGTCCGAGTATCTTCTTTCTCCTTTTGCTTGATTTCTATTAGGGAGGACATATTCATGTCCATTCCTCCCTTATAGAAACGGGAGAGAAACATTGCTTTAAATTCGTCAAAAGACGATATGCAATTGTCGGGTAGACTGCGATACCAGTCATAAGCTGAACCCGTTAAACACCCGACGAAAACTCGGGTAAGAAGAGCATCATTCTTCTGCAGATGTACAGTCATAATATCAAAATAATTGATATATTGACTGGGAGAAGTCTTTCCATCAAATAACACCATTGACTGTGGCTTGAATTTTGGAGAAAAAGGCACATCATTCCATTGAGGGGGATAGGGTTGCTTAATCCCTAACCTCTGAAGTTGATCCTTGTGCTTCAGAACTTCAAACTGTGCTTTTAGCTCTCGCACTGCTTGAATAGCTTCACTAGTTTGAGGAAGCACATTCGATTGAATAGTTGCTGAATGTACCGTGACCCCCACCGGAGGTGGTACATCTTCTGGAATGAGAAGATCTGGAACTGCAGAATTTTGATTGATAGCAGGATCTTGATTATTCAAAGGTGTATCAACTCCTTGACTATCTTGAGTTTGTGCTGCTACCTGAACCGGTGTTATCGCTGTCGGCTGAACAGTTTGCTGAGTCATTATTATTTGATGCATACTTTGCATCATGGTAAGCACGTCCTTCAGTGACTGTTCAACTACAGAGAGACGTTGTTCTGTATTAGCAGTTGATGTCTCCGGTTCATCTCCGATAACATATGATTCAACCTCCCTTGAAGATACAAAGGGATTGGTATAAAGGTATGAATCAACACTATCAGTTTCTGACTCCAACGACTGGGTACCTCCAACTTCTGAATCAGAAGAATGCAACTGTCTTTGACTTCTTGATCGAGTATTCTGATATACCCCTTCGAAACTATCAAGAAGTCGATTGAACTGTTGTTGACCAGGAGTCTGGGACGAGTTGCGTCTTGGACGTCGTCCTCTATTGGTATGAGACGCCATATTGACTGAAGTATATGACAACTCATGTTCATAGTCAACTTGTTATTGGGGTAAATTGTAGCTTAACCGATCAAAAACTGACCGTTTAGAAGCCGAACAGCAACACTTGATTACAATCTGGTGACACTCACAATGGTGATTTTCTTTGGGGAGTGTCCCAGAAGATTTTTTGTCTTTACGCTTTTGTATAAGCAGCTCGCGTAAATTAGAAGGAGTAGAGGGAGTAGTCTTCTTGATTATATTTGGGACAAAGAAATGTTTAGTCCCTTGCGTATAAAGAAGATTACTGGCTGCATTAGCATAACCAAATTGTACACTTTTATGCGCTTGGAGTTGCGTGCGTAAATCCTGAGATTTTTGTGCACAAAGGACTCCATCAGTATTACACATAATTTGAAGGTTTGGTACATTGCGTAAAGCAGTATAAGAAGGTTGGTGGTGAGAAACTGAAGTTCTACCAACAATAGAATTCATGTTCTTACGCTGTATGCGTGTAGGCAAATTCACTTTAGATGCAAAAACATCATTGTGAACTTTATCTACTCTGTCACCGATAGGAGATTTACCTTTACGCGTAGAGCACAAAACATGAGCATCTGCCACGTCACAGACGGGAGATTTTTCTTTACGCATGGAGCGTAAAGCTTGGGTGTCTACCACGTCACAGACGGGAGACTGGTTTTTTGCGCACAGTGCGTAAAACTTGATTTTTACGCACAGAGCATAAAACTTGAGAGTCTACCACGTCACCGACGGGAGACTGATGTTTACGCCCAAGGCGCATCACTGAAGTAGAGACTGCCTCCTTACCGACGGGAGTCTTCACAACAGGAGTAGGAAGGATTCCTTTGCCTTCAAAGACAACTGGGAGATCCGAGGATGGTTTGGACTTAGGAATCCAAACTTTTCGCGCCTTCCGCAATTTCTCAACATTGGAGCAGCGAGTACTACCCCCAGTTCGGAGCATTTCTTTGTAGGCATTCTGGTCGAAGTGCACAACCAGAGTCTTCTTTGTCGATCTGATCGACACATCATCATATTGAGCAATAGCCTTCTCGTCAGAGGAGAAGGTCGTCCCCAGCAGAGTCGCCATTTTGTTTCACTTAACAAAATGCCTAAAAATTGGCTTTTGAAAGAAAATTAGAAAAAGTACAAAAGTACAAATTGTTCTAAGAAGTATTGCTATGGAAGTCTGATCTGAGAGCGATCACTTTGTTCCTTGGACCATATGATGATGATGAAGAAAACTGCTTAAAGAAGACGAACAATCGGAAGAACTAAGTCACCAGAAAGGTATCGAGCAACGGCACTGATGGCACAGTCGAATGCTTTCCTGCTTTGCTTCACCGTGTTCTTGAGAAAAAGTAGAAAAAATGATTCTGGGAATATCACTCTGAAAATATGAGTTTTCTCATAATCTCCTCTCCTGTTCCGCTATTGATCCTTTGATGATTAAAAATAAGTCTATTTATAGACTAGATCCTCTGCGTAAAAAGTAACAAAGTTTGGTAACTGTAACCCACGATAAGAATCAACCTTTACGCATGATGACACGTGTCCCATGTAGATTTTTTATCTCTACGCATGGTGACACGTGTCCCACTACTTCAACAAAATGAGGAGAGCACGTACACACGTCCTTCAATAAGTGATGCATGAAAGCCACATAAGCAAACCACGTTCTCCTGTAGCCAGAAAAGATCGGGCGTAAAAATGACCTAAAATATACTTCCAGCGTAAAGTAGCAGACTTGGCGTAAAATAGCTCAAAATAAACTTTCCATGTAAAGTGGCTAAAAATAGCCTTGAGCGTAAAATTAGCTCAAATAAACTTTACGCACACAATAGCCTTGAGCGTAAAAGCTCGAAATAGCTTTCGTACGTAAAAGAAGCAATCTTTTGAACGTAAAGTAGCTCATCTGCACACTAAACGACAGTATTGGGTTTAGTGTAAATCAAATCCTCTCTGCTTCTGTGTTGTCCGCTGTCAGAAAATTATTATGTCAAAATCAGTATCACGCATAATAAATGCATGATTTGACAGTCTGTCCTTCGCGTAAAAGCTCAATGAATAGCTCTCGCGTAAAGTAGCTCGCCTAGAGTTGTACTCTATTTAATCTTCGCGTAAAGTCTGAGTTTGACTCATTTTGAATTACGTAAGGTTCTCAACTTCTTTGACTTGGTCTATGGAGTACTTTTTACGCTCCTACAGCTTGGTACAGCTTACTACGTTGAGTCTTCTAACGCAGGCTGGGCGTGGCCGACTCGTGGCCGATTATTCGGGAGCGGATCGCGACAATATATATATATATATATATATATATATATATATATATATATATATATATATATATATATATATTACATGTCCCACTACTTCAATAAAATGAGGAGAGCACGTACACACGTCCTTCAATAAGTGAGGCATGAAAGCCACACAAGCAAACCACGTTCTTCTGTAGCCAGAAAAGATCGGGCATAAAAATGACCCAAAATATACTTCCAACGTAAAGTAGCAGACTTGGCGTAAAATAGCTCAAAATAAACTTTCCGTGTAAAGTGGCTAAAAATAGCCTTGGGCGTAAAATTAGCTCAAATAAACTTTACGCACACAATAGCCTTGAGCGTAAAAGCTCGAAATAGCTTTCGTACGTAAAAGAAGCAATCTTTTGAGCGCAAAGTAGCTCATCTGCACACTAAACGACAGTATCGGGTTTAGTATAAATCAAATCCTCTCTGCTTCTGTGTTGTCCGCTGTCAGAAAATTATTATGTCAGAATCAGTATCACGCGTATTAAATGCATGATTTGACAGCCTGTCCTTCGCGTAAAAGCTCA
Source organism: Iris pallida (assembly GCA_029216955.1). Lineage (NCBI taxonomy): Eukaryota > Viridiplantae > Streptophyta > Magnoliopsida > Asparagales > Iridaceae > Iris > Iris pallida. Next base: position 15,045,663 of record JANAVB010024000.1, on the reverse strand, counting down.
ATGAATTGCTCTCGCGTAAAGTAGCTTGCGTAGAGTTGTACTCTATTTAATCTTCGCGTAAAGTCTGAGTTTGACTCATTTTGAATTACGTAAAGTTCTCAACTTCTTGCAACTCTCTCTATCTCTCTCTCTCTCTCTCTCTCTCTCTCTCTCTCTCTCTCTCTATATATATATATATATATATATATATATTTATATATATATTTTCTCTCTCTCTCTCTCTCTCTATATATATATATATATATATATATATATATATATATATAGAGAGAGAGAGAGAGAGAGAGAGAGAGAGAGATAGAGAGAGTTGCAAGAAGACAACTCATTAATATTAATGTACCAAGGACACATAAATATATATATATATATATATATATATATATATATATATATATATATATATATATATATATATATATATATATATATATGTATGTAAAAAGAGATATATATATATATGTATGTATGTATTTATATATATCTCTTTTTACATACATATATATATATAAATACATACATATATATATATGTATGTAAAAAAAAAAAAAAAAAAAAAAAAATATATATATATATATGTATGTATGTATTTATATATATATATATATCTCTTTTTACATATATATATATATATATATATATATATATATATATATATATATATATATATATATATATATATATATATATATATAATCAAAATTTACACATTAGGGGTCTTATATATATATATATATATATATATATCTTGATCCATTTCATATGTTACAAATCAAAATTTACACATTAGGGGTCTTATAGATTATGAATATGAATACGTATATATTAAGGCTTATTTAAATTAATTTTGAAATATGGGGACTTGACAAATTGTCAATTTAATTTGCTATTTCAATTATGTCCAGAGTTATAATTATGCTTAAATGACTCATTTTGTCATAAACACAGTTAGAATAGTTATTCATGGATACCGGAACACTAGGGTAACCCACTTGTTAAGCTTTTCAAGTAAATTGGCTACTTCGTACCTTCAAGAAGCCAAAGTGTGGTACATATGGCAAGTAAGAGTTAAACTGAATACTTAGGTTTAATTTTGTAGTTAATACCAAGTCAATATCTCAAAGCATATAAAATTGTTTAATGTTTAGTGACATGGGAAGTTAGACCTTGAGTGTCATTATATTGCTAATAATTGTGTTTCTTGAACTTGAATAGCATTTAGATAAAGCAAATTGCAGAAACCAAAAATAAAATGTTGCTTACTTGCTTGCTAAGGTAAGAAAGTTTTATTAAATTGCATATATACATAAATGCGTAGTTCAGGTGTTGAGAGATGCTCCGCCGAAGGGGTCGCGTACCCGATTATTAATATTTTGTCTATTGCAAAAAATTTTGGAGTCAATAAATTTTTAAAAAATTTCAGGGTTAGCCATTTTTGGGATGTCGAAATGGTTAAACCCTAGTTCCTAAATTTTATCAATTTTCTAGTACAATTCTAATCCTGAAATCCTTGAAAGTGTTACCTTAGGCACACAAATTCTAATTTGACATTATTTTTCGCTAAAGACAAAAATCTCTTGCTTAACTTTATTTTCATTTTATGTGTATTTCATATCACACTAAGAACGAAATACAATTTAAAATTAAGCTATAACTTAGAGTACACTATAGATTAGAATTGCATTGGGATGGGAGAGAAATCTTTGGATCACACCTTCGAACTCTTGCAATATTATATTTTAAAACTGATCAATTCCTGTTATCGGCATTCGTACACCCATACGATGTCCGAGGTGAGGATTAGCTCACTTTCATGTTTCCTGTTTTCCATCGATTTTGAATCCCCGAATTCGGCCCTGTAATATTAGATGTAGCCTGGTTCCGATATTCTTGAAAAATTTCAAGTCATACGACAATTATTATAACACTTGATTCTGATAATTCGAAAAACAACTCATGTGTTATCCTGATTATATCACATCATTATGTGATTTCTGATACTAACGTGACGGATAAATCTAAACACTGCCCATTAAGTATAAACTTGTTCTTGGATAAATAGGATTATTGCCAAGATATTAGCAGTTGTGTGATCCAGAAGCATTTCTCTAAATATTGCATTTGCATACAGGATTTGTCTGAGATTTACACATTTATACCTGACACCGGAATTCTTTTGGAAAATATACTCATATAATAAGAAATTTCTTATTAGTAAATTTACTTTTAAAATTATCATTTCCTCCAGTTCAATTTTGATAATTTTATCATCTTACTTTATCTTCCTTACTCCTTGACTGAGGGCTTGCTCGTCGTATTGACGACCTAGTGTTGTTAACTAGTTTTGTAGCAATATTCCAAAGGAAGCTGACATCAATTATTGAAGTGCATCTGGAGATAAGAATATAATGCTACCATTGAAGACGATTGTGTTGGAACCAGATTGCTTCTCATCATCTATTTAAGGTATAAATGTAATATATGTATATTGGGTTAAAGTTTGTAAATCGGGTAGAATAATAAAATTTCCCTATTTATAGTTTAGAATGTCCTGTAATAAAATTATTAATTAATATATTATGTAACATGTGACTTGTTGTAATCCTATCCTAGAACCCTACGGGCGACAGTCGAATATGGATACTGGAGTATTCGTATATCGCGTAGCCTGGGGATGTTGTTACGTACTCGGCTTGTCATATTTTGTGAGCGGGGCGTGACACGTCCTTTTAGTGGTGGCCCATGCAGGTCTCGAAAAATAGAAAACCTAGGATAGGATGGAGGTCAAGCTTTTGAGGAGACCTATATAGGTTAAGCTATGAACCTAAGACATGTTCTTATGAAAAGTCTACAAAGAACCTTAGGATAGGGAATACCCTACATGTTTTATATGTTAGGCTATCATCCATTCCACTTACCTATAGATCCTTACCTAATAGGTTTTCTATAATGATTCTATATAGTTAAGAATCCTAACCTGAGACTGTCTTTAAAGGGTGTAGATGATAAATGGAAATTATGGGTAGTATAAGGATATATATGATTCAAATTTTAGGTTAAGCAATTTATAGAGAATTAGACAAGTATTCTTACTAGAGTAGCTAGTGAAGGATTGCAGAAAGTTCCTTAAGGACCTTGAATTTTGTACCCTTAGTAAACCTGGGGTTTAGATTTATCTAGATATTATATAGATTGGAATAGTAAAGGAATAAGGATCACATAGCCAATATACCAAACATGATTTAAGGTTTTATTTAGAATGAGTATAATATAATTTTTTCGGTATCTTGATCTTGTCAATTCTTGAATCCAGATTCGTCCCCCTTATTAAATTTCATATATCTATTTTCACAGATCCCCAATCTTCTCGAAAATTCCTCAATTTTCTTGTTTCATCCAAGGTTTTTTTATTAAAATCTAGAATTGTAGCATCTGTTTCAATCTAATTTCTTTTCAACAATATCATTGATTTCGATAATTGTCCTCCCTCTAAATACCCATATATGCATTACTCATTGATTAATTTTTGGACTTTCTTATGAAACCATATTTTTATTTGGACTTCATGTAATTGAATTTTCTGTGAATGAATATTTAATGTGTCAAGAACCCGAAAATCTTTCAACATATTCGATGATGCAGTGTTATCTGCAGTCAATCAATTGAATCGTGAAAAGAGAAATTGTTGCAGCCATCCGGACTAGTGAGACACATATTTTCGAAACATGATTCGGGAATTTAATAAAATTTTGGGGATGAAGACAACTCTTCTGTGATGGATTTCAATTTTTTTTTTTGATTTTTGGATTTTGATTTTGTCTTACCACCGTTCAGATTTGAAAACCAGTGTCCTAAATAACTTAAAATGCTATTCAGTATTTTTGATAACATAGATATATGAGATTTCCTACTAAATTTTGTCAAAAGATTTTATATTATGATATTATATAGTACTTTGATACTCATATAAAGGATAAAAGAAAAGATGAATTTTTATGTACTGGTTCTAGTATCTTTTGAATTTCCAATGATACCCTAACGTGTAAGGCTGCTTCCAAAATCATATTTTCTACTCATTCTATGGATATCAAGTAAGAGGTAGCAAATCCTGATAGTGAAATGGTATCTTTGTTGCAGCCATATGCGCAATGGCCAGGCACAAGATTACTATATCACGCCAGACAATGATAATAAGGAATATGATTTTGAATTCAAAGATTATACACGGTTATGGTTTGAAACAACATGGTATCTGCCTATTTTATTTGATTATATGGAATTTTAAAAACCTTGATGATTTCTAGTACTTTCGAATTATCTCTATTTTCGTGAAGCTTTTGAAAAAAAATTCAAGATATTTCATTTAATAGTTTAATAAATTACCACTTCACCTCTGTAAGGTGGGCAGAATTTTGTTTTCTTTATAATTGTTTTGGAAATCTTATCTATAAACTTAAATTTCGATGAAAAATTTTTGTAAGGAGGGTAGAATGTAATAACCATTTTTTAATGAATTATAATATGTATTCTTGTATTTATATATAATTAAAATAATTTTTCATATTTTGTATCTCAAAAATGGGAATTAAAAAAAATTACAAAAATAATTACATATAAACCCTTTAGAGAAGTTTGTAATTTTCAAAATTAGCATGGACACCTAGTCATGCTAGGTGTTTTCATGCATGTGGGAAAGGGACACGTGTCTCCATATGAAGTCTTGCATGAGTTAGTGAGGTCAAAATTGTAATTTCATAATGCCCTTTTATCATTATGTTAAAAAAGAAGAAGTTTTATATAGAAAAAAGAGAGAGAGAGGGAAGGCACTCTCTCCTTCCTCCCCCACTGTCACGACCCGCACCCTGTTTAGGGGCACGAGCACGTGGGTACGTCCAGCCTACGCCGCAGTATCGGCGGTAGAACGCTGTAAAGGTCATCTAGAATATATAGAATCTAAGACACAATAATATAACCTGTCATCTCCGCACGGAGGAATATAACCACAACTCAATCACATAATTCTAAGGAAGATAAACACGATGATAAAGATAAAGATAAGATGAGATAAATAGTCTGAAATAGTACCAAGCCACAATCACAAGTTCAGAGACCAAGACATAAAGCAATATCCCAAAATAAAGACTACAAGTCTCAAAGTATCAAACTAGAATGTAATCAAGACAAAATCTAGGTGAACTAGGTCACTACTGGCGGTGCATCCTCTACGAGCACCGGATCCACAGGCTGGTCCTGGTCATAGGCTCCATCTATGCCAAACCCGTAGAAGGTCGGACAATCTGCATCTAAATCCTCTGAAAAACAACGGGGGTTATCCTGTCAGGATATGAGCAAGTACAAACGCCAATAGCAGTTCCATGTGAATTGACAAATACTATAAGAGACAATCATAATGAAATACAAGATGGAATATCAAGACTGAAAGTAAAACGGTACAAGAGAACTGGATATCATGTCATGTGTGAGATATAAGATAAAACTGGAATATAAATAATGGAAAGTAATCTGAGATATGATGTAAACATAAAGTAAAGTGCCATGAGATATTAGAGCGTTATGTGATCGGCTTGGGTCAAGATCAGGCTGTTCCATTTGACCGGCTATGCACAAGTAGTATAATAATATAGGGATCAGGCCGGCCAAAATGGAAAGCTATGCACAAGTAGTATAAGGTCAGGCTACACCCTACGTGTGGTGAGGGTGGAGCTATGCGTAAGTAATAAACAAATAACGGTAATGATCACATAACCTCTAATAACTCCTCCATCCCCGAGTAGTATAATGAATCCAGACATGACAGATCATGACACGGGATTCGAAGAGCAGGGGACCAGCCCACTCCCAAATCGGTGTCTATACAAGTATAAGAAACAATATCGAACAATGTACTCATATACCAGGTAAACCAGGAATGACATCTCATGACGAGATTCACGTATACTAGTCCGTGTATCCTCGTGTCGAGAATCAAGTATAACACTACAACTGAATCGGATATAGTAGATATCAAGACAATGAAAACTATCAGAGAATGTACACGCCTGTCATCCTGAGCTGAGAAAATCGAACTACAACCCACACAATGAGCCACGAACAGTCAACTCGCACAACTGTCTCCTAATGCTGAAACAGACATTACCAACGTTCTCAGAATGGTCAAATTAGCTAGAAACGCCTACCCATAAGTCCAATTCTGGATACAGGGGCAAAACGATAATTTCGGGTCAAAATGGTGTCCACCGTTGGACCCACTTTGTACCGAAAAACGTGCCAGAATCTACGGTCTCTAAATTCATCAAACTATATGTCTACAGGTCCAGTTTGACGAGACGAACCCAATGGTATGTCCAATTTTGGGTTCCGGTGGGCTGTGCACAAAATCACCCGTTGAGTGGGATTGTGGGCCCGCCAAAATGGCGTCCCAATTAACGGTCTCAGCATCGGACCAAATTTGGCATGCAGGACCAGAAAAATATTTCGAGTCCAATGGCGCAAGTTTTGTCGCGATTTGATTAGTGTGCACAAAGTAATTGACAAATATGCAAAAGGTCGATACGGTGAATTTTTGACGGATACGCATCAATTTCGTCGCGCACACGCGACCAATTTGAATTCCGTCAAAGCCCACACGACAACGAAGTCGATACGCAACTTTCGATGCTTTTGGTTCGTGACCACGTCGCCCGGATTGACGGGACGGACGGCGTATCGGGACAATTTTTCTAAAAATCCACTTTTGAAAACCAGTTTTTTCTCCAACTTCACAAATCAATAACTTTCTGTACAGTGCATGAAATTCAGTTCTACAAAAAAGGTTTTAAAGCCCTATAGGTTGTCTCCAAGTCTCTTCAGACCGATTTTGAAAAATCACAACACGCTGGTCGCAAATCGGCCATGAAGTTGGTGTTTCGGGACAGTTTCTAAACCCAGAAAATCGAGTTTTTTCTCGATTTTGGAACTTGTTTTTCGTCGCACGTGGTGCGAATCGGCACGAAATATTTGAGGAAAATTAAAGGGGTATATGTTGGGATTATACCTGACCAAATGGTTCGCAAAACGACGGAGCGAGGAAGGAGAAATCTACTTCCAAAGTTGGCCCTTCGCCGACAGTTTCTGCGCGCGGGTGGGATGCGCGTTGCACATTTCCCGGCGATGGACGGCCCCGGGTTGGTAGCCGGTGACGTCGGGGTGTACGCTGGGTTGGGGGTGACGGCTAGGGTTTGGATTTTGTGAAAATCTCTGTCTCTTTCTCTCTCTCTCTCTCTCTCTCTCTCTCTCTCTCTATATATATATATATATATATATATATATATATATATATATATATATATATATATATATATATATATATATATACTATACGCGTCGCTCGGTTTATTAGGAAAGGGGGGTGCGCTCGGGAATAAAAGGGAAAGGGGCGCGATTATTAGCAGCTACTGCTGCTGTTGCTTTATATGGTGGGGGGTGGCGTGAGCTTTGGTTCTTTTCTTTTCTTTTCTTTTTTTTTTTCCTTTTCTTTCTTTTCTTTAATAACTAATACTTTATATATATAATAATAATATGCATACATACATACATATATACAATACATACATAAATACATACATACATATATTATTTATTATATATTTATTTATTATAAAAATCAACCACATATTATTTATTCATTTATTTAACAAAATACTATTTACTAACCCCTTTATAAATAATAGTACATATATATATCTCATAAAATAAAATAAATACCAAACAATTCTAAAATTATTTCTAAAATTAAAAATAATTATTTCGTATCTATATTTATTTAATATATTAAAAGTACTATAATAAAAATTTATTGCTCATATATTTATCTATATCAACAAATTATCTATTTAACTAATAACGTTAAAACACTAACATTAATAACTTAAATAATATTAAAATAATAAATAATATAAATGACTATATTAGTCCTATTCAGAAAATTGGGGGTGACACCCACTCTCTCTCTCTCTCTCTCTCTCTCTCTCGGCACACACTCTCTTTCTCCCTATCGGCTTCCTCTCTCCCCTCAACCGACTCTTCCCCTCTTCATCTCTCTCTCACTCTCATCATTTCTCTAGTTCACTACATCTCTCTTTCACTCCCTCTCATCCGGACCCAGACCCGCATCCCCAGCCACTTGCGGTGTGCGCCACCGGGTGGCCGCCACTGCCGTCACCATAGTCACCTCCATCATCATCATCATCATTATCACCATCATCATCATCATCATCATCATCTTCTTCTTCTCCATCGTCAATTCCATCATCAAAAGCTAAACCCTAACTCCCTTATTCTTCAAAAAGGAAGGATTGGAAGAAGATGAAGATGGAACAAAGAAGGAGAAGTTGGAGAAGAAGAAGAGGAAACCTATTCCTCAAATTCAAATCCCAAACTTTTCCAAGGCAAGTCCTCTTCCTTTCCTTTCAAAATTCTTATTTTGACACTCTAATTTATCATGAATCAATATTAACTATTTTTATTTCTGAAAATTATGAAATCTATGACCAAATTAACCCTATGAAGATAAAATATTGGTACAAGCAAGAATCTACAAATTATGCCTATAGACAAAATCAATGCATATGTATAATATTGACACGATATGTAGGACACGGAAATGAACACCTTGTTTAGTATATATAATATATATGTATATAAAAATGTTTATTAGAGTATAAGGAGGACAACATATATGAATACATATGCACACTCCACTTCTATGTATATTAGTTTTGCATGTATAATTTTACAATAGACAATATATATATAATATATATATATATATATATATATATAAATATATATATATATATATATATATATATATATATATATATATATTTTATATATATATATATATATATATATATATATATATATATATATATATATATATATATATATATATATATATATATATATATATATAGCACAACTCATTAATATAAATGTACCAAGGAACCAAGGACACATATGTATATATATGTATATCTTGATCCATTTCATATGTTACAAATCGAAATTTACACATTAGGGGTCTTATAGATTATGAGTATGAATACGTATATATTAAGGCTTGTTTAAATTAATTTTGAAATATGCGGACATGACACACACACACACACACACACACACACACACACACACATACATATATATATATATATATATATATATATATATATATATATATATATATATATATATGTATATCCCGAGTTATAATTATGCTTAAATGGCCCATTTTGTCATAAACACAGTTAGAATAGTTATTCATGGATACCAGAACACTAAGGTAACCCACTTGTTAAGATTTTCAAGTAAATTGGCTACTTCGTACCTTCAAGAAGCCAAAGTGTGGTACATATGGCAAGTAAGAGTTAAACTGAATACTTAGATTTAATTTTGTAGTTAATATCAAGTCAATATCTCAAAGCATATAAAATTGTTTAGTGTATAGTGACATGGGAAGTTAGATCTTGAGTGTCATTATATTGCTAATTGTGTTCCTTGAACTTGAATAGCATTTAGATAAAGCAAATTGCAGAAACCAAAAATAAAATGTTGCTTGCTTGCTTGCTAATTGCATATATACATAAATGCATGGTTCCGGTGTTGAGAGATTCTCCACCAAAGGGGTCGGCATACCCGATTATTAATATTTTGTCTATTGTAAAAAATTTTGGAGTCAATAAATACAAAGAAGACTTTGCCAAAATTTTTGAAAAAAAAATCCAGGGTTAGTTATTTTTGGGAAGTCGAAATGGTTAAGCCCTAGTTCCTAAATTTTATTAATTTTCTGGTACAATTCTAATCTTGAAATCCTTGAAAGTGTTACCTTAGGCACACAAATTCTAATTTGACATTATTTTTCGCTAAAGATGAAAATCTTCTGCTTAACTTTATTTTCGTTTTATGTGTGTTTCATATCACACTATGAACAAAATACAATTTAAATTTAAACTATAACTTAGAGTAACTGTAGATTAGAATTGCATTGGGATGAGAGAGAAACCTTTGGATCACACCTTCGAACTCTTACAATATTATATTTTAAAACTGATCAGTTCTTGTTATCGGCATTCGTACGGCCATACGATGTTCGAGGTGAGGCTTAGCTCACTTTCATGTTTCCTATTTTTCATTGGATTCTGAATCCCCGAATTCGGTCCTGTAATATCCGATGTAGCCTGGTTCCAAATTTCAAGTCATACGACAATCGTTATAACACTTGATTCGGATAACTCGAAAAATAACTCATGTGTTATCCTGATTATATAATGTGACGGATAAATCTAAGCACCGCCCATTAAGTATAAACTTGATCCTGGATAAATGAGTTTATTGTCAAGATATTCACAATTGTGGGATCCAGATGCGTTTCTCTAAATATTGTATTTGCATACAGGATTTGTCTGAGATTTACACATTTATACCTGACACCAGAATTCTTTTGGAAAAGATACTAATATTATAAGAAATTTTTTGTCAGTAAATTTACTTTTAAATTATCCTTTCCTCCAGTTCAGTTTTGATAATTATATCATCTTACTTTATATTCCTTACTCCTTGACTGAGGGCTTTCTCGTCGTATTGACGACCTAGTATTGTTCACTAGTTCTGTAGCAATATTCCAAAGGAAGCTGACATCAATTATTGAAGTACATCTGGATATAAGAATATGATGCTACAATTGAAGACGATTGTGTTGGAACCAGATTGCTTCTCATCATCTATTTAAGGTATAAATATAATATATGTATATTGGGTTGAAGTTTGTAAATCAGGTAGAATAATAAAATTTCTTTATTTATAGTTTAGAATGTCCTGTAATCAAATTGTTAATTAATACATTATGTAACCTGTGACTTGTTGTAATCATATCCTAGAACTCTACGGATGACAATCACGAATATGGATGCTGGAATATTTGTATATCGCGTAGCCTGGGGATGTTGTTACGTACTCGGCTTACCGTATTCTAGGAGCGAAACGTGACACGTCTCAATGATTCCAGACGTTAAGCATTTACAACCATAAAAATTACATTATAATTTTAAGAAGCTAACAAAAAAATATTACATTGGTGGTCAAAACAAAAGACTACAATTACATGTTGCTCATGCTGCACCAGTTCAATGAATCCATTCTCATGTAACTCAGTTCTAGCACCTACATTTTGCACTAAAAAAGAAAGTAAAAATATAATATGGCTCAAATGGCTATTTCTGCACCATAGTATGATGCCATGTAGTATCAATTACATTTTTTCAAGCCATAATCTTCATCACTTTCTCGTTTAATATGTTAGTAAATTTTTTAAGAAAAATAACAAATGAACTACAGAACTGGTAACAATAAGAGTATCATAAATGAACAGCAGAAATGGTAAAGCAACCCATTTCATACTTTCATTCTTTAAGTAGTAGCAGAGCACCACACTGTACTTGCTTTCATTCTTCCAGTAGCAACAAGCACCATTTCATATTCCTCATTTGAAATCATAGATATAATTCAAACCTATATGTAACAACTCTTGTTTGCCATTAAAATTGTTTGATTAAAAACTTTAATACAAACAGAACAGTGTTATAATATAGGACTTAGATGTAGTCCTAGGAGTACACTTTTGTTTAAGCTGGGTCCTTAGTGCCAATGGAGCGAGTGGTAATGCGTTGACTCCGTTGACCGGCTGACGACGGTTATCGGTTCTCTGAAGGTGTGGATTGCTCTGGGTGCTGGAGCTTGCTGAGAGGAGGAAGACGTTGAGTGTCTGTATCTGCCTCTCTGGTGATTCCTTGTATGTTCGTTGTCGATTCTGTGTGTGTGTGAAGGAGAAGATCCCTCTATTTATAGTTTTACAGGCTGGCTGCTCATGTGCGCATATAGGATGCGCCGGTGTGTAGGGACGCCACGTAGAGATTGCTGATGGGGGCGCACGGATGATACGCCCTGATTGGGAGGTTGAACTCTTCATACTGCTGTTGTGAGCCGGCACGTAACAGAAGAGAAGATCTTTCTGTTGCTGAAATCTTGGACGAGTTGAGTCAAAGGACACGTGTCATCGACCCATGACTTGAAGATCTCGGATTTGGGGAGGGTAGTGATCTGGTGAGCTGCGCCTTGGATCTGGGCACAGGAGGAGGCTGCGGCTCATAACCTTTAGGAGTTACAAACCATTTAGGGCGCATGGCTTTTGAGGCACATGCAGGTGACCTTCCTTCTGTCTTTCGGGATCAGAGATCAGTCTGGGGCGCATGGCTTTTGAGGCACATGCAAAGCTTCAACTGGAGACTCTTCTTCTGTCTTTAGGGATCAGTGAAGGGTCTGAGGCGCACGGCTTTTGAGGCACATGCTGGTTTGGACGCATGGCCGTAGAGGCGCATGCGGGTTTGGACACATGACCGTAGAGGCGCATGCGGATTTGGACGCATGGCCGTAGAGGCGCATGCGGACGGTTGAGTGGCTACGTGGCAGTAGCCGTCGGAATAGAGTCATGATGATGCTGACGTTGCCGACGCTTCGTTCTCTGAAAAAGCTGTCAACTGTTCAGACTTTGGGAAGCGTGCTGCCAACTCTGGTGTCAGTTCAGCTTTAATGTTTGTGACGTTCGATGGACAGCTGAGTGGGCATATTGGTTGGTGTTCCACTCGGTATGGAGATGTAAGGGGGCGCATCCTCGTGATGCGCCGGGTACTGTAGGGCGCATCTGTGTGATGCGCCTGATGCTGGAGGGCGCGTCCATGTGATGCGCTGTTTGGCTGGCGCATCCGACATGTCCTTTAATGATGCGGCTGTCTCGCTCCTCGAGTGCTATAAATAGCCGTTTGGCTGAATTCGAGGCGTCCGGTTCATCCATTTAATGCAAATTCATTGCACAGAATTCGGAGAGTCATCCACTTGGCGCGTGGGTTTGATTTGTCCGGCCTATAAATAGTGGCATGAAGAGAAGGTTTGCCCCTCATTCCCTCACGTACTTCCAACATGAACTTGGATATGTGGGTGCATTCTGTTGACGAAGTGCTCCCGAGGGTGAAGATGAGACGTCGTGTTGTCTTCGATGCACTTGAAGGTGACTGTTACATCCAAAAGACGGAGTCGAGGGCTTTTGAGGCAGGCGGAAGGTGCCTGTCGCATCCAAAGATAGGGATGTTCAGGCCTCGTCTCCGTTGTTCCGAAAGAGCCGTAGATCGGAATGGTGGTGCTAGGCTCTCTCTTCCTTCAAAGTGGGTGCCGTCCACTTTGATTGTGTTGAAAGCTCCTTGTGCCATGATTTCGATCACGGTCTTCCTTGGTCTTTGAAGGCTCTTTCGAAGCCTCCCCTGGCCACAGCTTTGCCGTGCTCTTCTCTTCCTTGGTTCCAGCCAGAGGGTTAAATGCTTTGTGTAATCGAAGCATTTATCAGGTGACCCTGGCTGGAAGAGCGGCACATAGCTGGGCTCTGCTCGGCCAGGTGAGCCTGGTTGGAAGAGTTGCACATAATTGAGCTGCTGAAGGGATACACATAACTGAGCTGGATGCACATAACTGAGCTGCTGAAGAGATGGTGGGATGCGCCTGGCTGTAGGCGCATGACATCTGCTGCGTCTGGCTGACAGCGCATGGTGACTGCTGCGCCTATCGGAAGGTGCATGGTGGCTGCTGCGCCTATCTGGAAGGCGCATGGTGGCCGCTGGCTGTAGATCTAGGATCTTTCCTTTGTAAAAATTCTCCTTTGTACAACCTTTTCTAGACATGTAATAGACTTATATATATATAAATAAAAAGTCCTTCTTCGAATGTCTATGGCTTATTTGATTAGCTGTCTGAGTTCTGGCGCATATAATGCCTGGCGCATGGGCTTTCTGGTTGTGAAATTCCATGCTTCTACAAGACCCCCTTCAAAGTTTTCAAAACTTTTGAATAAGTTTTGGAATACTTTGAATAAGAAGCATGGAGGTCAGGGTGCATGATTTTTGGGTGCATGCTTGTTCGGGCGCATGCTCCTTTCAGTTGATGATGATGACGCCTTGGTAACCCAAAAGATTAATGATGATCTTTTGGTTGTATTTGTTGTTATCTCCTACGGAACCCGAAGCGACGGCTGAGATTACACGTCATCGGTTCACGCGTGCGACCAAGCCCTATAAATAGGTAAGGGTTGGAGAGAGAGAGAGAGTTCATCTGCTCTGTGCCTTTACTTTCTTTAGAGTTTTTCTTAAAAACCCTAACTTTTTCTTCTCTGAGAGAATGGCTCCCAAGACTCCTCGCGGTGGTGCCGGCAAGGGGAAGAAGAAAGCGAAGGAGCCTGCGAAAGTTGTAACGGCTGACGTTCTCCGACGGCCTATCGAAGTTCGGCCGGAGGTGGTTGGTAAGTCTCGTTTTCTGTACACCAACGCACATAGACCTTGGGTCTTTAATGATGTGCCGCGGTCTTTGTTCGTCGACGCGCATGGGTTTAAACCCTGATGATGCGCCGAGGCTGCTGACGCGCATGGGTTTAAACCCTGATGATGCGCCGAGGCTGCTGACGCGCATGGGTTTAAACCCTGATGATGCGCCGAGGCTCTTCTTGTTGCTTCTAACATTTTTCTGATCTTTGCTAGTGTCAGTGGCGATCCCGCCTTTGAATGAAGTGTTCTTGGAGGTTGTCTTCAACCAGATGGGAGTAGAGTGTGATGAGGAAGTGATAAACCCCGCTCAAGATGCTCTTATGCTGGATCAGCCTCCCAAGAGAATGACCCAAATCCGCGTGCAACAGTATGGGTTCTTCAAACGAATGATGGAACGTGGTGTTTTAAAATCTTCTACATCCGATACATTGACCTTCTTGAAGCCTGAGTTCCTATTCGGAGACCGCCTCACTTCTACTGATACGACGGTGTTGAAGGCCAAGGAGGACTGGTTCTTTACAGCGAATGGGGTACATATGACCGTTAAGCAACTTGAACGTCAATGGCCTTTGACATCCTTCTGTCGCCTTGTTTCCCAGAGGAGGATGTCTTGGGATCTTACCCCCTCTCAGGGGGGAGCGGTGACCGGCGTCATCCAAATTGATTCTACCTTCGACCAAAGGAATACACTGACCGCCACACGGTCTGGGTCTTCTTTCACCTGGCGGACTCTACGTCCTGGGAGCCTCTACAGTGAAGTACCCATTGATATGGTTGCTTATAGCGCCTCGACTTTTACACACCGTATGTTTTTGATGGAACGCTCATACCCGAAAGGAGATTTTCGGGTAGAGGGTTGGTGCCATTATGTTTCCAAGTGGGATAAACTGACACTCTGGATCTTGTCGCAGTTTCGGACCGAGCTTCGAGAGATTGGGTTGACTGCCGCGATCCGTGCTACCCAGGCGGGTGTTGATCTCAACAGGCACATGTTTCTCGCACTACTGGAGATGTTTGATATCCATACCGGGACCTTTTTTACTCCGGTGGGGGAATTAGGGTTCGCACTTCATGAGATGTACGAGGTGTCAAAACTCCCTTGGGGGTCGGAACCCTATGAAGAGTACTTTCCCACCAACGAGGAACTTCAGGTCCTGGGGGACAGGGCTGAGGAGATGACGGCCGTCTTCAAGGAGGTGGCGAGTCATCATTACTATATGCAGATACGGGATAGAAACGGAATGCAGCCTCATGTGACCGCTTGGAAAGATTATGTCTTTAGACAAGACAAAGAGGATCCCTCACAGTTTTTTACTCCACCGACGCTCTCTCGTAGCGAAGTGTTGTCCGAAATGAGCAGGTTAGGGGAGAAAAATCCCCGAGGAAATGATGACCAGCAGTCAGATGCACGCTCCTACAGCTGCTTCTGGCATCTTGCTTATCCGATGTCACCCAAGGCGGTGTTAGCGTCCTACCTGATGATATGGCTCCGGGATTGCGTGTTCGCGGGCGGATCCGGTGCCGTAGAGAGGGTAACCCGAAACTTAATCCTGCCAGCCGTGAAGTTGGTCTTCGGCCGGCGTTTGGCTCTTCTTCCTGCAATGGTATGTAACCTGCAGCGAGGTTGTCGAGAGTTTGCTGGAAATGTGATTCATGACAGGGGCAGAAACAATAACTTCTCGTGCGCTGAACTGCCGTTTCACTATTTGATGGAATGGCTGATTTTACATCATCCCAGTGTGATGAGTCCAGGCTCGGAAGAAGACTATAAGGCTGGAGATGCACTCCTTCGTCGTTTCAATCGGAGGAGCTGGTCGTATACTGGTGTCCCTGTTTGTAGAAAGGTTTTATCCCGTCTTCAGGGTTGGAAGATTACCAAAGTTGGTCCAATCTTCTTGGGTTTTGAGGCCAACAAAGATTTAAGGGATTTGGGCGAAGGTACCACCACTCTGCCTCAATGGGGATTCCGCTGGTTGCAGAGTATCCGTCCATCTCATCTGGTATACCGGAACAGGAATCAGTGCTACCTGGAACCATATTTGCCAAGCCGCTTTGTGCGGCAATTTGGTTATGCCCACATGATGTTGGATAACCCCAGTATTTCTCTGGGATATATTGGAAGTTTGCTGGATGGCGCACGAGCTTGGCATTACTATAATGCTGGATGTACCGGGGCTCATTTTACGTTGCCCGCCCCAGATCCGCGGCCGCCCATTCTTTACTCAGCCGCCAAATTTTACTGTGCTATGGCTGCCGCGCCCTCCGGATATGACAGGGAGACCAGTCTTATCGCAGGCACCCCGTTAGCAGTGACCGAGGACATGCCGGTAAAGGCCCGATCGCATCGTCCGTCAGGAGGAGGTCAACGGAGTGCCCCTTCCGCATCTCAAGCAGAACCCTCGGGCGATCGATCAAAGCGGTGTGCAGACACAGGGATCGAATCTCCTGTACCGAAGAAGCAGAAGAAGGCGTCGTCACCGACGGCGTCATCTGATTCAGCGTCCGCAGAGGTAAGGGCGTCCCACATAATCTGATTTTGGTTCCACTATTTACGAGGCTTCACCTTCTCTTGTAGGAACCGTTAAAAAGAAAACCTCGTACTCCAAAGTCGGGTGGGAGCAGGCGAGAAGAGACGGCGGGCTCGTCTGAAGTGCATATCCCGCCGACCATGATGTCTCCCATGGAGAAGGATCCGGAGGATGATGTTGGCGTGGGGATTGCAGTATCCCCGGATTATGTCAGGAGGGAAACTGAGGGTGCAGCAGTTTCCGAAAAGGCCACAACGGAAGTTTCAAGTGCCGAAGGTTTAACAAGCACGCTGTTTCCTGGTGGTGAAGAAGAATGGAGTTCGTCGTCTTCTGATTACGTTGCTCCAGAGCTGCAAGAGCCTGTTGCTGAGGCAACAGAAGTAGTTGAGACAGAGGAGAGGGTTGAATCCCCTCTTTATCATGATGAGGGGAGGTCGGCTGCTGTGAAACCCGTAATTTCAGAAAATTATTTTTTATATAAATTAAATTAGCTAATATAATTAATTCTCAATTGTTAATATAGGAAATTTCATTTTTTTAGAAAAATTATTAACTCGGGAAATTTTTGTCAAAAAAAATAAAATAAAAATAAACTGTATTTTTCTAATTAATTAAATATTGTGTTTATTCTAGTTAGGTTAAATATATTATTATTTCTAGTTAAACCTGTTAATTATGAAAACCATATTTTAGAATAAATAAATAAATTGTTTCAAGAATATAAATTATGAAATTTCTTTGAATATTGGTCGTATAAAAATCTATAGTTAAATATTTTACTATATAAATCTTTGTTCTTTCCACTTATTAATACACTTACTGATATTAACAAATTTCGAATCAATTCCAATTCTCTGAACTCATTGACTCATTCTTTAAGCATTGCTTTCTTTAACTCATTCTTTAACACATTTTTATTTTATTAACTCACATTCACTCACTCACAGCTAAGGAAAAGCTTTTGCTTTCCTTCCCATTTGTTCCAGGCTGACCTTTCTTTTCCCTTTCGACCAACGGACGTCTCCTCTTATTCCGAAACCTCCGGCGACTCTACGGCTCCCGTAACCCCAGGTTTCACCCCTATTTAATCCCTCCTCTTCATTCTCCTGACCAAACCCACTCTTTCTCAAAATTCCCAAACCCTAGCCCGGTGACCTCGGCGACTCCGCGCCGACCACACCCCGCGGATCCGTCCCAGAGCGCCCCGCCCAGGCTGACCCCGGCGCCATCCCCGACCGGCGCACCCCCTAGGCCGGCCATCCGCCGCCAACCCGAGCGCCCGCCCCCTTTCCGACCCCGCGACCCGCTGACGCCAGCGCCCAACGCCGATCCCGAGACCGCCGCTCTCCGGCAGCCCCGATCACCTTCGATCCGTGCACGTGGCTCTGTCCCGAGTGGCCCCGTCTCCGTGCGTGAGCGTCCGGCGTGGTTCGATCCCGAGTTCCGTTCCTGTTTCTGCGGTTCCGTTCCGTTTCGGTTTCGGTACACTCTGACCCGATAAATTCTTTTTACCGTCTATGATGATATTGGTCCAACCCAATTCCAGTAGGAATTCGGGATTTCGGTTTTGGTTTCGTTCCGTTTTGGTTTCGGAATTTCCGATGCTTTCGGAAATTATGGTTCTGAGAGTTTTCTTTTAGGAAATATTTTCTGTGGATTTGTCTGTGAGTTTTCCGAGAAATTCGGGTTTCCAATGTTTCGGGATTACCGTTTCATTCTCGGGTTTTTCCGAGGAAATTTCGGGAATATTTGGAAAAATATTTTCTGAGGAAATTTATATGTATATTGGGTTTGGGATATTTTTGCAGGTAAAACCGGAGCATTTCCCAGTTCTTGGGTTGACCGAAAACAGAGGGAATGCTGCCGAAATTTTCGGAAAAATTAATAAAATGGTTTTAAAATGATTTTTTTGGTATTTTTGGGCGACAACCATAATTGGTTACTGGGCCCCAACGAAATGCAAACGCACCGGTTCGACCGGACGTTGAGGTAGAATAGTTGAAAATGAAGTTTGGACCAGAGTCTGAGACTTATAATTTTCTTTAAATAATATTTGGAAATTTATTAGTTTTTGTTAAATTGTAGGTAATTTTCGGACTAACCAGTTTCTTTTTCTTATTTCAATTTATGTAATTAAGATGTAAGGGCATAAGCCCATTAGTTTATCTTTCTGTAAAATTTGTAATAAGTAGGATGTTAGCTTTGAGATTTTCTGGATTGTGCAAGCGCGTAAAGTTAGGAATAATCAATATTAATATTGATTATAATTAAGAAATCCACAATATTTCTCATTTAAAAGAAAAATATATTTTATATATATAATAATAAAAATACCAAGTTTTCCCAATAAATTGATAAATACAAGTTTTTTTCCGAAATGAAATATAAATTGAAATTTCTTAATTGCAACTCATTAGTAAACGCATTTTGTTAGCTAAAACAAGTTTGACTAGGGATCATATAGGGATTACAACTAGTATGGTTAACTCTGGTTTTTGAGACAAGTTTCTCGGATGTAGGATTTCGAGGAAGTTCCTGACCGTCAATCCCGAAGTACCAACTTTTCCAGTCAAAACAAATTGAGGCAAGTACATTTTGTGTAGATTTACAATTGTCTTAGCAATCTTTTCATTGCATGTTTAAACCACTGTTCAAACACGAAACTCCTTCGGGAGTACTGATTATACTGTTGGGGACTGGGGGAGTAGTGTGGTGGATATGACCAAATCCAAACTTAGGTTAACTACTGTGTTAGCTTTTCCCTCTCTCACAAGGGGACAAGCCATACCGTATCGCTAGGATACTACTGCACCCAAACCGGTCATATTTATTACCTATTCAACACTTTACTGTAACAATTACAAAACTGTTCTTTCTTCAAACTGTTTAAAACTGCAAGTTCATATTGTTAATGGAATTGTTTAATTTGCATGAATTGTACTTTGCTCCTTTCCTGACTGGATCCCCGTAGGTACTCCTGACGACTCAGAGCTGATGATCAGTAGTTACTACGATCCCGACCTGTACCCGGTGGTACTTCCACCTGAGGAGGATGATGTGGCGTCAACTTAGATGCTACTTAGAATTTGAGAGTTTTAGTTTCTCTTTTATTTCCAGTTTATGAACTATGTATTGAAAAACAAGTTTTAATTATAGTTTCAATAAATGTTGTGGCAACTTTTAGTTTCAATCTTGTTGTTGATTTACCTGCAAATGGGATTACAGCTTACTGTCGCCGTCACATCAACGGTGCAGGCTGGGCATGATCCGATTCGACCCAAGTATTTGGGGACCGGGTCGTGACATGTTTTTAGTGGTGGCCCATGCAGGTCTCTCATATCAACAACTTAGGAAAACTTAAAAACAATTAGGAACACTAGAACATTAAATTGCCACAACTTAGGACTGATATTTTTTATATTAAATATTTTTATTATAGACGGGTAGGATACCTTGCTTATGTTTGTATCCTAAACCTTCCAGAGAATGGCCACTGACAATACCAACCCTGCTGGCGATGGGATGTCAACACCTGACCATACCCCACCTCCCCAATCAAGTCCGGATCCTACACCTCGGCAGTTGGCCGACCGTCCCCATAATACAACGACGGATCCATCATCTTCTCGGACAGAGATGCAACCCCCTGTGGTTACGCCCACTCTAGCTGCCCCACCGGTGCCTATGGACCCCACTGACCTCATAGGTCTGCTAAGAGGAGTGCTAGAAGCCCAGAGAACTCAAGCTGAAGCTCATCGCAAGCAGACGACCATTATGAGAGAAGGCATGGAGAACGCCCATAGCGTGGCAATGGCTGCACTGGAAAGAGGAGAAGCAGCTCAACAGGAACCAAGGCCTGCCAAGGTAAACATAAATATAAGGATCAATTTATGTAATAATAAGGCCATTTAATTAATGGAAATCATATTGCCAAGGTGGGCGATATTGAGAGCTTTAAGAAGCAGAACCCTCGACCTTTCAAGGGAACCGAGGGAATCGTCTATGCTGACGAATGGCTCGACAATATGGAGCGTCTCCTAAGCGTCGCTCGACTTCCAGAAGACCTCAAGGCTGAAGCAGTAGGACTCCAACTGCAGAATGTAGCAAGCACCTGGTATCGGAATGAACCCCGACTCCAGGATAGACAAGTTGATTGGGACACCTTCAAGAGGTTGTTCCAGAGGAAATTCTTCCCAACTTCAGAGTTACGGGAGATGGAGCGACAATTCCAGAACCTGAAGCAAGGCAATATGACTGTGGGAGAGTATGCGACAGAATTCGGCCAGCTCAGCCGATTTGCCAAGAACATGGTGGCTGATCCTGCTGATCGTGCTGAACGATTCAAGTATGGAATTCGAGAGGAGATTCGCACTTATGTGATCTCTGGCGGAGCTAAGACTTATGAGAAGATCCTGGAGCGAGCTCAAGACATAGAGAAGAGCTAACCTGCCCGCTCGAAGAGAGATTATCCTGGAACTAACAACTTCCAGGGTAATCAGAAGAAGCCTAACAACAACAACAACAACCGTCCTCAGCACCAGCAGGCGAGGAACAATGATAGAGCACCTCAGAGGCAGATTCCTATCTACGATTATTGCAAGAGGCCGGGACATCTAGCAAACATCTGCAGGAAGAGACTAGGGCACTGCCTAGTCTGTGGGTCTTCCACCCATCAAGTGAGGGACTGCCCTCTGTCGATTAACCGGACTGGAGCAACTCCGCAGAAAGGACCTCTGCCCACTCAGCAGCAACAATTTGGACAGCATCAACAGAAGACGGGGCGAGTTTTTGCCCTAACTGCAGAGAAACCAGAGCCGGAGCAGGAACCTAATGCGGATGTCATATCAGGTTACATCTATGTACATTCTTATCCTGCATTAGTTTTATTCGACTCTGGTGCAACACACAGTTTCATAGCAACAAAGTTTATCTCTGCACACCACATAGTTACGGGCCTTAGCAAGAGGATTTGTAGGGTTATGACTGGAGGAGGACCCTTACCCATTACGGAGACCTGTAATTGCCCCATTACAATATCTGGCCATAAGTTTGTAGCACCTTTACTGGTGATGCCCTTGCCCAACTATGACATAGTTCTTGGAATGGACTGGTTGAGCAAGCAGCATGCGCTGATAGATTGTCACAGAGGATGTGTAATCTTCAGCCCACCTGGAGGGCCAGAGTTTGAAGTCTCTAGAGCTCCGGAGGTTATGGAGAGTATTGTCTACTCTATTACTGAAGAACCTGGACCTCTCCATCCTATCATAGCGGAATTCATGGATGTTTTCCCTGATAGTCTTCCTGGGCTACCCCCAGATCGGGATATAGAATTCACTATTGATTTAGTCCCTGGCTCTCCCCCGATCTCTAAGGGATGTTATAGAGTCAACCCGAAGGAGGCCAAAGAGATGAAGGAGCAGATCAACGAACTGAAGTCTCTGGGATTCATTCGAGACATAGCTTCACCCTGGGGAGCACCTGTTTTGTTTGTGCCCAAGAAGGATGGAACGGTGAGGATGTGCATCGACTACCGGGCGCTGAACAATGTCACAATCAAGAACAAGTACCCTCTGTCCCGGATCGATGACTTATTTGATCAGTTGAGTGGAGCCAAGGTGTTTTCCAAGATTGATCTCAGGTCTGGCTATCATCAGATCAAGGTCAGGAAGGAAGACATTTCCAAGACGGCATTCAACACCAAGTATGGGCAGTTTGAATTCTTGGTCATGCCGTTTGGTCTGACGAATGCTCCTGCTGTGTTCATGAACCTTATGAATAAGGTTTTTCATGAATACTTAGACCAGTTTGTCGTCGTCTTCATTGATGACATACTGATCTATTCAAAGACGAAGGAGGAGCACGAAGAGCACCTTAGGAAAGTTCTGGAAACTTTGAGGAAGGAGAAGCTGTACGGTAAGCTTTCCAAGTGTGAATTCTTTCTAGACAAAGTGGATTTTCTTGGCCATGTTGTCACAGGAGAAGGAATTTCTGTGGATCCTAAGAAGATAGCTGCTGTGGAGAAGTGGCCTACCCCAAGCTCAGTTGCAGACATCAGTAGTTTCTTGGGCTTGGCGGGCTACTATCGGAAGTTCGTGAAAGATTTTGCTAGAATTGTCGAGCCAATGACGAAGCTGACTCGGAAGAATGAAGAGTTCGTCTGGACGGAAGATTGCCAGGCTGCATTTGACGAGCTGAAGAAGAGGCTTACCACTGCACCAATCCTTGCGCTACCCGCAGGATCCGGTGGTTTCACAATCTATAGTGACGCCTCGGGCAAAGGACTGGGTTGCGTTCTTTAACAACATGGAAAAGTGATTGCTTATGCATCTAGGCAATTACGGACTCATGAGAAGAACTATCCCACTCATGATCTGGAGCTTGCTGCAGTGATCTTTGCATTGAAGCTTTGGAAGCATTATCTCTATGGAGAGAGGGTGGAAATATACACGGACCACAAAAGTCTGAAGTATGTATTCACTCAGAAAGAGTTGAACATGAGGCAAAGGCGATGGCTGGAGTTAATGAAGGATTTCGACATCGACCTGCAATACTACCCGGGTAAGGCTAATGTGGTCGCTGATGCACTTAGTCGATACCCAGTGGCGATGTTCTTAACCAAGGAGAGGCACCTGCTGGAAGACATCGAGAAGCTTGAACTGGAGATTGTACTGCCTGGACGGAAGGAACTGGATTCTAATTCTATGTTGATGAAGTTGCAAGTGAGCTCGAACTTGATGGACAAGATCAAGGAGACGCAGTTTCAAGACGAGGCACTTTGCAAGCTGAAAGATCAAGTGTTAGCAGGAACACTGGAGGGTTTCTCAATCGCCAGTGATGGAGCTCTGAAGAATGGTACGAGGCTTTGTGTACCGTCTGGCGAACTGAGGACCGAGTTGATGAAGGAAGCGCATCAGTCTCAATATTCCATACATCCTGGAGCCAATAAGATGTATCGGGATATGCGCACTATTGTTTGGTAGAGTGGTATGAAGAAAGATGTCACCAGGTATGTTGCTAGATGCTTGATCTGTCAACAAGTGAAGGCTAGTAGACAAAGACCTGCAGGACTTCTACAATCGCTGGACATTCCAGAATGGAAATGGGAGCACATCACGATGGATTTCGTGTCAGGACTGCCTCGTTCCCTAGGAGGAAAGGATGCCATCTGGGTAATAGTGGACCGACTAACCAAGTTAGCTCACTTTATCCCCTTCAAAGTTGGTTTATCCACTGAGAAGTTGGCAGCATTGTACATGCGGCACATCTACCGGATTCATGGAGTACCGGTAAGCATTGTATCTGACCGAGACACTCGCTTTACCTCACATTTTTGGAAGAGTTTGCATGACAGTTTGGGGACCCAGTTGAAGTTCAGTACAGCTTATCATCCCCAGACTGACGGGCAATCTGAGAGGATGATCCAGACACTTGAAGATATGCTGCGAGCTTGTGTTTTGGAGTTTGGAGGATCGTGGGAAGACCATCTGCACCTGGTAGAGTTTTCTTACAATAACAGCTACCAAGCCAGTATTGGTATGACCCCATTCGAAGCTCTTTATGGACGTCGTTGCCGTACACCATTGGCATGGGACGACGTTGGTGAAAGAGTACTGCTGGGTCCAGAGATGGTGACTGACGCAGCAGAGAAGGTGAAGATTATCAGAGACAAGCTCAGGATTACTCAAGACAGACAGAAGCACTGGACAGACAGCAGTCGTTGACCACTAGCATTTGAAGAAGGAGATAAGGTCTTCGTGAAGATTTCTTCTACCAGAGGTACAATCAGATTTGGCAGAGCTGGAAAGCTGAGTCCCAGGTACATTGGTCCGTTCGAGGTTCTGAGCCGGATTGGAGAAGTGGCATATAGGTTAGCTCTACCAGCTAATCTAGAGGGCGTGCACAACGTCTTCCACGTCTCACAGCTCAGAGAATATGTACCTGATGAGAAGCACGTCTTGGACCATTCAGAGTTGGAGATCGGACCGAGCCTCACTGTACCAGAGAAGCCTGTAGCAATTTTGGACAGAGGCGAGAAGAAGACCAGAACCTCGTGACTCCAATAGCCAGAGTTATGTGGAGGCATGATTCCCCAGGCGAGTCTACCTGGGAGCGAGAAGATGAGATGCGGGAGAAGTACCCGTATTTATTTGAGACCTGAGGTAATTTCTAACCCAACTTCTTTTAAATTTCGAGGACGAAATTTCTTAAGGAGGGAAGGTTGTGAAACCCGTAATTTCAGAAAATTATTTTTTATATAAATTAAATTAGCTAATATAATTAATTCTCAATTGTTAATATAGGAAATTTCATTTTTTTAGAAAAATTATTAACTCTGGAAATTTTTGTCAAAAAAAAAATAAATAAACTGTATTTTTCTAATTAATTAAATATTGTGTTTATTCTACTTAGGTTAAATATATTATTATTTCTAGTTAAACCTGTTAATTATGAAAACCATATTTTAGAATAAATAAATAAATTGTTTCAAGAATATAAATTCTGAAATTTCTTTGAATGTTGGTCGTATAAAAATCTATAGTTAAATATTTTACTATATAAATCTTTATTCTTTCCACTTATTAATACACTTACTGATATTAACAAATTTCGAATCAATTCCAATTCTCTGAACTCATTGACTCATTCTTTAAGCATTGCTTTCTTTAACTCATTCTTTAACACATTTTTATTTTATTAACTCACATTCACTCACTCACAGCTAAGGAAAAGCTTTTGCTTTCATTCCCATTTGTTCCAGGCCGACCTTTCTTTTCCCTTTCGGCCAACAGACGTCTCCTCTTATTCCGAAACCTCCGGCGACTCTACGGCTCCCGTAACCCCAGGTTTCACCCCTATTTAATCCCTCCTCTTCATTCTCCTGACCAAACCCACTCTTTCTCAAAATTCCCAAACCCTAGCCCGGTGACCTCGGCGACTCCGCGCCGACCACACCCCGCGGATCCGTCCCAGAGCGCCCCGCCCAGGCTGACCCCGGTGCCATCCCCGACCGGCGCACCCCCTAGGCCGGCCATCCGCCGCCAACCCGAGCGCCCGCCCCCTTTCCGACCCCGCGACCCGCTGACGCCAGTGCCCAACGCCGATCCCGAGACCGCCGCTCTCCGGCAGCCCCGATCACCTTTGATCCGTGCGCGTGGCTCTGTCCCGAGTGGCCCCGTCTCCGTGCGTGAGCGTCCGGCGTGGTTCGATCCCGAGTTCCGTTCCTGTTATTGCGGTTCCGTTCCGTTTCGGTACACTCTGACCCGATAAATTCTTTTTACCGTCTGTGATGATATTGGTCCAACCCAATTCCAGTAGGAATTCGGGATTTCGGTTTTGGTTTCGTTCCGTTTTGGTTTCGGAATTTTCGATGCTTTCGGAAATTATGGTTCTGAGAGTTTTCTTTTAGGAAATATTTCCTGTGGATTTGTATGTGAGTTTTTCGAGAAATTCGGGTTTCCAATGTTTCGGGATTACCGTTTCATTCTCGGGTTTTTCCGAGGAAATTTTGGGAATATTTGGAAAAATGTTTTCTGAGGAAATTTATATGTATATTGGGTTTGGGATATTTTTGCAGGTAAAACCGGAGCATTTCCCAGTTCTTGGGTTGACCGAAAACAGAGGGAATGCTGCCGAAATTTTCGGAAAAATTAATAAAATAGTTTTAAAATGATTTTTTTGGTATTTTTGGGCGACAACCATAATTGGTTACTGGGCCCCAACGAAATGCAAACGCACCGGTTCGACCGGACGTTGAGGCAGAATAGTTAAAAATGAAGTTTGGACCAGAGTCTGAGACTTATAATTTTCTTTAAATAATATTTTGGAAATTTATTAGTTTTTGTTAAATTGTAGGTAATTTTCGGACTAACCAGTTTCTTTTTCTTATTTCAATTTATGTAATTAAGATGTAAGGGCATAAGCCCATTAGTTTATCTTTCTGTAAAATTTGTAATAAGTAGGATGTTAGCTTTGAGATTTTCTGGATTGTGCAAGCGCGTAAAGTTAGGAATAATCAATATTAATATTGATTATAATTAAGAAATCCACAATATTTCTCATTTAAAAGAAAAATATATTTTATATATATAATAATAAAAATACCAAGTTTTCCCAATAAATTGATAAATACAAGTTTTTTTCCGAAATGAAATATAAATTGAAATTTCTTAATTGCAACTCATTAGTAAACGCATTTTGTTAGCTAAAACAAGTTTGACTAGGGATCATATAGGGATTACAACTAGTATGGTTAACTCTGGTTTTTGAGACAAGTTTCTCGGATGTAGGATTTCGAGGAAGTTCCTGACCGTCAATCCCGAAGTACCAACTTTTTCAGTCAAAACAAATTGAGGCAAGTACATTTTGTGTAGATTTACAATTGTCTTAGCAATCTTTTCATTGCATGTTTAAACCACTGTTCAAACACGAAACTCCTTCGGGAGTACTGATTATACTGTTGGGGACTGGGGGAGTAGTGTGGTGGATATGACCAAATCCAAACTTAGGTTAACTACTGTGTTAGCTTTTCCCTCTCTCACAAGGGGACAAGCCATACCGTATCGCTAGGATACTACTGCACCCAAACCGGTCATATTCATTACCTATTCAACACTTTACTGTAACAATTGCAAAACTGTTCTTTCTTCAAACTGTTTAAAACTGCAAGTTCATATTGTTAATAGAATTGTTTAATTTGCATGAATTGTACTTTGCTCCTTTCCTGACTGGATCCCCGTAGGTACTCCTGACGACTCAGAGCTGATGATCAGTAGTTACTACGATCCCGACCTGTACCCGGCGGTACTTCCACCTGAGGAGGATGATGTGGCGTCAACTTAGATGCTACTTAGAATTTGAGAGTTTTAGTTTCTCTTTTATTTCCAGTTTATGAACTATGTATTGAAAAACAAGTTTTAATTATAGTTTCAATAAATGTTGTGGCAACTTTTAGTTTCAATCTTGTTGTTGATTTACCTGCAAATGGGATTACAGCTTACTGCCGCCGTCTCATCAACGGTGCAGGCTGGGCATGATCCGATTCGACCTAAGTATTTGGGGACCGGGTCGTGACAGCTGCATCATTGCCGAGTCCTACCCCGGCTTCAACAGTGGAAGTTGAGGCGGCTACCACTCAGGCGGTAGCGACAGATTCTGTCCCTGTTGAGGGACTCGATGATGAGACCCGTCTGCCAGTCAAGACCGCTGTGACGGGTCAAGAGACAAGTGATAATCTTCCTATTCTGCCAAAGGAGGTACCAACTGTTGATAGGACGTTGGGGGTAGAAGAAGTGGCTGTTGACGTCAGAGGTTCCTCCGAGCTTGAGAAGGGTAAGGGTGTAGAACCCTCTGTAGCTCCTTCTACTTGGGGGACTATCTCGACGCCTGTGCCGGCTCCTTCTGTTGCTTCGGCTCCTCGGGCTAGAAGTCCAGCCCCTGTTGATGAAGAGCCCATTGATGCCGAGGTTCAAGCCTCGCTGGTTGAGGTTGGCGGATCTTCTTCCGGTCCGCAAACTGTAGTAGCTCCTCCAACTCCTGCCATGACGCCGCAAGTCCTGGCGGATGCAGACGAGTATGTAAAATTCCTCGTCGAGGGGGTGTACAAATTGTTGCAGAAGGGTGTATCTGCTGTGATGGATGCCAATGGGAGTTTTACGACGGCAAAAGCTCTGGCAATGCCCTGCATCGAGCTGATTCGTATTCACCAAGGCCACGACCATATGGCCGAAATTCTGGAGGCTTCGGTGATTGAGCTGGACGAGCGGCTCGCGGAACTTCAACGCATCCAACGAAATGACTTCTCCGTTTTAATAGAGGCGGAGAAGGGGAAGTTGATTGCTGAAATCGAGTCTTCCCACCAGGCCCCTGTGAGCGATTGGGAGCGTGAGGTGGCTGTGACTGAGGCTGTGGTAGAGCAGTTGTCTCAGTCTATGAAGAAGACGACGAAGACACGAGCTGCATTGGATGCCAACATCGTGGAGATCGACACCCAGATGCGCCGCCTTGAGGACCAGCGGGCCCGACTCCAGTTAGAAGCTGAACGTGTCCGGGATGAACACGTAACGTTCAAGGAGGAGGAAGCGACTTTTACTCAGCGGACTCTGGCCTTGGCCCAGCAGCGATGACAGCTTGATGAGAAGTATGAGGGCGAAACTTCCGCTGAGGCTGTCGAGTTGATGCGTCAAGAGGCCGAGCGTCGAGTTCTGGCAACTGTGGAAGCTCGTACTGCTGACCTGAGACATCGAGTCAGAGAGCTCTCGACCCACCCTGGAGAGGTTCAGGGACTGTAGCTTCTTCCTTTTGATGTTCTTTTGCAACCCTCGTTGAGGGATAGTGTAGTTTTGTACTCTCTTTTTTTTCAGAAGAATAAAAAAGTACGCAACTTTTTGTGATGTGTTCATTTCATTTTTTTTTGTCATGAACTTGATGATTTATGTGGACCTATTATCTTTTGCGCACCTTAGTTTTTAGGTACAGATAATAAGTTCGAAGGAACCATTATGTTTGCTCAGAGGTAATGTGGACATGGCAATCATTAGGTTCAAAATAATAGAATCTCCCTACTCAGAGGTATTATGGACGTGGTAGGAATGATCTTGGGGGATACGCTGAACAACTCAGAGGTGATGTGGACGTGGAAGTTCTGCGATCAATGTACAATAACGCAGGGGTTGTTTGTACAAGATGTTTACTCAGAGGTAACGTGGACGTGGTAAACATAAAGGGTAGCGTAGGCTTACAAAGTGTAAGATTCCGCTTTGTAGGGTGTATAGAGACAACTCAGAGGTAATATGGACGTGGTTATCTTTCTACTGGAGGATGCCACGGAACAGCTGGGTTCCGGAAGCGTGTGAGTTTGTGGAAAGAGGTTGTTTGGGGAAGTACATGTCTGGAGGATGTCAAGAATAGTACTTCTTTAGGAACTTGCCGTTGATGGGCATCATGAACAAGTCCCCATTGGGTTTGGCGAGGCGGTAAGCACCGTTTGAGTATACCGTCTCTATGATGAAAGGTCCTTCCCACTTGGGCTCGAACTTTCCCGGTGTCTTGTGGGTCAACACCATTGGTCTTCTGACTGCTAAAACCAGGTCGCCAACTTGGAAAGTCCTCTGTTTGACCTTCTTATTGAAAGCCTGTGATATACGGACTTGGTAGAGTTCGATGCGTTGTTGAGCTAGGAGACGCTTTTCGTCAAGTGCCTCCAGTTCCCGCAGACGACGACGTTGATTGTCCTCTTCTGTGAGTTTGTTTATGATTGCTACGCGGAGTGAGGGTATCTGTATCTCGAGAGGAAGTACCGCTTCGCTCCCATAGACCAAGGAGAATGGAGTGTTGCCTGTTGGGGTCCGTACCGTTGTGCGGTAGGCCCAAAGGCATTCGTCAAGCTTTTCGTCCCAGTCGCGTTTGTTGGATGACACGACCTTTTTGAGCAGCCTAACGATAGTTTTGTTGAATGCCTCAGCCAATCCGTTTGCTGCCGGATTGTAGGCGGTTGAGGCCACGTTCTGAATGCGATTCTTGTCACAGAACCTGCTGAAAATGTGGCTGATAAACTAAGGACCATTGTCATGGATGATCCGCCGGGGTACTCCGAAACGGTAAATGACATGGTGTTTTGATAAAGCTGACCACCCTGGAGCTTTTTACTTCTGCCAGTGGGACTGCTTCCGCCCATTTGGAGAAGTAGTCGGTGATGGCCAAGATGAAACGGTGTCCTCTCGACGAAGGAGGGGTGATTGGTCCTACAATGTCCATGCCCCAGGCTTCGAAGGGCCAGGAGGCGACTGTAGGATGTAGCGGTTCCGATGGTGTATGTATGAAGTCTGCATGAAGTTGGCATGCGCGGCACTTCTTAGCATATTCAACAGCGTCGGCGGCCATGGTTGGCCAGTAGTAGCCTATGCGTCGCAGTCGATCTTGCAACTTAGGACCGGGTTGATGAGCTCCACAAGTTCCGTCATGAGCTTCTTGAAGAGCTTCGGCTGCTTCTTCGTTGGACAGGCATCGAAGGAGGAGCCCGTCGAAGGAGCGTCGGTACAGCGTTTTGGTAGCTGTATCGTAGTAGAATCGAAGGGAGCGCCTCCTGACTGAGACAGCTTCCTTCGGGTCCTCTGGAAGGATTCCGTAGACAGCAA
Source organism: Iris pallida (assembly GCA_029216955.1). Taxonomy (NCBI): domain Eukaryota; kingdom Viridiplantae; phylum Streptophyta; class Magnoliopsida; order Asparagales; family Iridaceae; genus Iris; species Iris pallida. Next base: position 15,014,589 of record JANAVB010024000.1, on the reverse strand, counting down.
AGTCGATGAACGGGAACCTCCAGTCTCGGACATTAACACCAGTATTTGTCGGCATGGCATGAGCCACCCGCAAGCATAGGTTGTTTCTGGGACAAATCAGATCTCGTCCTGTTACCGTGATATAGTGTTGAGTCCCAAAGGGCGCTGCTAATGAGGCTGCGAGGCCGGCCAGAGCATCGGCCTCCAAGTTTTGTAAACGGGGGACATGTTCAATGAAGAACCCGGTGAAGGTTGAAATGATGTTCAATGCAACTTCGTGGTAAGGGATCAGATCTTCATGGCGAACTTCGTATTGTCCCCGAACCTGGTTTACGACGAGTTTTGAGTCGCCGTAAGCTTCCAGATGGTCGACCCCCAGCTGTTGTGCGAGCTGGAGTCCCATGACGAGTGCGTTGTACTCGGCAACATTGTTGGAGCACGGCTTCGAAAGAGAGTATGCACGCTGGATGACCAGCTGATCGGGGGAGACTAAGACTACCCCCACTCCTGCGATGATTTGGCCTTTGGGGCCTGTTCTCGAAGCACCGTCGAAGAACATCCGCCAAACGGAGCTTCCTTCGGTGACGTTGGATTCTTTGACCTCATCCGGGATATCTTCATAGAGTTTTGAGGATTCTGGGATGGGGTGTGCAGCTAAAAAGTCAGCCAGAGCTTGACCCTTAACAGCTTTTTGCGGCACAAACACCATATTGTACGGTGTTAGCAAGATCGCCCATGTAGCCAGCCGGGAGTTCAATGATCCTGGCTTCGTCATGAGGACTCTGAGCGGATTGACTCGGGAAATGAATTATCTGGCCGAGACATAATGACGAGTCTTCTGGATGGCAAACACCAAAGCCAAGCACTCCTTTTCGACGGGATTGTACCGGTGTTCGGCCCCGATGAGTGTTCGATTGAGGTAGTAGATTGCTTGCTCGTAGCCTGTATCGCTATTTTGAGCCAGCAGAGCGCCAAGAGAATGATCTATGGCACGGACGTAGAGGAGAAATGGTTTGCCGGTGACTGGCGCTACCAGGACTGGTGGGCTTGTTAGGTAAGCCTTGATGTCGTCGAAAGCCTTTTGGCACTCCTCGGTCCAGACGTAAGAGACTCCCTTCTTCATGAGCTGAGTAAAGGGTTGACATCTACCGGAGAGGTTTGCTATGAACCTTCGGATATATGCCAGACGTCCTTGTAAGCCCCGAAGTTCTCGAAGGTTCTTCGGAGGGTCCATGTTGAGGATGGCTTTGGTCTTCTCAGGATCAACATGAATGCCTTTTGCTGTGATGACAAAGCCCAAGAATTTGCCGCTAGAAACCCCCAGAAAGGATTTAGCGGGGTTCATTTTGAGTTGATGTTCCCGCATGAGATCGAAGACCGTCTTTAGGTCCTATAGGTGATCTCCTTTGAGACGGCTCTTGACTGCGATGTCGTCAACATAGCATTCGACTGTTTTGCGAAGATGTTGACGGAAGATGGTGCTCATAGCTCGCTGGTATGTCGCACCGGCGTTCTTCAAGCCGAAGGGCATTACTGTGTAGCAGAAAACACACTTTGGAGTCCTGAATGACGTGTGTTTTGCGTCATCGGGGAACATCTTGATTTGATTGTAGCCTGAATACCCGTCCATGAAGGACATGCGCTCAAAGCCACATGTGTTGTCGATCGTCACATCAGTGATTGGAAGCGAGAATTCGTCCTTCGGGCAAGCAGAGTTGAGATCCCTGAAGTCGATACAAACTCATATCTTCCCGTTCTTCTTGGTGACAGGAACGACGTTGGCTACCCAATCCGGGTGTTGTTCCTCACGGATGAAGCCGCTGGTCAAGAGTTTGTCTACCTCCTGATCGATGGCATTCATGATGTCCGGACGGAAGCATCGCTGCTGTTGTTTGATAGGTTTGGCATCAGGTAAGATGTTCAACCTATACATTGCGATCTGTGGATCGAGTCCCGGCATGTCTTCATAGCTCCAGACGAAGACGTCGATATACTCTTTAGCCAGTTGGATTAAAGATTCTCGATCTTCTCTTTCCAGGCTTTTACTGATAAAAATGGGTTTGGAAGAAGACCCCTCCCCGAGGTCGATCTGCTCGACTTCGTCTTCGGTGGGGGGTTCACGAAGCTCAAAACGAGATTCCCATTGTTCCCCTAGGCGTTGGGCCCAGGGTTCTTCTTCGAAGGGTTCCGGCGCTTGGTCTTCGCCTTCACCTTTTTGAGGTTGTGCTGACGTCATGTTAGCTGACAGCACTTTCCTGAAGACTGATCCGATACTGGTATCGGAATCCCAAGTCGATGCTTCGGACGAGTGGGAATGTTCTATGTCTTCTGCATCTGAACTCTCTGGGGTTGATGGCGGCGTGACATAGCCTAACCCTCGTCCAGTCCGATTATAGTAGTCCTGTGGCTTTCCATTGGGCATCGAAAGCCGGACAGGGAGATGCCGACCCTTGCCGTAGTTTAAGCCTTTGTTGCTTTTCAGGTCGTAGCCCATCTTTTGGATGATGTGCTTTGCCGTATCCGTGTACCGATAGACTTGTACTCTGCCGGTATCAGGTTCGGGCTCGATTGACGGGAGGTCCCGACGACGCTCGACTTTGCCCGAGATGATGGTGCCTTGGTCTCGGCTCCGTGGAGGAACTATGAAGACTCCTTGAGACGGAACTACTCGATTATGGTGGACGGTCGTTATTTGTGTTTGCAACGACCGTAAAGCGTTGTCTAATGTATACATGGCATTCCAGTGTGGAAGACAAGAATAATTAAAAGACACTCTATTATTGATAAAATACGAGATCTTGTCCCGTGGGATTACATTGTCAAAGGAGGGTGCCTCTACGTCAGCTGAGATATATTCACCAAGCTCCTCATCTGTAAGAACTGGGGGCGGACTAGGAGAGTCCACCACAGCTTTGATTTTGGGGTCAGAGAGGGTTATATGAGCCTTCTCTGACACCTTGGATGACTGCGGCGGCTTGCCCTTAAGACGCACCTTGAGAGGCGCCTCGGCTACGCCTCCGGTGAGTGGTGCCTTCCCTTGTAATTTTGCCACCAGGGGAGCCGATGTTTGAGGTGGGTTTTCCTTGAGGCGTATCTTCAGGGGTGCTTCGCGAGCCGGCGCTTTCCCTGATAGCTTGATGCTCATTGGAGGCGCCTTCTGGGGTGGTTTCCCCTTCAGTCGGATTTTCAAGGGGGCGTCGGGAGTCGTCTCAGGCTCCATGTCCGGCTCCGTTGCCGTCTCTGCCTCATCATCAGCGTCGTTGGCTTCCTCCTCGTCAATGGGCTTGTATAAGTCGGAATCGGTGAAGTAGGTTTCAATCCCTTTGAAAGGATCGATGTCTGCAAACTCCGTCCGGATGACGCCATTAGTGGACACATACTTCATGCACTGGTGGAGCGTGGAGGACACCACCATGTACTCATGTAGCCATGGTCGATCGAGCAGGATGTTGTAGTTGACCTCGGCATCTACCACATAACAAGTCACCTCAGTTTTGAGGCTGCCAATGTGACACTTCAGTCGGATATTGCCCAATGGCTCGCTCTTGCTAGCATTGAAGCCACTGATGGTTGTATTGGAGGGCGCTAGCCGGTACATCGGGATCCCCAGCTTAGATAGCAGCGCCTTCGGGATGATGCTTAGGGAAGACCCAGGATCGATCTGAATCCGGCTCACCTTGACCGAGCCAATGTACCCTGTATAATATAGCGGTCGGTTATGTCGGTGATGCTTGAGCAGCATGTCTTGTTGGGTGAAAGTTATGTTTGGGATAACTTCATCCGCACAATGACAGTGTGCACAAGTAGTTGGGAGGTCTTCAGGCTGCTTGACCTGACTGAGAAAGGATTCAGCGTCCTTCAGAGCTTCGCAGAGAGCTTCTCGAGAATCTTTAGAAAGATGCAGGAGCTCAAACAAAGACAGGCGCGCAGGTGTACTGGCTAATTGTTCCAGAATGTCGAAGTTGTGAGGCTTGGACAGCCCCGAAGCATTCTCCTTCCATAGAGGTCTGTCAAAACGGGCCTCCACCTGCTTCTGCTTATTGGCTGCTGAGGGCTTAGATGGACCCTCCTCAGGGATGGTGCTAGGAGGCACCACCTCGGCGGCGGCTTCGTCGGATTGGGAGTTCTGTTGTGCACGTGTTTGCACTGGAAGTGCCTCTTCTGTTGAAGAAGAGACTGTGCGGCAAGACTTGATCTTCCTGCCTTTTGATTTGGAGGTAGGGCGTACCTCCGATTGAGTCACCTCGGAGACGAGGTCGGGGTGAACCCAGAGGACCTCTCCTCGAGATGTGGTGAGCGGGGTGAGTCCACTCACATTGTCACGGGTAGGTGGTAGGTTTACCACCTCCATTGTCGCCTTAGGGATGGGGACGACGCCATCTTGTGTGGTAGTTGGCGGCAAGGTGCCGAACTGAAGCGAAACTACATTGGCCGACACCGTCTTCTCTTTATAGTCGACGGAGATTACATCCGTATTGATCATGCGCTGGATGTAATTCTTGAGGACGTAGCAGTCCTTGGTCGGGTGTCCGACAAACCGATGGTAGTGACAGTACCTTGGGTTGTCCACTTTCCCAACTTCATCGGGCCGCTTTGGGTCCGGTAACTTGATCTTGTCACCCTGCTTCAGTATCTCGAAAAGTTGCAGGGTGTCATCATCATTGAATGAATAAACCTCCTTGGGTCTCGGTGCCGGTGGAGGCTTCTGAGTAGGCGCAGATGCGCCTTTTGAGGCATTAACAGTCAATGCCTGTTTCCCCTTTGCTTCTCGCCCGGAGTTGTTGGCTGCGGACTTTTTTCCCTTATCGTCAAAGGCGGGGAAGCTGACACCCAGAAGACGTGCATTGGCCGCCTTCTTTTCTGCAGCTTCAGCTTCGATGATCAGGGAGCTCCAATCGGGAGGAGGAGTAGAGTTGAGCCATAGCTTTACTGCCGGCAGCATGTTCATGCTACAAGCGGAGAGAAGCGCATGTTCTGGCATGCCTGGAGGTAGTCTGAAGTAGGCCTGACGGAAGCGTTTGATGAATGCCCGAACCGTTTCCTTGTCCTTCTGGCGTATCTCTATGAGAGACGTCATCGTCATGTCCTTCCCACCGTCGTAGAAGCGGTCGAGGAAGAGGCGCATCAGTTCGTCGAAGGACGATATGGAATTGTCGGAGAGGCTGCAGTACCAGTCATACGCCACCCCTTTTAGGGCTCCAACAAAGATGCTGGTGAGGAGTGCATCCTCCTTCGGAAGATGCCCTATCTGTGACTGGAAGTACGTCAGGTACCGTCGTGGAGAGTCCTTCCCGTCGTACGGCGTGAGTGTTTGTGGTTTATACTTTGGGGGATAAACCACCTTGTTCCACTCGAGGGGATAAGGCTGGGGAATGCCCATCTTCTGGCGTTCCTCTTGCCTGTTCTTGGACTCGAAGCGCTCCCGCAGGTCTTTGATCATTTCGACCACATCCTCCGTAGAGCTAGTTGTCGGGGAAGGAGGTACCACCTGGAGTGGAGTGTTTGAGGGCTCCGACGTCCGGGGTGCTTCTGTGTCTGAGGGTGTCCGTTGGAGGGGCACACTCGACTCTCCATTGGCTCCTGGGTCGGGACCATTTGAAGGTGTCCTGATCAAAGCCGACCGCATCTCAAACACTGCTTGAGTCAGTGCTTGCATTGAGGCAGAGAGGGTTTTGAGTCCTCCCTCTAGCGAGTCTATGCGCTGGACAATGTCCTGTGGTGGCGCATCAGTTTCAAGATCACCCCCGGTCATGTATACTGTCATGACACGGCCGAAGGTTGATGGATTAGTTGAGGCTTCGCTCTCAGCCTCGCTCTCATGTGGGGGAGTCACCTCTCCTGGTGTTTGGCCACCCCCAGCCACATTCTGGAGTTCGTCTTCGACAGGCGCATCTGCAAGGGCCTGACTGCCCTCAGCTCTGTCTTGAAGGGCTTCTTCGTTTCCAGCACTACCCCCGGCGGTGTCCTGGAGGACATCCTCATTTTGAGGGGCTTCAGGGAGGCCATCTTCGCCTTGATGAAGATCCGTCGCAGCTGTGCTTTGGACATCTTCATCTTCGGAAGGAGGCTCGACAAGGGTCTGGCTACCCCCAGCTTCCTCCAAGAACTTCTTCCTCGACCGAGTGCCTTCAAACACTCCAGAGGTCGAGACAGCTGCCTTGGTTTTCCTCGGCTGGCTTTTGGATGAAGATGAGGAATTGGCAGTCGTCTTCCGGACCGATGAGGAGTTGGAGATCACGTTGCATGAAGCAACCTTTGGTTTCTCTTCTGCTGACACCTTCGCCCCAAGGCGACGTCGGAGGGGTGTCGATGATTGTAGCCGTCGGAAGACCGACTACTTTGGTGGTACTGCCGTCTTGCAACAGCAGTTGATGGTGACCACTGCACAAGTGTGCCCCGTGAGAGGCGCATCGTGCTTGTTGGTCAACTCTCCTGACCGGCGCTTGTGAGTGATCACGTTGCGTAGGTCGTTGGAGGAGAGTGCTGCCCTTACACCCCTCTCAGGCGCATGGCAGGGCCAAGCGCCGGGGTGGTCGGGAGAGTGCGGCGCCCCCTGATCTAATACCAAGCAGGCATCACGATCAGTAGTGGGGGAACCACAACATTTGAAGTGACTTGAACGGACCTCAAACGCACAACCAGAGGAGGCACGGGAGTTCAAGACCACTGAGTTTGCCTTTCTCGACTTGGTTATGCACGCAGTAGATGCGCCCAAGCGAGATGAGGACTTTGAAGATCGACTCATTGTTGGTGCAGAAGCACTTGAGTCAACCTTGTACAGCTTGCCATCGGCAGCGCGCGTGATGATGAGCGCGTGCCTCTGGCCGGCTGCTGGCATAGCACGTTTGTGGCGCATGGCCCGTGCCGTCTTGGATTTCTTCGTACCAGCCCGCTGGGGCGCATAGTACTCAGCATCCAAATTCTCCTCGCCATTACAGCGAGTGAGTCTGTCAAAGACAGAGGCTCTTTGTGGCACATCAGAGGTGATGCACGGGGCATTGGCTGTGCCCCTGCTCCTTCGACGTATCTTCCTCGCCTGAGAGGAAGATGGCTGGGGAACGTGGTCGGCCGCACACTTCCCCGAGAGATGCGCTACATCAGCGGGCGCACCTTGACTGCTGAGGACGTCAGCAGGAAGGGAAGGCTGGACGGGCGCATCCTCTTCAACGGTGGTGCCCGAGGCGTCGACTTTGTGCACCCAGACTGCGCGGGTCTTCTTCGGCTTCGACAGCCGCTTCGAAGGACTCGCACTTCCTTCAGAAATAAACTCCTCGTACGCCTGTTGATTGAGGCGCACTACCAGCGTCTTGTGGGGGGAGCCCACCTTCACGTCGTCGGCCTGTGACACGACTTTCTTGGTAGAGGAGAAAGGAGTCCCCCAGCAGAGTCGCCAGCTTGTTTGCCATTAAAATTGTTTGATTGAAAACTTTAATACAAACAGAACAGTGTTACAATATAGGACTTAGATGTAGTGCTAGGAGTACACTTTTGTTTAAGCTGGGTCCTTAGTGCCAATGGAGCGAGTGGTGATGCGTTGACTCCGTTGACCGACTGACGACGGTTATCGGTTCTCTGAAGGTGTGGATTGCTCTGGGTGCTGGAGCTTGCTGAGAGGAGGAAGACGTTGAGTGTCTGTATCTGCCTCTCTGGTGATTCCTTGTATGTTCGTTGTCGATTCTGTGTGTGTGTGAAGGAGAAGGTCCCTCTATTTATAGTTTTGCAGGCTGGCTGCTCATGTGCGAATGTAGGATGCGCCGGTGTGTGGGGACGCCACGTGGAGATTGCTGATGGGGGCGTACGGATGATGCGCCCTGATTGGGAGGTTGAACTATTCATACTGCTATTGTGAGCCGGCACGTAGCAGAAGAGAAGATCTTTCTGTTGCTGAAATCTTGGACGAGTTAAGTCAAAGGACACGTGTCATCGACCCATGGCTTGAAGATCTCGGATTTAGGGGGGGTAGTGATCTGGTGAGCTGCGCCTTGGATCTGGGCGCAGGAGGAGGCTGCGGCTCATAACCTTTAGGAGTTACAAACCATTTAGGGCGCATGGCTTTTGAGGCGCATGCAGGTGACCTTCCTTCTGTCTTTCGAGATCAGAGATCAGTCTGGGGCGCATGGCTTTTGAGGCGCATGCAAAGCTTCAACTGGAGACTCTTCTTCTGTCTTTAGGGATCAGTGAAGGGTCTGAGGCGCACGGCTTTTGAGGCGCATGCTGGTTTGGACGCATGGCCGTAGAGGCGCATGCGGGTTTGGATACATGGTCGTAGAGGCGCATGCGGGTTTGGACGCATGGCCGTAGAGGCGCATGCGGACGGTTGAGTGGCCACGTGGCAGTAGCCGTCGGAATAGAGTCATGATGATGCTGACGTTGCCGACGCTTCGTTCTCTGAAAAAGCTGTCAACTGTTCAGACTTTGGGAAGCGTGCTGCCAACTCTGGTGTCAGTTCAGCTTTAATGTTTGTGACGTTCGATGGACAGCTGAGTAGGCACATTGGTTGGTGTTCCACTCGGTATGGAGATGTAAGGAGGCGCATCCTCGTGATGCGCCGGGTACTGTAGGGCGCGTCTGTGTGATGCGCCTGATGCTGGAGGGCGCGTCCATGTGATGCGCTGTTTGGCTGGCGCATCCGATATGTCCTTTAATGATGCGGCTGTCTCGCTCCTCGAGTGCTATAAATAGCCGTTTGGCTGAATTCGAGGCATCCGGTTCATCCATTTAATGCAAATTCATTGCACAGAATTCGGAGAGTCATCCACTTGGCACGTGGGTTTGATTTGCCCGGCCTATAAATAGTGGCATGGAGAGAAGGTTTGCTCCTCATTCCCTCACGTACTTCCAACATGAACTTGGATATGTGGGTGCATTCTGTTGACGAAGTGCTCCCGAGGGTGAAGATGAGACGTCGTGTTGTCTTCGATGCACTTGAAGGTGACTGTTACATCCAAAAGACGGAGTCGAGGGCTTCTGAGGCAGGCGGAAGGTGCCTGTTGCATCCAAAGATAGGGATGTTCGGGCCTCGTCTCCGTTATTCCGGAAGAGCCGTAGATCGGAATGGTGGTGCTAGGCTCTCTCTTCCTTCAAAGTGGGTGCCGCCCACTTTGATTGTGTTGAAAGCTCCTTGTGCCATGATTTCGATCACGGTCTTCCTTAGTCTTTGGAGGCTCTTTCGAAGCCTCCCCTGGCCACAGCTTTGCCGTGCCCTTCTCTTCCTTGGTTCCAGCCAGAGGGTTAAATGCTTTGTGTAATCGAAGCATTTATCAGGTGACCCTGGCTGGAAGAGCGGCACATAGATGGGCTCTGCTCGGCCAGGTGAGCCTGGTTGGAAGAGTTGCACATAATTGAGCTGCTGAAGGGATGCACATAACTGAGCTGGATGCACATAACTGAGCAGCTGAAGAGATGGTGGGATGCGCCTGGCTGGAGGCGCATGACATCTGCTGCGCCTGGCTGACAGCGCATGGTGACTGCTGTGCCTATCGGAAGGCGTATGGTGGCTGCTGCGCCTATCTGGAAGGCACATGGTGGCCGCTGGCTGTAGATCTAGGATCTTTTCTTTGTAGAAATTCTTCTTTGTACAACCTTTTCTAGACATGTAATAGACTTTTATATATATAAATAAAAAGTCCTTTTTCGAATGTCTATGGCTTATTTGATTAGCTGTCTGAGTTCTGGCGCATATAATGCCTGGCGTATGGGCTTTCTGGTTGTGAAATTCCATGCTTCTACAACTCTAAGTAATGGTTATAACATAATCATTTTAGAAATGAACGGATAATAATATATGAACTATCTTTTGGCATTATTGCAGGATCAATCCACTCATCCATTGAGTCCTCTCTCATGTAACTATGTTCCAGCATCACCTACATTTGGCACCAAAAAGAAGAAGAAAAAAAGTATAATATGGCTCAGATTGCTAATTTATGCAGCATAATATGATGTCATGTAGTATCAATTACATTTTCTCAAGCCGTAATCATCATTGCTACTTTCTCTTTTAATATGTTAGTAAACTATCCCAAAAAAAAACTTCTAACAATAAAAGTATCAGAACAGTAGTATGATCAGTAGCAGAAAAGCCACTTAGCAATATGATCAGTATCATTATTGCCACTTAGCAGTATGATCAATATTATCATTGAATTGGTAACAATAAAAGTATTAGAACAGCAGTATGATCAGTATCATCATGTCACTTAGCAGTTAGATGTATGATTAGTATCCAAAGTTAGAACAGAAATAATAGAGAGCAGTATGTAAACACTAAACATCTGTTACAGCAGTATATATACACTAGCATTATCCAGATACCAGATTCAACATAAAACTAGAAGATCATTATCCGGATACCAGCATATAGGAGTATCACAAAAAAGATTATCCAACATAATCTAAAATGTATCCACCCACAGTCTCCACTATATGTTACGATCCGCTACCCAAATAGTTGGGCCGGGCCGAGTCATGTCCAGCCTACGCTTGAGATAAAGCGTAGTAAGCTGCTCTAAAGTATAATAAGATAAGAGTAAAGTGTGCTAATAGTTCTATATGTAATAAGGAGTCAGAAATATTCCAAACACAAAAGTTGTCTCGTATACAAATATGTTCCAAGTACAAGTACATAATGTAAAGCTGGATACAGGTCCAATCATAAAATGCATAGTCTAACAATATGACTACTCTCGGAACCCCGAACAACTATGCAAACTAGACGAGTTTTTCCACAGGTACATTCTCGTAAGATAAAGCCTGGTCCTCGGCAGCAACTCCATAATAGGAATCACAAAGCAACTCCTCATCAGTAAGTATACCTACAACGTTTATCCTGTCAGGAAGGAAGCAAGTACTGATTCTAACAAACATATAATATTGATTATGTGACGGAAAGAGATAAAATAACATATCTTGTTTTATCCAATTTTAGATACATTTCATCATGGCAATAAATATTTGTTTTAAAGTTTAAAACTGTAGTAGGTGAGTGATCAGTCAAAAGGTAATCAGGATGTACAGTGGTACATATCAATTTTTTGAAGTGTACATACGTACCCTTAACGGTGTATGTCCATACACAAATGCGGGATCAGACATACGACAAAGTTACATATAGAATGTAATAGTGCTCGGTAAATACATACGGAGATGGAGGTATGATCACATACACTACTAACAGTTTCCCCTTAATCCGTTGTTTAAATATGTGAGAGATATGAAAACTGTCCTAACCATTGTAGAGACTGAAAGTAATACAGCATGTGAAGATTTAACTTGCTACCCCAAGGATCAACATTTAACGTGGTTGGATCACAGTTTATTGTTATAGCAATATGTAAAGTTTGTAGAGATAATTGCCTTTAGCAAAGCAAGGTAGTGATAGAAATGTTAGAGATGTCTGGTGACTCGTCACTGTAGAAATAATACATAAACTTAGTTTTTTATACTAAGTTAAACACTAAGACACTAGTTGTGTGACACGACTTTCTGACTGGACACCTAGCCAAATGATGACTTTAGCATAAAAAACCAGGGTGGGGTGACACAATACCCAAACTAACTTTCTAGGGTCTTTATACTAGTGTAGGGGGTGGTCCAATACTATAATAACTCAAAACAACACAAAACATTGCAAGTCATAACTATTTAATAAATCAAACTGTACACTGTATTCCAACAATTTTTGAGATAGATAAAAAGCTTAATTTTATATTAAATAAAGTACCAAAATGATCCTTGTTAATCATAGAAATTTATACTAATTTTTCTAGAATTTATAAACCATCATAGATATTTATTAAAAATCAGCAAACATATGTATCCTGAAAATGAGTTCTATTTTTCTACTTGTATAAAATACCAAAAGTACTTATTAAATGCTGGAAAAATTATAATAAATTAGCTAAATTAACATAGTATTTAAATACAATTTTTTTCAGATTTTTACAGCACATAAATATATATATATATATATATATATATATATATATATATATATATATATATATATATATATATATATATATATATATATATATATTCAAAAATAGTAAGTAACAATTTCTGAAAAATAATTAATTAATTATTTACTATTTTGTCCACGTATTCGAAATTGAACCGAAGTCCAGATACGGGACCCAAAACCATGAATCAAGTCCAATATGACTTGTACAGACTCTGAATGTAGTAGACACAATTGGGCCCAAAACCCATGCTAGGTTTGGATATCAATTTGCCATAATTTATAAAATACAGGAATTTTAAATATAAATAAGATATTTTAAAGTGGTAAAATATACAAGTCATAAAATTACCAAATAAAATAACTTGTGAATTTATAGACAATAAAATTTTATACAAAGTTGAATTTGAAGTACATATACATATACAGCAATTATATTTATACATATACATAAATACATAGTTATTTATGTATACATATATAATGAATATATATATATAATAAATATACATATATATATATATATATATATATATTATATATATATATATATATATATATATATATATATATATATATATATATATATATATATATATATATATATATATATATATAAAATAAAAAATATATATATATATATATATATAAATATATATATATATATAAAATATATATATATATATATATATATAAAATATATATATATATATATATATAAAAAATAAATATACATATATTTATATAAAACACTAAACCTAAAAAATATATATATACAAATACAGTATATATATATATATATATATATATATATATATATATATATATATATATATATATATATATATATATATATATATATATATATATATATATATATATATATATATATATAATATATATATATATATATATATATATATATATATATATAATATATATATATATATATATATATATAATATATATATATATATATATATATATATATATATATATATATATATATTTTATATATATATATATATATATATATATATATATATATATATATATATAAATTAAAAAAAATACATATATATAAATAAAAAATATACATATATACATATATACATATATATAAATAAAAAATAAAAACAAAACAAAAAGAATGAAAAGGGGGAACTCGGCCAGGGGGCAGGGGGTTTAATCATGCTCGGGCTGGCCAGGGGGTCAGCTCGGGTTATGTGATAGGGGTAGGGTTAGGGTTAATTTTATTATGGGTTTTAGGTTAATGGGTTTTAAATCCGATAGCCCAAAACTAAACCCAATAACATACACTTCATGTCCTGACAGTTAAGGACACGAAGAACGGTCGAGTCTTGTGTCCGGGTCGTGCACGACACGCACGACTCGAACTAGCCGTGTCCAAGCTTACTACGAGACTCGTCGAGACTCGGTGAGTCACATAGGTGAAGACGAGACACAACGCGACACGAGAGACTAGAAGACACGTACGTATCCGAGAGGCGGTGGCGTTCGGGGGCGTTGCACGGCGGAGGAGTCGTCGGGGCAGCCTGAGAAAATTTAGCCGAGTTTATCTCGTCAAGGCGAACCGAACGGAGGTGGTTGGAGAGGATGACGACGGCTGGGGCGGCGCCTAGGGTAGATCTAGGGTTCCGGCGATCGTCGGGAAAGAAAATGGGGTTGAGCGGCATTGTGGTGGTTGTTGGGGTGGTCGTAGGGAGTCTAAGGTTAGGGTTTGGGGTCGGTGGCATTTATAGGGGAAGTAGATCGGCCGAATTAGGGTTTTAGATTAGGATTAGGGATGGGGTTTTGGCCGCAGTTAGTCGGAGACGACGACAGCGCGACGGTCGTCGGGTTAGGGTTTTGCAGGAAACCCCCTAAAGATTAGGTAATTACAAACAACACCCACCGCCTGGACAATCAAAACTATTACAAAATGATATTAAAACAATTCAAATAATTACAAAATGATATATTTTGATTTAAAAATTATTAAAAAATCATTTAAAAATTCTAAAAAAATTCCTAATAATTTAATAATTAATTTTTAAAGATATAAAAGCTATTTAAAATTATAAAAATAATATTTTAAAATCTAGGGGCTTACAAATAGCTTTCCTTCTTGAAAAAATTTTGTCCTCGAAATTCACAAGGATAGAAGACTCTACAAACATTCTAACATAGCAAATAATGCAAACAAATGACTAAGGCTACTATTAAGACTAACCTCTAGGGTATCAAGCGGGAATGGGTGGTTCCCTCGCGACTGTTGGGTCGAACAAGTAAGGATATCTCTCCTTCATGTCCGACTCCCTCTCCCAAGTAGATTCATCCGGAGAGTGATGGATCCAAGCTACTCGTACCAAGGGTATAACTTTGTTCCTCAGCCTCTTCTCCCTCCTTTCCAATATCTCTACTGGCTGCTCAGTAACTGTAAGGCTCGATCCGATCTCCAACTCTGAATGATCTAGCACATGGGTGGGGTCCGGAACGTATCTCCTTAGCTGGGACACATGAAAGACATCGTGAACTCCTGCTAGGTTGGGTGGAAGTGCAACCCTGTAAGCTACCTCTCCGATTCTGCCAAGTATCTCGAACGGTCCAATATATCTGGGGCTCAAATTGCCTTCACGTCTGAACCGGATCGTCCTCCTAGTAGGCGATATCTTCACCAGCACCATATCTCCGTCAACGAACTCCATCGGTCTACGACTAGCATCGGCCCAGTGTTTCTGCCTGTCCTGAGCAACTCTGAGCCTATCTCTGATCATCCCGACCTTCTCTGCTGCATCCGTGATCATCTCTGCCCAAGCATAACTCTATCCCCAACATCGTCCGAAAAGAGCGGTGTACGACATCGTCATCCATATAGTGCCTCAAAAGGAGACATACCGATGCTGGCTTGGTAATTGTTGTTGTATGAAAACTCTACCAAGTGCAGATGGATCTCCCATGATCCGCCAAAGTCCAGCACACAGGTCCTCAGCATGTCCTCTAGCGTCTGTATCGTCCTCTCGGACTGTCCATCTATCTGTGGTGATACGCTGTTGTGAAACCCGTAATTTCAGAAAAATTATTTATTAATAATTGTTAATTTAGGAATTTGTATTTTTAGAAAAATATTGAAACTGGAAATTTTATCGAAACATGTAATTTTCTAATTAATTAATATCATGTTATTTAGATTAAAATTATATTTCAAAAAGATAAAATTCTTGAATTAGTTAAATTAATTCTGGAAATTCGATTTTTTGTTATTCTAAAATCATTAAAATTTTGTGTTTGCTAAATTAATAATGTGCCAGATTAGCACTAATAGCTAAATAAGAAAATTTCTAATTTCAAAATAAACATGGATTTTTGTTTTGGCTGACCCAGACCGGAACATTTTTCCCAAGTCCCGAACTCATCTAGAATTCAAAGATATTTCAGTTAAATAATTAATTGATTAGCAAATTATTAATATAAATTATTTATTTAGGAAAAAAATGTATTTTTAATAAATTCCTGTATTTTATTTTGGCCCTGACCCGTCTAGACCTGTCCCGAACCCATCTCGAACCCAAATTCTGTTTCCGAAGTTAATTGGAAGTCCCACATACAATTATTTATTTTAATTGTTATTTATAGGAAAGGAAATCTTTAAATTCTTTATTACTTTCTTTTAACTTTCTCTTTCTTCCATTTTACTTTCATCAGCAAAGGAAAGCAAGTTTCCTTTTCCTTTCAAAACTGTAGACTTTCCCTCTCCCCGCAAGCAACGGCCACTGGCCGCGACCCTCTCCCTTCCAAAACTGCTGCGACTCTCCACTCCCGTAACCCCTTTCTCTCCTCCTATTTAAACCTTTCTCTACTTCTCTCTTTACTCTCACCCTCTCTCCACCAAACCCCTCACCCAGCCGACCCCAAACCCACGCCCCTGGTCTGTCGACCGCCGACCACCCCGTCGGCGCCCCTCCGGCGACAGCGCGCCCCGCGCGTGAGCCCCTCTCCCCGCGCCCACGCCTGCGTCCGCCGACCACTGCTGCTCCTCTCGCCAGCGCGTCCGCCGGCGCCCCCTTTCTGGCCAGATCCGCCCCTGAGCGCCGCTTCCAGAGGGCCGACCATCTCCGCGCCACCCCGGCGAACTCCCCGTCGGCCGATCCCGACCGGCTCCCCCGCGCCCCCTTTCTGTCCCCGAGGCCGCCGCCTCCTCCTACAGCGCGACCCCAGCGCTGTCCCCTCCTCCGCGCGCCGCCAACTCCGGCAGCACCCCGACCGCGCGTGGCCGACCCCGTCGTCGTCCCTCTTCCGCGGGTCCAGCGCTTCGCGGCGACCCCGCTGTCCAGATCCGCGGAGTTTACCCTGCTGTCCAGATCCGTGATCCTGTGCACCGATCCAGCGTTGATCGAACGCTGTTTTGACGCTCTCCAAGTTTTTTCTGCGGCTCCCCGCCAACGAAAATTTGGTAATCCCTGTTAATCACAGTAGTTCGTCCCTCCCGTAGAGTCGGTGATGAAAATCGGTCCCCGGATTCCCTTCGAGAAATCCGGTTAGCAGCGTAGTATTTTCGGTTAGCTGCGTTAGCTTATTTTTCTGTGATTTTATCTGCTGGTTTGTGTGGATTGGTTTGATTATGGAATTCCCGGATATTTCGGGAAATTCGGTTGTTTGGGAATTATTTTTCTGGTGGTTTGGAAATATTTTGGTGGATATATTTGTGGGATTATTTGGGTTGGAATAATTGCAGGTTTTCCGTGGCGCATTTTCCAGTTTTGGGTTTGTCCCTAAATAGAGGAAGTGCTGCCCAAATTTTTACAAAAACTATATTTATATTGATTTCAAAATTGGCTTTCGAAAATGAATTTCTAAATTGATTTTTCGGGCGACGACCGTACCGGTCTGTGGGCCCCGGCGAAATACAAACGCACCGGTCCGACCGGATGTTGGGGTATTAGCCGAATTTTGAGGAATGGACCGAGTCTGAGACTCTTAGCTATCTTTTTAATTATTTTAATTAATATTTAGGCTATTATTTATAGTTATTTAATTCCTGTACTTTATTTAATAATTAAGTCATTTTCTCTTATTTTGATGTAAAAGAAAATTGTACAGGGCATAAGCCCACCCTAGGACCATTAGCTGTGCCATTGTATTGTGTAGCATAGTTTTATTTTATTTTTCTGGTGGATGTGAAATTTGGGTGGTTTTTGATTAGTCGCATAATCGTAGATTAGAGCGCGAATTACTGATTAATTAAGAACTAATTAAAATGGATAAAATATTAGTAAATAACTAGTTCACGGTTTATCACTAAAAGAAAACTGTATTTTTATAAATGTATTACAAAACACAAAGTTTTCCAAATTGTAATTGATTCTCGTGTATTTTCCAAATAATCCAATTAACCGGTTTAATCAACGCACGTAGTTGCGACGTAATCGTTAGCTGTAGTTTAATACAATTTAAAATCTGACTAGGACAGGACTACTAGAGATTGCAACTAGCACACTTAGCCTGGTTATTTAAGGTTCTAAGTCGAGTTCTCAACTGTAGGAACTCGAAGTTACAACTGACGTTCCTCCTCGGTACCGACTCGTTCTTCCAGTCAATCTAATACAAGGCAAGTTACGATTTGTGTATTCCTGTATTTTATTTAGTAAAGTTAAGATGCATGTTAAACCACACTGCTGGCACGGAACTCTATCGACTGTTACTGTTACTGAATCTGGGACTGGGGGAATAGTATAAACGTTTATGACCAAAGCCTCTACTGAACTGACTGTGTTAGCTTACCCCTCTCACACACGGGGATAAGCCATATCGTATCGCTAGGATACTACTGATCAACCCAAGCCGGTCATAGACGTTTGCATATTCAAAACACACTGAACTGTTTTAAACTGCTTTAAATTATTATTTCAAACTGTTTATCCTGCACTTTCCAATTACTATTTAAGATATGAGATGCATATTTCGTTCTTGCTCCCTCCTGACTGGAGACAACATTTTAGGTAACACTGAGGATGACGAGCTATTCTATAATGGCTATTATGACCCGGTCCTCTACCCTGCGAAGGTACCAGAGCCGTCTCTGGAGGACGCTGATCCTGGGACTACAAAACCAAATGCTTAGATAGTTTTTTCTTTTCTGCATTTTCTCCTTTATTTGGAGTTTGTAGTTTATTTCAGCATTTCATTTCCAGTTGTACTTCTGAATATTTTATTAAACAAAGTTTCATTTCCGAATAGAACAGTTATGACAAATGTAATTGTGTTGTTGTGAATACCTGCTACTGAACAGCTTACTGCCGCCGTCTCAACAACGGTGCAGGCTGGGCATGATCCGGTTCGACCCAATTAGTTGGGATCGGGTCATGACATATTTTTAGTGGTGGTCCATGCAGGTCAATCAGAACAACAACTTAGGAAAACATATTTAGAAACAATTAGAACACTAGAACATCAATTTGTCACAACATAGGACCGAAATATATTATAAATAAATATTTTTGCTTGATTATAGACCGGTAGGCTACCTTGCTTATGTGTGCGTCCTAAACCTTCCAGAGAATGACCGCTGACCAAATCCTGCTGGCGATGAGGTGTTATCTCCGGATCATACCCCATCTCCTCAACCAAGCCTAGGGTCTTTTCCCTCGCGGCTGTTTGACCGTCCTCATAATGCATCCAATGAAGTTTTCACTACACTGGCGATTCCTACCTTTTCTCAAATTGAGTTGCATTTCCTTGGTGGAGTATCCATTCTTGTTGCTCCACCAGTACCAGCAAACACCTCCCAAATGGTTGCCCTATTTCAAGAAATCCTGGAGTTCCAGAAAGCTCGAGATGAAGCCCAGCAGAAACAGATGAATATCACGAGAAAAGACATGAAGAACGTCATGATGTAGCCTTAGTTATCTCTAACCAAGTTAGAGCAGAACTTTTGTCCTAGGAAGGATACCCTTGAATCTAGAAGATATTTGGGGTCCCATCAAGTACTCTACTTTTCGGCAGCCTTGTCGTAAGAAGCTATGGGCTTGTAACTATTGCAAGAGGCCTGGTCATCAGGCCGTTAGTTGCCGCAAGAGATTGGAACAATGTTTGGCATATGGATCTGCTAAACATCGGGTAAAGGACTGCCCCTTATCTTTCCATCAAACCAGAGCTCTTATCCCAGCAACACCTGTTAGGCCACAACCCAGAGACTCTCTTCCTATCTAGCAGACCTTGCCTCCTACAAAGGCATGATGTAGACTCGAAGTTCATAGAAGATGAAGGACTAGATCAATGAAGGCTCTAGGATTTATTCAGGGTGGAACTTCACCTTAGGGAACACCTATCTTGTTTGTGCCCAAGAAAGATGGAACAACGGATGTGCATCGATTACCAGACACTAAAGAACAAGTACTTTCTTCCCGGATCGAGGATCTGTTTGATCTGGTTGTGTGGAGTTAGAGTGTTTCGAAGTTTGACTACCATCAAATCAAAGTCAGGAAGAGGACATTTCCAAGACGGCATTCAACACCAAGTATGGATTCTTGGTCATGTCGTTTGGACTAACAAATGCTCCTGCTGTGTTCATAAATCTCATGAACAGAGTTTTTCATGAGTATTTGAATCAATTTATCTTCTCCATAGAAAACATTCTGATATATATTCGAAGACTGAAGAAGAGCATGAAGAACATCTGAGGAAGTTTTAGAAACTTTGAGGAAAAAGAAGTTTTATGGTAAGTTATCTGAACGTGGATTTTTCTTTGACAAGGTGGACTATTGGCCATGTTGTCAAGAGAAGAAATTTCGATGGAAGATAGCTGCTATTGAAGAGTGGTAAACCCCAAGTTCAATTCAGAAGTTTCTTGAACTTGGCTGGCTACTATCAGAAGTTCATGAAGGATTTTGCCAAGATTGCTGAGCCGATGACGAAGCTCACTTGGCAGAATGAAGAGTTCATCTGAACGAAAGTTTGCCAGACGGCATTGAGGAGCTGAAAAAGAGACTTACCACTACACCAATTCTTGCGCTACCCGCAGGAACCGGTGGTTTCTCAATTTACGGTATGCCTCTGGAAAGGACTGGGTTGCGTTCTTCAACAACATGAGAAAGTAATTGCTTACACATCTAGGCAACTACTGTCACGCCCCGATCCGAGAAATCGCTCGTCCTCGCTAGATTTAACCCGAATCATCGCCATCGCTGGGGCGTGATACCGCACGAGCCTGGAGTTGCGCTCGTGCAAGGCAAGATAACAGGTTCACATAGAACTATCTCAAATCGATAACATAAGCAGCGGAAGAAAACAAGTGAAACATAAGAATCTCTTTTATTAATATTGAACTGAAGGTTACAAAGGCTCTGAATAGCCCAACATAAAATGCCAATTGGCTACAATGCTCATGATCTCTCTAGCTCACAAAGGATTACATTTTTCCATGCATTATGCCTCTTTATAGCCACCAAGTAGTCTTCGGCCGAACATCTCCATGTCGCAAGTCCGAACGCATATGCGGAAGCTCCTCTTGAACGCCAAGGACTCCATGCCTCGGCACGTCCAAGCCAAGCTCCGCCCCGAGCTGATCATAACCTGA
Source organism: Iris pallida (assembly GCA_029216955.1). NCBI lineage: Eukaryota > Viridiplantae > Streptophyta > Magnoliopsida > Asparagales > Iridaceae > Iris > Iris pallida. The sequence continues at coordinate 14,994,076 of JANAVB010024000.1, read as the reverse complement.
ACCTGCACATAAACTAGTGGGGGTTTAGTGCTTTCGTCCTCGCTTCGCACTGATCAAGACCCGCTCGTACCCAAACCAAACACTTATCATTTAGTGAGCATGCATCTTACTTCGTGGTCTTTCTATTTAGCCTTAGGATCAATTTCATAGCAATACTCATGCATAGCAACTTATCTTAAATGTGTCCCGTACCGTGTTCCTGCAGCAGACACAGTTAGCCATAACATGAAACATAAACATAGTGTTCGTGCTCATCTTCGTCCCGTTACCTTAGCCTGCAGTGGTTAGAACTTAACATAAAATCATCTCATTTACGTAAGCGACCATTCATAAACTTAGACCAATCATAAACGTAAACATATGCATAATGGGTGACAGGCCCTGCGCCTGTACCCAGCTCTCATACTCAGCCCACCGGCCCTATCTATATGAAGGTCACGGTGTTTCACACCGTAATGGACTTGGCATCTCATATGTGTAAGCCTACAATCGCTTCGATACGGGTTGCTAGTCCAGTATCCGAAGGATCCCAAACTTACGGATATCATAGCTTATCACAGCACTGGACGGTCGCAATCCGTCCGAATGTTGTGCACCATAAATACCACACATAATTCCCTCCTAGGCCGAACGGTCCCGGCGCCCCGGCGTAACCGTTCGAGGGAAGCCGCACCCGTGCACGGGCAATCCGAGTCCATTGACCATGCAATACGTTCTATATCATACAATCCATAGCATACCAGCCGATCTCGTATTCCATAAACATAGTCTCGCACATAAACGGTTTCCCGTGCCATAAACATAATCCACCATTCATATGGGGAGCTCTGTCGGCGTTATGCCCCAACACATCCATATTGATGCACGACGCCCAACGGCTTTGTCGTCTCGTACTCATAATCACGCGTCTCGTTCATAATGTTATTCGCATAGCCTACTTCCGTATTTACTTAGTCATTTCATAGCATAAGTGCCCGAGGGCACGCTCAGCACCGTATTCAATGTTCTACGCCTAGTGTTCAATGTTCTCGGAGCCGAGCACATGATGCACATCTCAATATCATCTTTCAATGTTCTACCATCATTGCCCTACCGCGACCTGTGCACTCGATGCACGTCGCTTCAATGTTTCGATTGTTCAATGTTCTATCTTAGTGTTCAACGCATACTTAGACACTTACTCGCCGAGCCACGCTCGCTAACTCGATAACATATTATGCAACCATAACGTATTTTATTAGACGTGAAGGAATAGGGAGAGAGAGTCAAGAACCCGCCCACCTTAAGCCGATACGCCTTGCCGCCTCGCCGATTGAAGCGTCTCGCTTCCATAACTCGATCGCATAGCTAACTCCCGGACTTAGCCATACCTTTGCTCTACTCGGTTGATTTGGCCTATCGTGCCCATGCCACAATCTGTTGCAAGGCCACGATTTGGTTTTGCGGACACTTCATTGCATGAGGCAAAATGCCGACCTCTTATCGTCCAGCGTAGAAGCATAGCCTGCACACCAGATCAACTAAAATCAGCACTTGCTCAAGCGAGACTTACTCTTTGCATCGATTCGATTCATAGATTCCAACCGACTCAAAGCTTACCTTTGGCCAACGCAACACTTGCATCGATTCGCATCGATACCCGTCGGGTCAACGTAACTCTTCGAGTCAACGACTCATCGTAATGCACCGATGCGGAGCGGGGCATTACATAATATACCACTCAAAATCAGGTTCGTCCTCGAACCGAAACCAACACTTAATCCAAGTGCCTCGTATAGATCGCTTCACGATCACGTGTTACTATCGTTGAATCATACAACTCAGTCTGGATCATACACATATTTTAGGCGTCCCACCAATATATGTATTTCAGCCAAGCTTAGTTGTAGGATATTGGGACAACTAACAAGTTCAACTTGAATCCTCAAGCATCCATCGGTCCGTACTCGACTTAATCATATCTTAGCGCCTATTTCCAAAATACTCTTCGTGTGCCTCATCCCATAACATGCGATCCTCTTCCAAACATCTCTGCACATAACCTGATTCAAATCCGTAAATTCGATCTCATAAGTTTCTCGCCGGCCACCTAACACATGCATTGCATAAGTCATTGCACATCCGATCGCAACGAGCTCCCGCAACGCCTATTCGCCCAACCGTTTCCTATCTCTCGCATAACTCAAGTCTTTCATCCGATCATTCATAATATTTAGCCTTAACAACATGGACTATGTCAACATGTCACAAATTCTTTTGTCTACAATCTGTACTAAGTCTCGACGCAACTATCCATACGTGATCCATATTCTCTCGCTTTATCCATACGTTGCGTCTGGGGCTACCCCTGCTAGGTAACTTATCCAGACATCGTGCTTAGTCTCTCCCGACACAAGAGGTCAACTTGAGTCTCCGATGCTCAAAGGCAACAATCTTTCCGACCCAAGGTCTCTTACGATACACTCATCCCCGATTCTCAACCGAGTGCGAATCCTTTATTCAATCTTTGATTCAATTCCTACTAGTTCGCTTCGTAACATAAATCGTGCGCTCTACACACATAGCCTAATCGTTACTCAACCGGTCTCAGACACAATGCTTAGGGTCGCTCTTACTATTCGTTGCTCTCGCGCATTGCAAAATTCTTGCAATCGCCTTATCGCGTCACTACGCTAAGCACGTTCCTCAACATCCATTCGATCATCGACCAACCAAGTCTACTTACGCGCTCATTCGTTCGATTATAACTTTTATCCGTCTTGATCCCGTCGAAGGCTACTCGCTAACTTTCGAGACACGATACTCGCTCGCTTAGACTTATCCTTCTTACGCGACTTCTTTAGGGTCATCCTATGGGACTCCAACATTTACTTGATTTGGCGGTCAAGTCTTCTAGGGTCATCTGCCCCGAAACTACGCTCGATAATTGAAGATCATCAACGAGGGACAGTTACAACGAACCATGCTATATCCTATCACGGAGCCAAATCAATTCCCGACATTTCCTATACGACTTTACCCAATCCGACATATTTTACTCATCCACATTTCATCCACCCCCGCGCAACTGATGCACCGTTACTACTCGAGTCACTTAGGCACTACCGTTGACGATATCGCACAATCCTCAATTCCACCTTCGTATCAAACCACAAGTCCATATCAAATTTGCCACGCCTTGCAAGTTCGATCATCCCCACTGGATGAATCACCATACCAGTGCTCACGCGGAATGATCGTTCTAATTTTTGACGTGACGCATGTGCGAGGCTGGTGTTGCGCTCGCTCAAGACAAGAATGTCAACATAGTGGTGATCCGCAAAGCAATCCAGACACTCTCATTTTTATCCGAGCAATATCCATCGGCTCTCAAATTCTCCGAAGCGTTCCTATCGTTATCGTTCAACTACCATCCACTTAACTTGCATCTTATTCATCCAACAACAATGCTCAACAAAATTTTCGTTCATTCGATCAGAGTATCCCCGAGTTATTGCATATCGTCTTTGATACGCCTCAATACCATCGTCGATATGCATAACTTGAACATCTTCCTTTCTTATAAGCTCAAACCCGTTGCAATCATTGCCATTATCCGAACTCGAATACGAATCAAGTCTCGTACTTATCAACATCCATTCGGTTGTAACTACTTAACATCATCGCGACACAATTTTTTATTTTACATATCCATTCTCATATCCCTAACTCGTACTTCCAAATCGTGCTACCGATTCATCGCGTTAACCCAAATTCGTTCGTACGATTTCTCCGTACCTACTCAATTCGTTCCGAAGAAGTCTCCGTACTAACTCACGTACATTCGACCATGTCGGCTATTTTCTCAACGTAACATTCCTTCGCATATGTTCGGCCTATCGTTCAACTTATACTTAACGAATCCTCGCCCGACTTATCATCAATAAGTATGACTTCGCACATAATTGTTCAACTCTATTCATCGAAGCATACTTGCGTCGACATCTATCAAGTCATTCCCACCCGAGTCTCGGTACTACTTCGTCCGTTGAGAACAACATATCGTAACAACATAATCGCCTCGACAAAGTCTATCGCAAGTCACCAAGCGGCCTAACATAACCATCGCCAAGTGGTATTCCATATACCACTCAGGATCGAGCCTATCGTTACCGATACCATACTTCGCTACACTTACTCGCATAATTGGTATTGTATATACCACTCGAAATTGAGTCATTACTCGACATCACACTTCGCATAGGTCCGACTCCTATCTCAACTTAACCGTCCCGTATGTCGATCCTTCCGATCCCAGCTCTAACGTTAGCTCAAGTTTGACATACATTCAATCTAACCGTGTCATGGCGACCATCTCGATCACACCCGCAACATTCGCTTATTCAAAGCTCAACGCGACATATAGCCAACATACACGTTCGCCTACTCAACTCAACTTAGCGACCAACCCGATTCGTACTATCGCATCCACGATCTTCGAATCCCGCTCGTTGCAGCTCGTGCAACAACTTAGTCTCGATACTTAAGGTCTTTACTCAATCTCGCATAACATATCGCTATCCATCCGTATAGCCATACAACACGCACATCATACCGTATCGACTCGTTGCACCGATGCAACAAACGATTCACGACTTGCTGCATATCGTGCAACCGATAACACATAACCATTCGCGTAGCCACATAATACGCATCGTCTCACATATCGATCCGTTGCACTTCGTGCAACCAACAACTCATATTTCCTAGCATCCCGTGCGACCGATAACACATAACGCCTCGCACTTCGTGCGACCGACAACACATATATCATTGCACTTCATGCAACCAACATCACCATATTCATTGCACTTCGTGCAATCAACATCCCATAACCCATTGCACTCCGTGCAACCAACACTCTCCGATGGCACCCGGAGGTAGCGTGATAGTTACGACATACTTGTGGCAAACGTACTCACTTAATATAGACTTATTGTATGGAACATCCAATGTAGCGTCGAGCAGATCCATGAGCCATGCGGTTGCGGAAACAACTTAGAGTCAACTGAATTTCGATATCGAAGCAACTGAGGGCCAAAGAGATTCACGCACGGTCCAAAGGAGGGAACCGCTCTGATACCAACTTGTCACGCCCCGATCCGGGAAATCGCTCATCCTCGCTAGATTTAACCCGAATCATCGCCATCGCTGGGGCATGATGCCGCACGAGCCTGGAGTTGCGCTCGTGCAAGGCAAGATAACAGGTTCACATAGAACTATCTCAAATCGATAACATAAGCAGCGGAAGAAAACAAGTGAAACATAAGAATCTCTTTTATTAATATTGAACTGAAGGTTACAAAGGCTCTGAATAGCCCAACATAAAATGCCAATTGGCTACAACGCTCATGATCTCTCTAGCTCACAAAGGATTACATTTTTCCATGCATTATGCCTCTTTATAGCCACCAAGTAGTCTTCGGCCGAACATCTCCATGTCGCAAGTCCGAACGCATATGCGGAAGCTTCTCTTGAACGCCAAGGACTCCATGCCTCGGCACGTCCAAGCCAAGCTCCGCCCCGAGCTGATCATAACCTGAACCTGCACATAAACTAGTGGGGGTTTAGTGCTTTCGTCCTCGCTTCGTACTGATCAAGACCCGCTCGCACCCAAACCAAACACTTATCATTTAGTGAGCATGCATCTTACTTCGTGGTCTTTCTATTTAGCCTTAGGATCAATTTCATAGCAATACTCATGCATAGCAACTTATCTTAAATGTGTCCCGTACCGTGTTCCTGCAGCAGACACAGTTAGCCATAACATGAAACATAAACATAGTGTTCGTGCTCATCTTCGTCCCGTTACCTTAGCCTGCAGTGGTTAGAACTTAACATAAAATCATCTCATTTACGTAAGCGACCATTCATAAACTTAGACCAATCATAAACGTAAACATATGCATAATGGATGACAGGCCCTGCGCCTGTACCCAGCTCTCATACTCAGCCCACCGGCCCTATCTATATGAAGGTCACGGTGTTTCACACCGTAATGGACTTGGCATCTCATATGTGTAAGCCTACAATCGCTTCGATACGGGTTGCTAGTCCAGTATCCGAAGGATCCCAAACTTACGGATATCATATCTTATCACAGCACTGGACGGTCGCAATCCGTCCGAATGTTGTGCACCATAAATACCACACATAATTCCCTCCTAGGCCGAACGGTCCCAGCGCCCCGGCGTAACCGTTCGAGGGAAGCCGCACCCGTGCACGGGCAATCCGAGTCCATTGACCATGCAATACGTTCCATATCATACAATCCATAGCATACCAGCCGATCTCGTATTCCATAAACATAGTCTCGCACATAAACGGTTTCCCGTGCCATAAACATAATCCACCATTCATATGGGGAGCTCTGTCGGTGTTATGCCCCAACACATCCATATTGATGTACGACGCCCAACGGCTTTGTCGTCTCGTACTCATAATCACGCGTCTCATTCATAATGTTATTCGCATAGCCTACTTCCGTATTTACTTAGTCATTTCATAGCATAAGTGCCCGAGGGCACGCTCAGCACCGTATTCAATGTTCTATGCCTAGTATTCAATGTTCTCGGAGCCGAGCACATGATGCACATCTCAATATCATCTTTCAATGTTCTACCATCATTGCCCTACCGCGACTTGTGCACTCGATGCACGTCGCTTCAATGTTTCGATTGTTCAATGTTCTATCTTAGTGTTCAACGCATACTTAGACACTTACTCGCCGAGCCACGCTTGCTAACTCGATAACATATTATGCAACCATAACGTATTTTATTAGACGTGAAGGAATAGGGAGAGAGAGTCAAGAACCCGCCCACCTTAAGCCGATACGTCTTGCCGCCTCGTCGATTGAAGCGTCTCGCTTCCATAACTCGATCGCATAGCTAACTCCCGGACTTAGCCATACCTTTGCTCTACTCGGTTGATTTGGCCTATCGTGCCCATGCCACAATCCGTTGCAAGGCCACGATTTGGTTTTGCGGACACTTCATTGCATGAGGCAAAATGCCGACCTCTTATCGTCCAGCGTAGAAGCATAGCCTGCACACCAGATCAACTAAAATCAGCACTTGCTCAAGCGGGACTTACTCTTTGCATCGATTCGATTCATAGATTCCAACCGACTCGAAGCTTACCTTTGGCCAACGCAACACTTGCATCGATTCGCATCGATACCCGTCGGGTCAACGTAACTCTTCGAGTCAACGACTCATCGTAATGCACCGATGCGGAGCGGGGCATTACAACTACAGACTCATGAGAAGAATTATCCCACACTTAATTTGGAATTTGCTACAATTATCTTTACTTTGAAGCTATGGAAGCATGATTTTTATGGAAAGGGAGTGAAAATATATACGGACTACAAAAGTCTGAAATATGTCTTCACTCAGAAAGGGCTGAATGTTAGACTAAGAATATGGCTGAAGCAGATGAAGGATTTCGACATCAACTTGCAGTACCATTCAAGTAAGGCTAATGTGGTCGCTTTTGCACTTGGTCGATACTGATGGCGAAGTTCTTAACCAAGGACTAGCACCTGCTAAAAGATATCGAGAAGTTTGGACTGGAGGTTATACTACCTGGAGATAGAAGGACGGAGCTGGATGCTGATTCAGTATTGATGAAGTTAGAGGCTGAGGGACAAAAATCAAGAGAACGTAGTTTCAAAACGAGGCACTTTGCAGGCTTAGAGCTCAAGTGTTGGCAGGAACACCTAAGGGTTTCTAAATTAATCAGCATTGGAACTCTGAAGAATGGTGCGAGACTTTGCGTATCGGCTGACAAACGGAGGAACGAGTTGATGAAAGAAATGCACCAGTCGCAGTCCATAAATTCAGGAGATGATAAGATGTATCGGAATATGCCTCCATTGATTGGTGTTATGGAATAAAGGACAATTCCAGGTATAGGATTAGATGTGAATTTGTCAACATGAGAAATTTAGCAAGAGAACATCAAGTTTGTTGGAGCTGCTGGACAATTCGGAGTGGAAGTAGAAGCGTATAACAATGAACTTTGAGTAAGGATTACCTTGTTCCCAAGGAGGGAAGGGCTCCAATTGGATTATAATAAACCGACTGACTAAGTCAGCACACTTTATTCCTTTCCAAGTTGGTTTTATCCACTAAGAAGTGGACAGCATTGTACGGAAAGCACATTTACCGGATTCATGGAGTACCGCGGGACGAGCAAGCAGAGAGGTCAATCCAGACGCTTGAAGATGTATTGAGATTTTGCGTCTTGGATTTTGGTAGGTCTTGAGAAGACCAAATTGCTTTTGGTGAAGTTTTCTCCTACCAGAGGAACAATCAGTTTTGACGGAGCTGGAAATTGAAGCCAGGAACATCAGGCCATTTGAAGTTTAAGACGAGTTGGAAGTAGCATACCAGTTAGCTCTACCAGCTAATCTTGGGAGTGTGCAACGTTTTCTACGTCACAGCTCAGACGTTACATTTCGGATCCGAGTCACATTTTGGATAATTCAGAACTGAAGATTGGAATCAACCTTTCAGTGCCAGAGAAATCAGTTGCAAGTCTAGTCAGAGATGAGAAGAAATTAGATTTTGAGCCATCACTTAAACTCCTATTTTCTTATTTTTTCGTTTTAAACTTGACTGATGCTGACGAAGTTAGCCTAGTTTTGCAAGCTATCACTTTATCAAGCTTGATCATGACAGTATTTTATTGGGTGCACCCACTAATATATTGTCTAATCAGGACCGGTGCATGATGGTCTGATCAACCTCGTGTACTTTGGTTCGCTTTTGTATTTTTCTGCATGGATGATATCATAAATGAAACTTGTCCCTAAACCGTCTCATCCACGACTGCCTTGGAAATTCTTATTTTTGGACTCTAGTTACAGGCGCAGTACCCGTACCTGTTTGATCTGAGGTTTTTCCTAACCTATCCTTTAATTTCGAGGACGAAATTTCTTAAGGAGGGAAGGTTGTGAAACCCGTAATTTCAGAAAAATTATTTATTAATAATTGTTAATTTAGGAATTTGTATTTTTAGAAAAATATTGAAACTGGAAATTTTATCGAAACATGTAATTTTCTAATTAATTAATATCATATTATTTAGATTAAAATTATATTTCAAAAAGATAAAATTCTTGAATTAGTTAAATTAATTCTGGAAATTCGATTTTTTGTTATTCTAAAATCATTAAAATTTTGTGTTTGCTAAATTAATAATGTGCCAGATTAGTACTAATAGCTAAATAAGAAAATTTCTAATTTCAAAATAAACATGGATTTTTGTTTTGGCTGACCCAGACCGGAACATTTTTCCCAAGTCCCGAACTCATCTAGAATTCAAAGATATTTCAGTTAAATAATTAATTGATTAGCAAATTATTAATATAAATTATTTATTTAGGAAAAAATGTATTTTTAATAAATTCCTGTATTTTATTTTGGCCCTGACCCGTCTAGACCTGTCCCGAACCCATCTCGAACCCAAATTCTGTTTCCGAAGTTAATTGGAAGTCCCACATATAATTATTTATTTTAATTGTTATTTATAGGAAAGGAAATCTTTAAATTCTTTATTACTTTCTTTTAACTTTCTCTTTCTTCCATTTTACTTTCATCAGCAAAGGAAAGCAAGTTTCCTTTTCCTTTCAAAACTGTAGACTTCCCCTCTCCCCGCAAGCAACGGCCGCTGGCCGCGACCCTCTCCCTTCCGAAACTGCTGCGACTCTCCACTCCCGTAACCCCTTTCTCTCCTCCTATTTAAACCTTTCTCTACTTCTCTCTTTACTCTCACCCTCTCTCCACCAAACCCCTCACCCAGCCGACCCCAAACCTACGCCACTGGTCTGTCGACCGCCGACCACCCCGTCGGCGCCCCTCCGGCGACAGCGCGCCCCGCGCGTGAGCCCCTCTCCCCGCGCCCACGCCTGCGTCCGCCGACCACGGCTGCTCCTCTCGCCAGCGCGTCCGCCGGCGCCCCCTTTCCGGCCAGATCCGCCCCTGAGCGCCGCTTCCAGAGGGCCGACCATCTCCGCGCCACCCCGACGAACTCCCCGCCGGCCGATCCCGACCGGCTCCCCCGCGCCCTTTTCTGTCCCCGAGGCCGCCGCCTCCTCCTACAGCGCGACCCCAGCGCTGTCCCCTCCTCCGCGCGCCGCCAACTCCGGCAGCACCCCGACCGCGCGTGGCCGACCCCGTCGTCGTCCCTCTTCCGCGGGTCCAGCGCTTCGCGGCGACCCCGCTGTCCAGATCCGCGGAGTTTACCCTGCTGTCCAGATCCGCGATCCCGTGCACCGATCCAGCGTTGTTCGAACGCTGTTTCGACTCTCCCCAAGTTTTTCCTGCGGCTCCCCGCCAACGGAAATTTGGTAATCCCTGTTAATCACAGTAGTTCGTCCCTCCCGTAGAGTCGGTGATGAAAATCGGTCCCCAGATTCCCTTCGAGAAATCCGGTTAGCAGCGTAGTATTTTCGGTTAGCTGCGTTAGCTTATTTTTCTGTGATTTTATCTGCTGGTTTGTGTGGATTGGTTTGATTATGGAATTCCCGAATATTTCGGGAAATTCGGTTGTTTGGGAATTATTTTTCTGGTGGTTTGGAAATATTTTGGTGGATATATTTGTGGGATTATTTGGGTTGGAATAATTGCAGGTTTTCCGTGGCGCATTTCCCAGTTTTGGGTTTGTCCCTAAATAGAGGAAGTGCTGCCCAAATTTTTACAAAAACTATATTTATATTGATTTCAAAATTGGCTTTCGAAAATGAATTTCTAAATTAATTTTTCGGGCGACGACCGTACCGGTCTGTGGGCCCCGGCGAAATACAAACGCACCGGTCCGACCGGACGTTGGGGTTTTAGCCGAATTTTGAGGAATGGACCGAGTCTGAGACTCTTAGCTATCTTTTTAATTATTTTAATTAATATTTAGGCTATTATTTATAGTTATTTAATTCCTGCACTTTATTTAATAATTAAGTCATTTTCTCTTATTTTGATGTAAAAGAAAATTGTACAGGGCATAAGCCCACCCTAGGACCATTAGCTGTGCCATTGTATTGTGTAGCATAGTTTTATTTTATTTTTCTGGTGGATGTGAAATTTGGGTGGTTTTTGATTAGTCGCATAATCGTAGATTAGAGCGCGAATTACTGATTAATTAAGAACTAATTAAAATGGATAAAATATTAGTAAATAACTAGTTCACGGTTTATCACTAAAAGAAAACTGTATTTTTATAAATGTATTACAAAACACAAAGTTTTCCAAATTGTAATTGATTCTCGTGTATTTTCCAAATAATCCAATTAACCGGTTTAATCAACGCACGTAGTTGCGACGTAATCGTTAGCTGTAGTTTAATACAATTTAAAATCTGACTAGGACAGGACTACTAGAGATTGCAACTAGCACACTTAGTCTGGTTATTTAAGGTTCTAAGTCGAGTTCTCAACTGTAGGAACTCGAAGTTACAACTGACGTTCCTCCTCGGTACCGACTCGTTCTTCCAGTCAATCTAATACAAGGCAAGTTACGATTTGTGTATTCCTGTATTTTATTTAGTAAAGTTAAGATGCATGTTAAACCACACTGCTGGCACGGAACTCTACCGACTGTTACTGTTACTGAATCTGGGACTGGGGGAATAGTGTAAACGTTTATGACCAAAGCCTCTACTGAATTGACTGTGTTAGCTTACCCCTCTCACACACGGGGATAAGCCATATCGTATCGCTAGGATACTACTGATCAACCCAAGCCGGTCATAGACGTTTGCATATTCAAAACACAGTGAACTGTTTTAAACTGCTTTAAATTATTATTTCAAACTGTTTATCCTGCACTTTCCAATTACTATTTAAGATATGAGATGCATATTTCGTTCTTGCTCCCTCCTGACTGGAGACAACATTTTAGGTAACACTGAGGATGACGAGCTATTCTATAATGGCTATTATGACCCGGTCCTCTACCCTGCGAAGGTACCAGAGCCGTCTCTGGAGGACGTTGATCCTGGGACTACAAAACCAGATGCTTAGATAGTTTTTCTTTTCTGTATTTTCTCCTTTATTTGGAGTTTGTAGTTTATTTCAGCATTTTATTTCCAGTTGTACTTCTGAATATTTTATTAAATAAAGTTTCATTTCCGAATAGAAAAGTTGTGACAAATGTAATTGTGTTGTTGTGAATACCTGCTATGAACAACTTACTGCCGCCGTCTCAACAACGGTGCAGGCTGGGCATGATCCGGTTCGACCCAATTAGTTGGGATCGGGTCGTGACACGCTGTACTGAACTTGAGCCGACTGCCCAACTATTCCTGCAAGCTCCTCCAGTAGTAGGACGTGAATCTGCTATCTCGGTCCGACACGATGCTCACTGGTACTCCCTGTAAGCGAACTATGTGGAGAGTCCCACCTTGAAGGGTATAAAGTGCGCATACTTCGTCAGCCTATCAACGATGACCTAAATGGCATCCTTCCCTCCTTGGGAACGAGGAATCCCTGAGACGAAGTCCATCGTAATGTGTTTCCACTTACACTCGGGAATGGGTAACGGCTGCAATAGACCAGCTGGCCTCTGACGCTCCGCCTTGACCTGCTGGCAAACTAGGCATCTCGAAATGAAACGTGATACATCTCTCGTCATCCCGTGCCACCAAAGATGTTCCCGCAAGTCACGGTACATCTTGTTGGCACCAGGGTGAATAAAATATCGCGATAGGTGCGCCTCCTGCAATACTGCCTCTATCAGCTCTCCCTTCGGCACGCACAACCAGATGTCATGCCTTAAGGATCCATCCTCTGTTATGGTGAAGTCATCCAGTAATCCAGCTAAAGCCTGGGCTCGAAGTCTGCGAAGGCTCTCATCTGTAGACTGTGCCTCCTTGATCTGCTCCATCAAATCTGACTGAATGTCAAGCGCCGTCATCTGTATCACTGTTCCTGGCCGAACCATCTCGATACCGAGCTTCTCTAGATCTTCCCGTAAATGCTGATCTATCATCAGATACCATGCCTTCGGATGCCTGCTCAGCGCATTCGCTACCACATTTTGTCACGACCCGCACCCTAGAGTAAGGGTACGAGACGTGGGTATGTCCAGCCTACGTCGCAGTATCGGCGGTAGAACGCTGTCCTAGGTCACAACATCTAACAGTTTAAGGTAATAAACAGTTATACTCCCCGAATGGGGGTGACATAACAGAATATATCTAAATCACAACTAAGGTAGAACTGGATAAAGATAGATAGATAATATCCATGAATGAAAACACAGAAATACAATCCAGAATTCTAAGTGTCTAAATAAATACATATCCTAAAGTATCTCAGAATCTATATACAGTCATCTATGAAAAGTAAAGACATCCTAATCTAGGGGTGTGTCATCTACTGCTAGTGGATCATGCTGCTGGTCCGAGTCCAAGCACTCATCTAATGTAGTACCGTAGTAGGTAGGGCAGAACGCCTCAGCCTTGTCCTCTGTAAAATTTTCAACAGGTCCAATCAGGACAGGAGCGAGCACAGTACATCTCAACAAATCATAGCAGGTCAGGATATATAATCATGCTAGAGAGTAAGATACAAGATACTGAAAGAATAACATGATAAAAAGGAAGACTGTAAATAAATAGCTACAGTATATAGAGAACTAACAGTGTCTAGTGATTCAGAGCACAAGATGGTTATGTAAATGGCACGATGTTGTACACGAGTAATCTACAGAGGTTTGTACACGAGTAATCTACTGGATTGAATACATAACCACTTCTACTCCCCCGCCCCAATCAATACACAAGGATCTAGCTAAGTTATGTTATTGTACGCGAAGGTCATGTGAATACATGATTATACACGATTCACACGTTTCATACAACGAATGTCACAAATACAAGGAGTACACGATGTTCACGATGAAGTACACGAACACGAATACCCGATGTATCCGCTAAGGGGATAACATCGCACAACAAGATTCATATAGTACTAATCTGTGTTTCCAACGTGTCAGCATCATGTAAAGTAATCTAAAGCAGGAATATACTCCTAATGTAGGATATGAAATAATCAGAGAATGTACTCGCCTGTATCTTGAGAATCTGGAGAATATATACTGTCCGAGGAGTGGTGTCTGTCTCCTATAGAACAGTACAAGTCACTATGAGTCTAAATGATAATAAGATGCAAGTTAATGCATTCTACATAAATCTAGATCAATCTAGACCAAAGTCAACTCTTGGTCAACTCTGGTCAACCCTAGAAGTCAAACTAGGTCAATCTAGTCAAACCTAAGTCAAACAAGTCTATACTAGTCTAACTAGTCTATTCTAGGTCTAACAAGGCTACACAAGTCTAATCTAGACTCCAACTAGGCATTCAAGTCACCCATAGGCCATAGGCTATACCATGCCTATGAACCAACCCATAAATCACATACACAAGTCAAATACATCTAATATATAATATACTCTAATATAGGATACACATATTGATATAGCTATATAATGCTAATATAGAATACACATGGGCATATAGGCTACTATATACATATCACACATTACATCATTTATTCCCAAATTAATATGATATGGTAACACACATTATATAACACATCTCAAATTATATATACATGTGATTAGAATATATAGGGACTATGAATGAAATGTGTTTGTGTTCAAGTGTGGGTGTGTGGTGGGTTGCAAGAGTGTGTGTAGTGAGATGCATGATAGGGTTGTGTGTTAGACATGGCATGTGTCAATGGGAAAATCAGTGAGATGATTTAGAAGTGTGGAAAGAAGGAAACAGTGAAGGGAAATCTGAAATTATAGTTGACAGTGTAAAGGAAGGGGATTCAGTTCATTTTACAGTTCAGGAAAAAGGAATCAGTACAGGTATTCAGAGTATCCATTCCCAGGTTATAGGCAGTTCATTTGGAAATAAATTCTCATTTACATATAAAGTTAACCAAAGAATAACCCAGTTAAATTTCAGTTCAATATAAACAATGGTGAAAACTGGAAATATAAATAGTGTATATATTTGTGTGCAATAGGAATAGAACAGGGAAAATAGTCCAGGATCTCAGAGATTACAATCTCAGTGTAACAGTGAGCTAATTAGCTATAAAATTTGGAAATAAAGTAGTTGACATGTTATAGGAATCAAACCATTCAAACTCAGTTAAAAAGAATGGAAGGAACCAATCTCTGTTATCAGTTTAAGGAAAACTGGAAAAGTTATCACATAGATTCCACATTCATTAATCAGTTTAACTTTGAAGCCCAAACATATTGACAACTAACCCAATCCTCAATGACAGTTAACAGTGAGCTAACATTGTTAGGAGTGAATGAGCATTCAACTACAATTAAAAGAAAGTAAATCTCAGTTCAACCAATCTCAGGTATTTAAGGAATCAGTTGACAGGAAACCAATTCCACAGTTTCCTACAAAATTTCGAATCCAACACCATGTCCAATTCTCATTAACACACCAAAAGCCCAAATTCGAATGTAAATACTTAGCTAAACTTGAATTACAACATGTGGAAGAATATTAATCAGTGAGAACATCATTCAAAATAGGGAATGAAATAATCTCAGGTTCAATAGCAAATTCGAAAACCAAACCCAATGTCAAAATCTTATTTCTACATCATAAAGCCTAATCGAAAGCAACATTAAGCTAAAATATGAACAACCAATATGTGGGAACACATTTAACAGTGAAACATTACTAAAATTGGAAATTAAAATGTTTAGGAATGGAAAAATACTAAGTATCAGCCACCCGTATCAGTGTTCCTGGAATTAACCCAATTCGACCAATTTCCCACATCAAAACTAAAATAACATGTAAATCTAATATAACATAGTTTATATATTATAATTAGGATCTAATTAGCAAGTTAAAACACAATTAAAACATATTAAAACTGTAACAAAATAGTGAACCAAATAAACACTGATACACGCACAGTGCACGCACGAATCCGTGTCCGACACGACACGAGGGGTCGTGTCACTTGACACACGTGATGTCAGTGGTCGCCCCTTAGTGTGTGTCAAATATTTCGTGTCGAGGTGGCGTGTCCGCAGCGCAAACGCACCCGAGTAACAGGGGAGCGACAGCTCCCGCGCGCGCGTACGTGTGCCCGTGTGTTCGTGTCCGCAATCCGACACGACGTGACACGAAAATCCTACCAGGACACTAGAAACCTATAAGCAAGGTTAAAACCTAATTTTCTATTCAAAAGTTTCATAAAAATAAATCAAAATGCCCTTTGGAGCATTTCATCAAACACTTAAACACATAGACTGATACGTGTCCGATACGGACACGTATAGGACTCAAAATCTAGGGTTAGCTACACCTACGGCTAGGGTAGGCCTAGGGCTTCCTAGATATACAATAAAAATAGTATTTTATGGAAGGGATTAGAATATTACCTAAGGATTTGCAATGTAACAAAAAGTCCCAAATGAGAGGATCCTCAAACCACCAAAACTCTCCCAAATTGTTTCTTTCCTGAAATTTCTCAATACCAACAGCAAATACAATAATTTTAGGTCATATTGCAATTGGTTTGGGGAAAAATGAATTGAAATAGAATTTCTATGAATTAAAGAAGATGGAGACTCACCTCTTTCCAAACTTGCAATATTCCTAATGGAGGCTAGCCCTAATTTCTAGGAGGGGATTAAATAGATGGGAATCCCTAGGCTAGTGGTCGGCCATGGGCTGGAATGGGCTAGGGTTCACTAGGTTGCATGGTATTGGGTTGGGCTTTTAAGGCTAAGGTCACAAGTCATGACTTGTGAAATCACAAGCCATTCCTTAATCAATTCAAATCCTAATTTCCCTAAAATAATTCTAATGGGTTAAAAGTCACTAACTTAGGTCAAGCTAGGGTTCCATAACCTAACCAATAGTCATGACCTAGGTTAGCCTCTAGGACAGTCTCCAAGTCAATACTGGTCAAAGTCTAAAATAGCACTAAATCAAATATACTAAAAATCACTTAAAAATTCTAATAAATATATTTAATACTAAAAATTCCAAATTAATTCTAAAATTTTAAAAAATGACCAAAATACCCTCAAGCTAGAAATGTGGTAGTGACACATTTGCCTTTCCGGGGTGATACTGTAAATCGATGTTGAAGTCCTTCATCAACTCCAACCATCGTCTTTGCCTCATGTTCAGCTCTTTCTGCGTGAACACATACTTCAAGCTCTTGTGGTCAGTAAAGATTTTCACACGCTCTTCGTATAAGTAGTATTTCCACAACTTGAGTGCAAAGATCACCGTAGCTAACTCTAGGTCGTGGGTAGGATAGTTCCACTCATGAGTCCATAATTGCCTAGATGCATAAGCAATCACTTTCCCATGCTGCTGTAGGACACATCCTAGCCCCTTTTCTGAAGCATCGCTGTATATGGTGAAACCTCCATACCCTGAAGGTAATGTCAGAACTGGAGCGGTCGTCAGCCTCCTCTTCAGCTTCTCAAATGCTGCCTGGAAGTCCTCTGACCAGATGTACTCTGCGTCCTTCTGCGTCAGTTTTATCATGGGTTCAACTATCCTAGCAAAGTCTTGGACGAACTTCTTATAATAGCCGGCTAAACCTAGAAAGCTCTTGATATCTGAAACTGACTTCAGAGCCTTCCATGTCTCAACGACAACAATCTTCCTGGGATCCACCGAGATCCCCTCTCCAGTAACTACATGACCAAAAAAACTCCACTCGGTCAAAAAAGAACTCGTACTTTGACAATTTGGCATACAACCTCTCCTGCCTCAGAATCGCCAAAACTGTTCGCAAGTGCTCTGCGTACTCCTCCGGCGTCTTCGAGTATATCAGGATGTCGTCGATAAACATTACGACGAACTTATCCAGATACTGGTAAAATGTCTTATTCATCAAGTTCATAAAGACAGCTGGTGCATTTGTGAGACCAAATGGCAACACCAAAAACTCGTATTGCCCGTACTTCGTGTTGAACGACGTCTTCTGGATGTCTGCAGCCCTGACTTTCACCTGGTGGTAACCGGATCTCAAATCTATCCAGAAAAACACCTTCGCCCCACTCAACTGGTCGAACAAATCATTTATCCTGGGCAGAGAATATTTGTTCTTAATGGTGATGGTATTCAACGCCCGGTAGTCAATGCACAACCGGACTGTACCATCCTTCTTTGGCACAAAAAGCACTGGCGCTCCCCATGGAGAAGCACTAGATCGAATGAAACCCTTTTTCCTTAGGTCATCAATCTACTCTTTCATCTCAATGGCCTCCTTGGGGTTCACTCTATAGTAAGCCCGGGATACTGGTGATGAACCCGGTACTAAATCTATAGTGAACTCCACATCTCTGTCAGGCAGAAGTCCTGGAAGATCCTCTGGGAATACATCCATAAACTCCTTAATGATAGGGTGTAGCGGTGCTAACTCCCCAACTGTCGCACAACAGTTCGGTTCTAGGCTGATCTCCGGCCCTGTCCTCCTGACACTGAATGGTGCCGTGCCTGGGGGACTGAACAGAATACTACCCTCGTGACAGTCTATAGCTGCATGGGCATAGCTAAGCCAGTCCATCCCTAATATGATATCATACCCGGGGAGTGGCATCACAAAGAATCATTCCCTAAACTCTCTCCCAGCTATAGTAATAGAGCATCTATAGATAGCTCTAATGGGCACTGGTCCGCCTCCCGTCATTACTCTACTCATCTCCTCGGTAGGTGTAGCTACTAAGTGGTATTTATGCATAAACTCTAATGACAGGAAGCTATGTGATGTACCATATCACGACCCGCACCCTAGAGTAAGGGAACGAGACGTGGGTACGTCCAGCCTACACCGCAGTATCGGTGGTAGAACGCTGTCCCAGGTCTCATGCATCTAACAGTATAAGGCTAAGCAGTTTATACTCCCCGAATAGGGGTGACATAGCAGAATGTAAACTCAATCACATCTAAGGTAGAGCATAATGGAAGATAGATAAAACATGAAATCCACAAAGAGATACATCAGATAGAAGTCTAAGTGTCTAAGATACACAAACCCAGAAAACATCTCAAAATTCAAATACAGTAATCCATAAAGTAAATACAACTCAAGACAACTAAAATAACTATCTATACAACCTCTATTGTGTCTCCTCTAGGCTAGCAGACAACCTCTAAGCTATCTGTAAAATTTATCAACAGGTCCAGTCAGGACAGGAACGAGTACAACTCATCAAAAAAACCCAAGTAATGACAGAGAACTATAAAGCAGTTATAAACAGTTTTATTGATGAATATGGCAGTTTATATTTAGGTGATAGTATAGAGAAGCAGTAAGATACAAGGAAAGTAAAGTAACTAAAACAAGAGAAGAATGATGGCAATGAAGACTGTAAAATAAATCTAGCTAAACTGAAGTAACATAATAAGTCCAGACAGTAAATGCAAAACAAGTGTAAAACTACTATAAGTCCAGTACAAGATGAATCTAATACAAGATGAATCCAGTACAAGATGATTCTAGGTAGTGATCAAGAATCCAGGTGAGCCCGGCTATTCTAACAGTGTGTTTTAAAATACCGAGATCAACATGTAAACGGCTGTAGGTAATCAGGCACATCTCTCACTGATCAAGCGAGAGATGGCTATGCTTCCAGTAGATTCCATTTAAGAGATTCCAGATTTGGGGTATGTCTACATGTCTTACTCAATATTTCCCCGCCCCGTAATACAAATGAATCCAGAATTCGATACGAGAATCGAGATGTGTCCAGCCAAAATATGATGATTCCAGAAATAGATTCCATAATGATTCCAGTGATTCCAGTAATAGAGGCCATATAAGTTTGGTATGTGTGTCGCATACATGAATCCAGAAATATCCATACGTGTTGTAACAGAGAATCACATAAAACTAACTATAACTGAAGTACAGTAATTGACAATTAAATGAGAGATCTATCAGAGAATGTACTCGCCTGATAACCTGAACAGCTGATAGGTATAGAGGTCCAAACTGAAGCCACATAGTCCTATTTAGAGCAACACAGGTCAAGATGTATACGAGAGATGATAAATGAAATGTACAATGCATCTGCATGCTGTCTAGGTCAAACTAGACTAAAGTCAACACTTGGTCAACTCTAGTCAACCACACTAGTCAAATTAGGTCAACAAGGTTAAGTCCTAGCCCAACAAGTCTAACAAGTCTCACTAGGCCTAACCAAGCCTAGGCTAGCACTCACACAATCACAAGACAATGTGAACCACAACAACGTATAATATAAAATAGATAATATATATAAATACATACCTTCATACATACATGCATATCCATATTACATACATATTTATTTATATAGGCATATGTGACATCATGCATATTTACATAGTTACATAGATATATACATTCATGTATATTTACATACATACTTTTATATATTATATATGTTAACATTCATTACAAAGCATTATATTTTACTTATACCTTTGATTGATTCATTCATTCATATATGACATTCATTCATGCATATTACATACTTACATGCATCTATACATTATATACATTGTATATAACATATAAAAATAGAAGAGGAAAAAAGAAAAAAAATTGAAATGGAAAGGGAAGGGAAGGAAAATATAAGGAAAAGGGAAAAAGTGGACATATACATGCTTGCATCATATATTCTACATTACCATACATGCTATCATTATATATTGTATTACAATATTTATACATTATGCATTCATATCTATCATTACATATATACCTTGTATTCATATCTAGCATTTATTATATACTTTCATGCATACATTGTATATCATTCTTTCATTCATGTATTTATGCATTGCTTACATACATTATATTAATTGCATTCCTACATGCTTGCATTCAACCATATATATACATTAATATAAAGAGAATATATATCATATATATATTATTTTATTCATCTAACATATCATGCATTACATACTCTGTATTCATTTAATACCCATAATACATAGGCTCATAGGTTACACAAAATGCATATATCGTATAGTCACTCTTCTACTTAAAATCAATATTGTACCAATTGGTCCTCTACTAAACTCTAGGATTAAAGTATGTTGTATCCCTTCGTGTTAGCTTTCCGAAACTTCAAACGTATCGCATTTTCGTGTCCGGAAGCTCCCGAAATCACAAAAATACCGAAACAGTTTGTCTTTCGTACAGCTAACACTCAAATAATTCTACAGAAAGTTACAGAAAGAATTTGGCTTATTAAAATATATATATGGAAAGCTAACTTCGATACGGTTCTTTTAAAAAAATGAAAGATAAATCGGTGTTCTAAGCTAAAAGTTATGACATTTCTAAGTTGCTTTGGTTAATAAAAACGTGGATGAAAATTATGACGGATTTGACAAAAGAACACATATAGGCCAAGATACTTGGATACAAACATAGGTATCCAAATCAAACTCATTCTAACCATCCTAACTAAGATCAATCCACTCTCTAACCATTATAAAACTGAATTTAAATATCTATTTAAACTATTATCATACATATATACACATAGGGTGTCCTAATTTGGGATCTATCAAGTAGGACACAAGACACATATCTAAAATCCTCAAGAGAGCTCCAAATAGCCTCAAACTTGAATCTAAATGGGACACATGCATGAGGATGGATCCTACGAATTCAAAACTAATTTATATGCAAAGGAAATCGATTTAGAGGATAGGTTTTACCTATTGGGAGTAAAATCCCAATGAAATCCTTTAGGACACGGCTCCGATACGAAGATCCCTCAAAGTGGACACTCCTCCTTGCACTCCTCTTCCAATCCTTGGTAGCACCCTTCCCTTGGAAAATAGGAATGATTGAGGGAAGGTTTGGTGAAGGAATGATTTGATTTGGAGATCAAATCAATGGGAAGGCTCTCTAAAGGTGGGAAAGAACAAAAGGAAATAAAAGAGGCAAGATTGTAATGAATGAAATGAATCATTCTCTCCTAAAGGTGGCTGCCATAAAGAGTCCATTAGGGCTAATGGAAATGTCCTAATTGCCCCTCTCTAGTCTCATATGGTTAAGTCTAGACTATGTTCAAGTTTGGGGTCAAAATGATCTAGTTTTGAGTCTCTAACTTAACCATTCTAACATGATAAAAATTAGTTTAATTAACTAACTTAATGTTGGTTCTTGTGAGCCATGCTTAACTTAATATTGGGTCTCATCTAGAGTTCAAGCTACTCGGGTTACAATACAAGTTGGAACGAAACGAAACTCAAACCCGACTAAACAAATCCAATAAAAACAATACTAAAATATAAAATTTTCCCAAAATAATATAATATGGAAAATGACCAAATCATAATACATCAATTTAATTATTATTAAAATAATATAAAATTCACTAATTAATCAAAATCCTAAATAATTCAAAAATCACAAAATGACCAAAATACCCTTAGCCTAAAAAGTTGTAAATAGTCATTCTAATCACATGGTTAGGTCCCCATGGTTAGTCTCTAAGCTTAGCAAAACTACGAATTAACTAGTTAACCATCAAAATCACAATTTAACATTTTAAATAGTTTTAAATTGATTAAAAAAATTACCAATGGTGGGTAGAAGTCCTCGAAATTCTAATTCATAGCTACTCCTTAAAATGAAAGTCCACTATTACTTTAATCTCCTTAAATTTAATTTCTCAAAAATGTTTCTACGACCTTCTCTGGTCATTGGTATTTACGAAATCTCGAGGACTTCTACCCACCTTTGGTCACACTACTCCTCAAAAAAGGTCACTAAAATCTCATAATCTTCTATCTAGTTGCTAACAATTCTACCAACATATATCTAGGGCATATAGCATCTATAATCCCTCATACCTATAAACAACCAAAAATCCAATAACCTGACAATAATATACTATATCTTAAGAGTTTCTGGTAAATCCTAGCCAGCACGATTATCCGTCATCCCGGAATAGGAAGGGACGAGAGTCAAGGGTACGGAAAGCAAGAAAGTATATTCGAGAGCAATTATGGAGTTTTCAAGGACGTAGAGAATTTCTAGGAGAATTTTCAAAGCAGAGTGGATTGAGATTTTTAAGGTCTAGTCAAGGTCGCAGGCTTGTACCAGTACAGTTACGTAACCGGTACGATATGCTCTGACCTACATGGGCCACCACAAAAGCTTGTCACGACCCGTACCCGGTTTTCGGACACGAGCTCGTGAGCAAGCCAGCTACGTATCGAGCGGACTCCGGCCCGACTCGAGTATGTATAAGCTGTCAAGGTCATGGTATACTGCCAAATCATGGCAAACAAATCTATATCTCAATCCACAATAAATATACGAAACACGAATGAACAATTATGGGTCATGGTCTGCAGCCCATTAGCATATTGTCTGATTAGACTCTAAGAATGATATGAGTCCATAAAGTAAGCAGAATATATCATGGTACTGAATGTAAAGCACGAGAGGATAATAAAAAAATAACACCAGCAATACCTGTATCATACA